>CM076572.1:1042986893-1043585423 GCA_034641835.2 Pinus albicaulis
CTCCCAGTCTGTTTGAGCTTGGTTAGCTCAACAAAGTGCTGCTCCGGATCCCTCCTGTCAAAGCGCTCTACCACCCTCCTGGTAAACTCGGTATATGTCGTCACTGTAGAATGCCCGAGTGTCGCCATCCCATGAAACCACCAGTCCTGGGCCTCACCATCCAGATGCAATGTTGCCACCTTAATGGCCTCTGACTGCGACATCTGGTTAAGCTGGAAATAGATGTCCAGCTTCTCCACCCAAGACTTTGCCGAACTGTTTGATGAGCCATCAAACGTGGGCAAATGAAATCTACTAGCTGCGCGGTGGTCATCACGGTGGTGCCTGTGCCCTTGGTGATGATCACGGGGTCTAATGCCATACTGAACCTGGATATAGTCTCTGAAGGTGATAGAATCCATGAACGCCGGTCCATAAGCCTGGTACTCTGCAAAAAGGTCAACCATCCGACCCGGATCTATCTCTTGCTGCACTGTTGTCCCTGCGTCCTCTGCCAGGAAGGTAGGCATGGTAGGTCGCGTGGGTGCTGGAATATCCCTCTGTGCACCTCCCTGTACTCCTGCCCCTGCGTCCTCTGGCAAGAATGTGGGCATAGTGGATCGCGTGGGTACATGAGATGCCACAATGGGGATAGCATCATGCACTGGCACGTGGTGAGACATACCCGATCCCTCACCGACCTAGAAAACCCTAGGGGGTTCCCTCTGCCTGACCTCCAATGCCGTGAGTCTCTGTGTCACCTCCTGCATGTGATGGAGGAGTGCATCCCATCTCCTCGAACCCTCATCGTCCGCCATCGGGTTCCGCTGCACAGTATCCCCCGCAGGCTGCTCCTCTGAATCTGTCTCAGGTGGCTCCTGATCAGAATCCCTCCCTCCGAAGGGAAACACCCACCTACTCTCAACGTCCCTGTCTCCCCTCTGATCAAAGTAGGGGTTATCCCCAGGCGTCATAGACTGCTAACACCACAGGCTGAGCCAGAACTATGCTCTGATACCACTGTAATATCCCCAACGGGAAATAAACAGTAATACACAGCAAAACAACAAGCAGCTATATAGAACAAAATGCCGAAACCAGAATATGGAACAAATAGACATAAAATACCAGAACGCTAAGCCATTTTATTAATCTGAGAATACATATATATGGGTACAAGAGATAATCAGAGTGAGTGCACCTATCCTTGCTCTAGGCAAGTGGAGTACCTCTCAGAATAAGAAATGGCTACAACAGAGACTGCGTCCTAGCTGCTGGAGAAACTGTCGTAGAAAACTGTTGCTGCAATGTGCTGGAACTAGGGGCTGATCCCCACACTGGAATGAGCTGAAAATAGGAAGGCTAGCTGTACTCAACCCTCTGGACAAAACCCAGAAACCGTGAAGCAAGTGCTCCACCTCCGAAAATCCACCAAATAAACCCTCCTCAATGAAAACGTTGTCTCTCCCAGGAACAGCGCAGAAGCTCAAGAAACACGCTGAGAAAAGGGGCTGAATCCTCTTGCAAAACCTCCGGATGAAATAGCAATCTCCTCAAGGCTGAAAAACGCTGAACCCACTGCCAAATCACCACACAACAACGCTGCTCAACAAGACTGCGTCCTCCCTGCAGAAACTGCGTCCTCTCTCCTGGACTGCGCAGTCACTTCAAGTGGCCAACTCCTCTGCAACGTCCACCCAAAAATCCACCGCAAATCACCGACAGAAACTGAAGGAAATACCTTGCTCGAGCAGGCACTCGAAGTCCCCCGGAGCCAAGGGTGAGATCTCCGACCGGAGACACTCAGTTCGCACTAAACAGTGCTGCAGACCGACTAAACAACCGGCGTGCTGAAGTAGACAGAAGTCTAGCTCTCAATATCAATATCATATCAACTATGCCAAATGGAGTGGAAACCCCACCTTTTATAGTGCTAGCTCCCTCAAAACCCTAATTGCGTCCTTGCTCTCCTCCTTGACCTGCGCAGTTACCTTAGGGTCAGCGTGAGGCCTTCCCTCATGTGTGTGTGGACCCCCAAGGCCACTCCTTTAAGTCACAACGTTCATCAACTAGGAAAGCACTTTATTTTATTAAGTGAGTTGACCCCTTAATTCTCACTTTATTTATTAATTTAACTAAAGGCGGCAAAACTATACAAAAATGAAATATTCCAATTAGCAGTGCTAATTAGGAATATTACACCGGCTTTGGGGTAAAATTGGAGGAAAAACTCGATTGATTATTAACTCCTAGTAAAGAGATGATAATTAACCAAGTAAAGAAAACCTCCCAGAGTAATACTCACTTGTTGGCAAGGTCCTAGGCTACCTAGGCCTGTTACAGACTCCATACTGACTCAAAACTCATCATAACTAGCATCACTTATTATAATTCCCCGTAGGGCGTGGAATCTGGGTACAAGAGAAAATGATAAGAAGTAGAAGTAGAGTTTAAAAACTCTGTTGAACTGATGATATTTGATGATATCCAATGGTACAAATGTCTTTTGATTCATCCTTGGACATGGAGTCTTCTCATTATTATCATCAGATGCCACTCCAGTGGTCAACATTTGGCTCCATATGGGGATGCATGCTAGATATGAAGTGATAGTGTGCAAGAACCTGGAATCTGCATCCACCGACCAAAGATATATATTAGCAGTATCCATTCAAAATAACATCAAATAAAATCAAGTACAAAAATGGAAATTTATTCTAGGAAACATAAATAATAATTTATTCATGAAATAAAACTACTTAAACATTATTTACAAGGGATAGGGTTAGGAATATGATACACAGGATGCCCCATGGCATCAAATGTCTTCGGTGAAATCCATCTTGAGAACCTGCCAACTCATAGACAAATCCATAAGCTCTTTCTCTGATGTGCCTTGTCCAATTCTGACTATCTTGGGACTATGACTTGGCCCAATGTTAACCCGTTTGTGGCCATTAGATATACCAAACCTCTTCCTTTTTCCTTTTTGACTTTTGACGCGTTGAGGTTTTATCCCGCTCAAAACTGGACAGTCATTTTTTATATCCTTTTTATTTTTTCTTTTTTTTTGTTTCTTCTTGGTTAGTTGCGATGGCGATGATGATGCAATTACTGTCAATCCTACAACTCTGTCTTGAAAATACTCTGATTTAAGATTTGAAGTACCCAAGCCTTTTGAGCTATGCCTAATGTCTTGATTTTGAATCCGTTCTGTTAAGGGGGAAAGAAAATTTGTCAACACAACATCACTTCCTGTCTAGCATGATCTATAAATAATCTCATTGTTGGGTTTCCTTGGATCCTCAACATGATATCTTTTCTCTAACTCCCAATCAAGTCTGACAAAGTTATTATCTGGCATGGGGATGGTGGCATATGACAAGTACATTTGAAGGCTACCACCTGAATCTGATGCCAATTTTCTTGATAGGAGCATTCCCGATGAATCAGGAACATCTATCACAACAATATCCATAGTCATTACTCTGTCTGGGTATGCAGCTTGGAAAACCTGTAAATCTTTAGTTATCCCACACACTTCAATTCTTTTAGAATCCATTGAACATATGTTGTGATAGGACCTAGATACCCTTAAATTCAGTTGCTCCATGACTTTCTTGGTCATAAAATTTGATGAAGCCCCAGAATCAAGCATGAAATTGTGTAAAAGACAATCATTCACTATCAAAGAAACATAAAATGGCAGATGATCTTCATTTCCCACATAACAGTTTATACTTTTCAATACAATTTCTTCGTCTTCTGGTTCATTATTAGGCTTTTCTTCCCTTTGAGTAACTTCAATTGCACTTAGTAACTTGGCCCTTTGAGATGGTATCTTTAAAAGCTCTGTCACCAGGATAGAAACCTTTGCATTATTTACCCAATTGCCCAAGTCAGAATTTAATTCTGAAGTACGAGGAGAAAAAATTCTGTGATTATTCCGGTCTTGAATATCCCTTTTCTGATAAGTCATCCCTTTGTGTTTTGCCATAGCAAGAATTTGTCCAGATGTAGGCTTTTCCCCAAAAATCTTAGTGACTTTGTCAAGATTGGCAATCATATTGTCAACCCCAAGATTATTAGGACTATGTTCAATCTCTTGATTTCTTTCAATGGTGTATATTTGATCTTCCATGGAGAACATATTGATTTGACCACTAGTTCCTACATGTTCCTCTCCCAACATGCTACCTTCCATAATTCTCTTTACATATGGGCATGTGGCTTCTTCATGGAACTCATTACATGGCATACAAAAAGGGGGAATTTGATCGACCATGTTGGTGGATTCCAATGGATTTTGGGGCCTATAATCTTGTTGAGGGCCTTTATTCTTTTGCCATCCATTATTTGGTCTAGGTTGGAATCTTTGCACTTGCGATCTTTCCATGGCCACCAACCTACTTTGCATGGCTTGCATTTCTTTACTGTGGTTTGCTTCCATGTTCTTGATGAGTTGAGTTAATTCCTTAATAGAATCATGTGTAGTGTCTTCCTTGGCCTTGCCTTTGGAATCATTCCATTTCGATGGCCCTCTAGTGAAACCAGGAATCTCAGATTTCCCATATTGCTTTCTGGCTCTCTCCATTTTCAAGGCTTCAATTTGAGCTACACCCAAAGTTGCAAGCTCCTTTCTTCTCAATTCATAAGCAGTGTCAACACCAAAAGAATCCAGATAGGAACATAAGAGAAATTCATCAGGAGGTTGAACAGTAGTAGGCATACTTTTAACCAATTCATTGAATCTCTTGTTAAACTCCTCCATGGTTTTATTCTCATTCTTCTTCATTGTGCTAATGGCACTGATCAAATGACTATTCTCTCTTCTCTCTCCATACTTTCCCATGAAAGCATTAACAATCAGTTTTAAAGAATCATACGAGTTAGCAGGTTGCTCAGTGAACCAATCAAGAGCATCCTCTTCCAAACAGAGAACGAAAAGCCTCATCTTTACATCCTCATAGTTAGCAACGTTACACCACTTAAAGATGCAAACATTAAAGTTCTTCACATGTGATGTTGCGCTAATGGCATTGTTACCTTGAAAAGAAGGCAACCTTTCAATAGCCTTGTCAGGGATATTGTGAGGATAGCCATTAATGTTAGTAAAGTTACAAGGAGCAAAAAGATCATTCATGATGTTAGGCTCAATTTGTCCTTGAAACAACAAATAAATGTCATAAATAGCCTCTTGCCCAAGACTAGAAAGAGCTCTACTATGATAAAGTCTATTTAACCTCTCTCTGAAAACCCTTTCAGGATCAGGAGAGGGGCTAACTAGACCACTTGAATTTCTCCTAGTAGAGACTCTTGCAAAATTAGGATTGAGTGGAGTCGCCACTTGAGCAAGAATCTAAATCTAAAATTCAAATATGCCAAACTAAAAGTTAGTCATTTTCCCAGGCACAAGAAAACTTGTCCCCGGCAAAGGCGCCAAAAAAATGTTATCACTTGCCGCCTACACCTACCTACAATTAGCGGGAAAAGCCTTTAACCCCACAAGGTGTGGTTGGTGGCAAGGAACTCAAAGAAGGGGCTATCACCTATTCCCGACTCTCTCCATTTAAGCTATCTCCTAGGTTAGCTATGGAGAGTGGTCCCTAATGAAAAACTAAGTTAAAGATGTGAGTTTTCTAGGAGAATATTAGAGTGAGATTGGATTACTTTTGAAGATTCACGAACATTTATGAGCAACTTTGAAATAATGACAAACCATTTAACCAGTGCCTTTACAAATAACGTGCTCAAAAGTAAAAGAAATGCTCAAAGAGATTAGAACACAATAATCCTGAAATGGAAACAAAAGACTGTTAGCACAAGATATCAGAAATGCTCTCAAGGTAAAAAGATTTATGAATCAAAGCATGAGAAACTATCTTGCTCATAAGGAAACATTCAGTGTTCTACTTTTGGAAAATGTAAATGAGATAATAGAAAAACTCAAATGTTAGACCAAGATCACAACATGCAATTAAATTTGCAACACCAAATAAGGGTATTTGACAATGAAATGAGATATATCAATTATCCATAAGCATAATGATCATTAAAATGACAACATGCAATGAAGTTGCAAAAGTAAGCAAATTTCCAAGTACCATATAATTTAACTTGTTGCAAAATTTAAAGAATTAAAATGCTTGCATCCAAAGTGCTTCTTGAGATAATATTTACATGTGAATCTTTAAACCGTCAAGATAGTAAAAAATTTGGGAACTTTGCAAGTAAATGTGATGAGATAGTGCTATTGGTTTATTTGTATTAATTAGTTCTAAAGCAAGGTTACAATTGAACTTGTGTCGCACAGATTGTCCAGGGCACCGCGACAACGGCTCAGATTGGGGGCTGTCACTCTTATCCCCAATCTCTCTATTTAAGCTGTCTCCTTGCAGGCTAAGGGAGGTAGACCCTATTTGAAATGAAGGATAAATCCAGGAGACACAGCTAGAACACCAAATACATGATAAAATTAACAGGATTTCACAGATCTAGATTATATTTCACGTTTATGATCAGTGCCTTATGGAGTCATACAAAATCCCATTATGCAATTATAAACCAGTAAATGATAACTAACTTCTGCTTATTAAACCACAATTGATCAATGATATTCAATTGAAAAACACCACAACCAAGAATAACAATAACATGAAAATGCCAGATGTTTGAAAGATTTCCGGATTTATGATGCTTCAATTAATTTCGATCCAGAAAATGTTTCTATAGTCAAAACTTCAGATAAAAATATTAAGCTCGCTTGACTATAGAAATTTTTTTTATATTTTTTATGATTTTTTGGATTTTAAAATTAAAATTCTAAATCTAAGTTAAAACTAAAAGTTAGAAATTAAAAAAAAAAAAAAAAAAACTAAACTACAAATTAAAATTTAAACTAAATTACAATAAGTCTAAACAAAACTAATATCAAAATTAAACTAAAAGAAATCGAAAAACTAAACTAAAGTTAACTTCAACTAAAATCTAACACAAACTATGATACAATACAAAATCTAAACTAGAATCAAATTAAAACTAAGCACTAAAATCTAATTCTAAAAATAATAACGCTATCATTTAAACTAAACAAAATAAAAATGAAAACGAAAATTCAAATCGATTAAAACTAAACGCTATTAAAACTAAAATCTACGAATAACCCAACTATGCAGTAAATTTTAACCAAATCTTTCTATCGAACCAAAAAATTTTCGAGCGGGTTTTACAATTTGACGTGTATGCGTTTGTTTGCTTATCGTTTGACTTGGACGGCACTGTATCGATGCAGGTCGGACGGCATGAAGTCTGGACGGCGGCAAAGGTTTGACGCGTTTGTATATTGTCTGCGTTACTGCTTGCAACTACAGGTTGGACGTCAACAGCGTGAAGAAAAAGGACGCGAGGGTTAGGAGATGCGGCTCAAGTGACGGCGTGAGAGATTTATGCAGATCGATGGGGTAGAGGAGTTGGATAGCGAGAGATGTGAGGGCAGAAAAAGATCGAGGATTTTCAAAATGTTAATGTGTGCTTCGTTTTTATGCAGCTGCAGGTGAGCATGGACGAGGGAGAGAATCAATGGCAGAGACAGAAGGATAGACGCCTTGCAGATGTGGTTAGGGCATAGGGAAGTCAATGGCAAATGGAAAGAAAAGAAAAATGCAGCGTGAGAGAAGGCAGATAGAAATTGATGGGATAAAATGAGCTGAGAAAACTGAAATTATGCAGTGTATATGAAAAGCTGGAGTGAGGACAGATTGAACAGGGATTGATAGCAATTGGACCCAGTGCACACAAATTCGCCCAACAAACTTAAAAATTTCTCCTTTTAAGCCCGGATCTTCAAAATTCTTTGAACCAATAACGCCCAGATTTACTCACAGTGGGGATTTGAGGCCAGATCTGGCCTTTGGAGGCTAGATCTGCCTTAGATCTAAAAAAAAAATTTCCGATTTAACCTGTAGCCTGCAACAATCAGTCAGATTTGAAGACACACACGCCAATTTAATGATTAAACCCTGACAATCCTAGGAAATTTACAAATTTACAACTAATTTACAAATTTAAAACCCTCATGGTTAGATCTGAATCCGTTTAGCACAATTTTCAGAAGTATTAAATTTAAGTGAGAGGCACAAGCTTTCGAAACCCTGCAAAATTACAAATATCGTAAGATAGACCCGGAATTTAACAAATAAAGAGCTTATCAGATTTATGTTTATTGAGAGTCGGCTGGTCCAACCGAAGACTTCCCCAGACGCCCAATCTTAAGAAAAAATTCCCTGCACACTTAGATCCAGATCTTAGATCGATAGAGATTTAAGAAAACAACATGAGACCCTTAGAAAAATCAGAATGTTATTTTATAAACCCAGAAAACTGCACAAGATACTTGTATGCAGATTAATCCATGAAGGCCATCAACCATAAAATGCAAAAAACAAAGTAGTAGAGTTCAGAGACAATTCACCACATAGATCCGAGAAGGAAC
Organism: Pinus albicaulis; assembly: GCA_034641835.2. Classification (NCBI taxonomy): domain Eukaryota; kingdom Viridiplantae; phylum Streptophyta; class Pinopsida; order Pinales; family Pinaceae; genus Pinus; species Pinus albicaulis. The sequence goes on from CM076572.1 coordinate 1,042,995,364, forward strand.
ATCAAAATTTGTAACCCCAAAGTCTTTATGCTTTATTCCTCAAAAATTTACAAGAGCTTCTAAGAACAAGTGCACGATCCTGAGATCGGATGACTCAAGAATGAGAAAGACCTCTAAATTTATAGGACAAGATCTCTAACGGCTAGTTTGGATGATCCTCATCAAAATAATCTCAACCGTCCAAAAGATTTAATTATCTTTTAATCCAGAGCGTTGAAATTAAAATTTTGGGGAAAAACGAATTTATCATTTAATTCAATTTTAATTAACTCAAAAATACTATTTTTGAGTTAATTACCCCAAAATTTTGACCTTGACTTAACCACTAGGGCCCAAGGGTCCAATATTTCTTAAAATTCTCAATATTCCCTTGGCTTGGGGCTGTCAAAATCATTTTCCAAGGACCAACAAATTTTGCCTTTAAAGATTTAATCCTAATTTAGGACCCTAAATTAATTAAATTTCTGGTTTAGGATTTTATTAATTAATTGACCAGAAAATTTAATTAATTGACTAAGAGGGGATTACAATTATTTTTCCAACCCTCTTTTACATGACATAATACATTTACATATATGAAGGGGGAAAACCCACTTGCATAGACCCTCAAATAAATACCCAATTCTGCGACTCAAAATATGATCTAGTAGACCAAGTAGCTCAAACTACTTTTACAAGGACTCGATAGAACACTAGGACTCACTTAGTATGCTGATAATAAAATCTACCCTAGCTTTGGGGTGAGGCTAGAGGGAAAAACTCTGCCGATCACTTTCGTGAATCAGTGAGACAAAAAACCTCCTAGGATAGAGATCATCAACAACATACTAGGCTTACCTAGGCTATTACATACACTGATGGTCTTACTTAGATCATTTACATCATAACAATGCAGAATGGGTTTACATCATTTATAACAATGTCAACTGTCGATGAAATCTGGATGATGGAATCTGAATGGCGCAACCACGTGGAACATGACGAATCCCATTTGAAAAAATGGGGGTGTACTGCTATGGGGTAGTTGACGAAGTGTGGTCAACATCTGGCTCTACTTGGGGACACGTTGCTTCGTTGAAGGAATGTGAGAATCCAGAATCTGCATCCAAGCAACACACAAGATTACATAAGTAGCGTCCATCCAAATATCATCATATAACATTAAGCTCATCAAAAATAGAAGCTCTTCTTTTATTTATTATTCTATTTAACATGAAAAGTAAATCTACTCTAACTGCAAAATGAAATGCTGAAATCACAAGGTGTAAGGTTAGAGATACAATACAGAGGATGCCCTGTGGCATCAGATGTGCTCGATATAGTGTATGCTGAGCATTTGCCTACTTTCAGGCAAATCTATAGGCTGCTTTTCAGATGTGCCATGGCCGATCTTGCATAATGTAGGACTCTGTCTTATCCAAACGTCAAGCTGCTCTCGACCATCAGACGAATCAAACCACTTACTTCTTTTTTGCTTCTTTCTCTTCTTCTGAGTGAGTTGTGATGTCAGCAATGAGACCACTGTAAACTCCTTGTCCTCTTCTTGAAGATGTTTGTACAAAATATCTGACGAACCTGGAGCATGACCAATACTATTCTGGATATACTCTGTTAATGGTGATACATGAGCTTGGTCTTTCTCAACATCCTTTAAAACCATAGTGAAATCCTCCGTGTGATGAGATGGGAATGGCTTTAGCAAACAAGAAGTCTCATGATCTGTTGACGAATCTTCATAATCAAAATTTGGCTGAAACTTTTGTAATTCTTCCATTTTTTCCAATTTCTTCTGTATGGAACTCATCTCCCTGGCATGCCTTACTATTAAATTTGTCTGATTTGCCTCCATATTTTTTATTTCCAACAAGTGATTTTCCTTCATGGCAGTCATTTCCTGGGTGTGTCTTGCTTCCATTGCAATCATATAATTTTGTATAATGGACATCTGATTAGAATGATTAACTTCCATCATTTTTAACCTGTTTTCCATGACATTTATTTCCTGCGCATGGCTTTCTTCCATGGAAGTTATCTTATTTTGAAGACTGATTTGGTTAGCTTCCATGTTTTGAATTATTTGCATATGACTGAGCTGCACATCCTTAATCATCTGAGCTGGTTCCTTAACCTGACTTTCATGATCTTCTATATGCATGTGATAGTCCTTACCAACAACATTAATTTGATGACTTGACCTTGCCATTCTACTAGCTATGATCCTTTTGACAATGGGACAAGTAGCCTCTTCATGAAGATCATTACAGGCTCTACAATAAGGAGGAACTTTATCCACAAGATTTGCGAACTCAAGTTGATTTGTCGGTCTCTGCTCATTAGATAGGCCTCTTTTCTGCAAAGCATTATTATTTCTAGGTTGGGAATTCTGCGTTCGAGCTCTTTCCATTTGGACCAACCTAGCCTGTAAGACACTTATTTCTTTAGCATGATTAAGCTCCATGATTTCAAGTTTCTTAGCATGATTAAGCTCCATGCTTTCAATTTTTTGCATTAACCTTTTCACAGGGTGATCATCATCTTCTAGAGTATCTGTCAAAGACCTATCAAAATCTGGAGTTTTGGACATTCCAGATGCTTTCTTATCCTTTTCAATCTCCTCAACTAAAGATTGACAAGCCTTATAATTTGCAGTTTTAGCCCGCCTTAACTCATATTAAGTATCAGAATCAAAAGCATCAATGTAAAAATTCAGAAGAGATCCATCAGGAGGTTTATGAGTTTGAGATATTTCTCTAAGAATACCATTAAATCTCCTGTTAAATTCTTCAGTCGTTTCATTTTCTTTCTTTTTTATGGTACTGATCTCTATTACCAAATGCCAATCTTCCCTTTTATCACCATACTTCTCCTTAAAAGCAGTTACAATGGATTCAAAAGTATTGAATGAACTATCAGGCTTTTCCGTAAACCATTCAACAACATCTTCGCCAAAAGTAAGAACAAAAGTTTTCATTTTTACATCATCGAAATTATTATTTGCAACTGTAATTCTATTCCACCAGTTACTGAAAGCAAACAAATGAGATTTAACACTAACTGCATCATTTCCTTGAAAGATAGGTAATTTATCCATTTGAGGGAGATCATGGGGATAACCCTGAATATTAGCAAAATTACACGGGGCAAAAATATCCATGATATCGTCTTTAAGATTTTAGAAATAGATCTGTGTTCAAGAATAGTCAAAAGGTCCCTCAAGAAGCGAACTTCTTGGCAGGAACTCTTGTAAGAAATGAAAGAATTGGAGTCGCCACTTGAACATGAAACTAATTCTAAAACAGAAGAAATAATCGAGGGATAGCAGATGGATATCACAGGGGGATTCTTGTCTGGGAGTAAAAAGATGAATAAGTGGAGTCGCCACCCAAACAAGAAGCCAACCAAAATTTCCAGGTGCTAAAGATACGATGATGAAATGATTAGTGATATGACGAAAGATAAGACGATGAAAATATGAAAAGATGAAAAGTCGCCAGAAAATGTGATCCCTTGTGAAAGGCTAATGAATGGCGATGCAAGATCAGAAGATTATAAAATGTCGTTAAGACCAAGGACAGAAAAACTCTATCCCCGGCAACGGCGCCAAAAAATGTTGGTCGCACAGATTGTTCAGGGCACCGCGACAACGGTTCAGACTGGGGGCTGTCACCTTTATCCCCAATCTCTCTCTTTAAGCTGTCTCCTTGCAAGCTAAGGGAGGTAGACCCTATTTGAAATGAAGGATAAATCCAGGAGACACGGCTAGAACACCAAATACAGGATAAAATTAACAGGATTTCACAGATCTAGATTAGATTTCACATTTATGATCAGTGCCTTATGGAGTCATACAAAATCCCATTATGCAATTATAAACCAGTAAATGATAACTAACTGCTGCTTATTAAACCACGATTGATCAATGATATTCAATTGAAAAACACCACAACCAAGAATAACAATAACATGAAAATGCCAGATGTTTGAAAGATTTCCGGATTTATGATGCTTCAATTAATTTCGATCCAGAAAATGTTTCTATAGTCAAAACTTCAGATAAAAATATTAAGCTCGCTTGACTATAGAAATTTTTTTTATATTTTTTATGATTTTTTGGATTTTAAAATTAAAATTCTAAATCTAAGTTAAAACTAAAAGTTAGAAATTAAAAAAAAAAAAAAAAAAACTAAACTACAAATTAAAATTTAAACTAAATTACAATAAGTCTAAACAAAACTAATATCAAAATTAAACTAAAAAGAACAAAAGTAAACTAAAAGTTAACTTCAACTAAAATTCTAACACAAACTATGATACAATACAAAATCTAAACTAAAATCAAATTAAAACTAAGCACTAAAATCTAATTCTAAAAATAATAACGCTATCATTTAAACTAAACAAAATAAAAATGAAAACGAAAATTCAAATCGATTAAAACTAAATGCTATTAAAACTAAAATCTACGAATAACCCAACTATGCAGTAAATTTTAACCAAATCTTTCTATCGAACCAAAAAATTTTCGAGCGGGTTTTACAATTTGACGTGTATGCGTTTGTTTGCTTATCGTTTGACTTGGACGGCAATGTATCGATGCAGGTCGGACGGCATGAAGTCTGGACGGCGGCAGAGGTTTGACGCGTTTGTATATTGTCTGCGTTACTACTTGCAGCTACAGGTCGGATGTCAACAGCGTGAAGAAAAAGGACTCGAGGGTTAGGAGATGCGGCTCAAGTGACGGCGTGAGAGATTTATGCAGATCGATGGGGGAGAGGAGTTGGATAGCGAGAGATGTGAGGGCAGAAAAAGATTGAGGATTTTCAAAATGTTAATGTGTGCTTCGTTTTTATGCAGCTGCAGGTGAGCATGGACGAGGGAGAGAATCGATGGCAGAGACAGAAGGATAGACGCCTTGCAGATGTGGTTAGGGCATAGGAAAGAAAAGAAAAATGCAGCGTGAGAGAAGGCAGATAGAAATTGATGGGATAAAATGAGCTGAGAAAACTGAAATTATGCAGTGTATATGAAAAGCTGGAGTGAGGATAGATTGAACAGGGATTGATAGCAATTGGACCCAGTGCACACAAATTCGCCCAGCAAACTTAGAAATTTCTCCTTTTAAGCCCGGATCTTCAAAATTCTTTGAACCAATAACGCCCAGATTTACTCACAGTGGGGATTTAAGGCCAGATCTGGCCTTTGGAGGCTAGATCTACCTTAGATCTAAAAAAAATATTTCCGATTTAACCTATAACCTGCAACAATCAGTCAGATTTGAAGACACACACGCCAATTTAATGATTAAACCCTGACAATCCTAAGAAATTTACAAATTTACAACTAATTTACAAATTTAAAACCCTCATGGTTAGATCTGAATCCGTTTAGCACAATTTTCAGAAGTTTAAAATTTAAGTGAGAGGCACAAGCTTTCGAAACCCTGCAAAATTACAAATATCGTAAGATAGACCCGGAATTTAACAAATAAAGAACTTATCAGATTTATGTTTATTGAGATTCGGCTGGTCCAACCGAAGACTTCCCCAGACGCCCAAATCTTAAAAAAAAAATTCCCTGCACACTTAGATCTGAACTTTAGACTGATAGAGATTTAAGAAAACAACATGAGACCCTTGGAAAAATCAGAATGTTATTTTATAAACCCAGAAAACTGCACAAGATGTATGCAGATTAATCCATGTAGGCCATCAACCATAAAATGCAAGAAACCAAGTAGCAGAGTTTAGAGACAATTCACCACATAGATCTGAGAAGGAACATCCAGATTTGTAACCCCAAAGTCTTTAGCTTTATTCCTCAAAAATTTTACAAGAGCTTCTAAGAACAAGTGCACGATTCTAAGATCGGATCACTCAATACTGACAAAGACCTCTAAATTTATAGGACAAGATCTCTAATGGCTAGTTTGGATGATCCTCGTCAAAATAATCTCAACCGTCCAAAAGATTTAATTATCTTTTAATCCGGAGCGTTGAAATTAAAATTTTGGGGAAAAAACGAATTTATCATTTAATTCAATTTTAATTAACTCAAAAATATTAATTTTGAGTTAATTACCCCAAAATTTTGACTTTGACTTAACCACCAAGGCCCAAAGATCCAAAATTTCTTAAAATTCTCAATATTCCCTTGGCCTGGGGCTTTCAAAATCATTTTCCAAGGACCCACAAATTTTGCTTTTAAAGATTTAATCCTAACTTAGGACCCTAAATTAATTAAATTTCTGGTTTAAGATTTTATTAATTAATTGACCAGAAAATTTAATTAATTGACTAAGAGGGGATTATAATTATTTTTTCAACCCTCTTTTACATGAGATAATACATTTACATATATGAAGGGGGAAAACCCATTCGTATAGACCCTCAAATAAATACCCAGTTCTGCGACTCAACATATGATCTAGTAGACCAAGTAGTTCAAACTACTTTTACAAGGACTCGATAAAAAACACTAGGACTCACTTAGCATGCTGATGACAAAATCCACCCTAGCTTTGGGGTGAGGTTGGAGGGAAAAACTCTGCCGATCACTTTCGTGAATCAGTGAGACAAAAAACCTCCTAGGATGGAAGTCATCAACAACATACTAGGCTTACCTAGGTTGTTACATACATCGATGGTCTTACTTAGATCATTTACATCATAAAATGCAGAATGGGTTTACATCATTATAACAATGTCAACTGTCGATGAAATTTGGATGATGGAATCTGAATGGCGCAACCACGTGAAACATGACGAATCCCATTTGAAAAAATGGGGGTGTACTGCTATGGGGTAGTTGACGAAGTGTAGTCAACAGAACTCTAATCCTCAGACCTCACCTTCGCCCAAATATTTGGATTTCACAGTGAGGAGTCCATAGAGGTAGAGGGTCCCTAAAACGTCTATTCAACCAACTTAAGTTGGAGGTAAATTTTAGAGACGCAAGTCTAGTATGAAAAATGAAATGCCTAAATGATATGAAAGTGAGTTTGCAAGTGCTATGTAAAAGATGGAGATGATTCAATTAAATATGCTTCATAGTTAGAACAATAACTCAAGTTTCCATAAATTGAAAGTGCTATGCTTCTTTACTTGTAGTATATTGTGAAACTTATCCAAATGAGAAATAGATCACAAAACATAAGTAAGTGATGGCAAATGCGATTGCAAATTAAGAAATTAAAGGACTATGCGATTTGTGTTACTTCCCAATTAGAGCATGCATATGTGATGTGAAAGGAAACGAAAATGTCAAAACCACTAAGTCAATCCATCTACAAATTCGCTCCTTTGAAATGGAGAGATAGGGATGCCAATGGGTAAAACCCACGCTCCCACAACAAAAACATAAATTTTATTAATTTTACAAGAATGAAATGACCATGAGGCCTTTTCTAAACCAAGGAAAGTCTTTAAAAATATTGAGACCATAGACTTTTCCTCGATGAGAATTTAAAAAAAAAAACTCAAAAGAATTCAAACTTTACAAAAGGAGAAGAGAAGCTAAGCCCCTTCAATTCCCATAACCAAAGAAGAGAGAGTTATCCTCCTCATTTGAAATTCGTAGCCCAAAGGTCTTGCAACAACTTGTTAGTAATTTTCTGTAGTTGTCCACTCAAGTTGTCACAAGAAAAAATTCGGAAAAAGGGCTACAAAACCAATCAAATATTAGATAGATAAAATTACAAAATATTGTACAACAATTTACAAAGGGCTAAGCCAAAGAGTTCGAGTAAACTCTCCTCTTTGCTTAGTCATCTTCAAGCTTTTAGATAGCAAATGAAAGCAATGAAGTATAATGTTTTAAAAGATATTCAAATTTAGAAGTATTCGGCTTGTATACAAGCTATGTCCCAAAACCTCTGCAAAACCACTTTATAAGATAAGACTATGAAGGTTCAAAGAACAAATGAGAGCTCCTCTGAGAATGTATCAAGAGTGCATTGGTCTCTCCAAAGACTTCCCCCAACACTTGATTCTTTGATCCCAACAATATGTTCCCTCTACAAAACTTCAATCAAGAATGAGTTCCATATAGATCTAGCAATAAAAAATGATAAGAAACTCTAGAGATTTATTTGAAACCAACTAGAGCATTCTATACCTAGAGTATACTTCTAAATCAAATGTCAATGTAAGATAGCTCTACATTAACAAATCTACAAGAGCATATGGAAACAAATTAGGTCAAAAAATGAGTAAAAGGAATTATACCAATTATCAACAATTCATCACACTCCAAAAGGAGAAACACTTCATGAATGCAACCCCAAAGTCTTTATTGATATTTCTAAAAGTGTACAAGGCAGCAACGCTTTTGCAAGTACAATAGCTAGTAAACAATGATACAATATGAGAGCCCATGGCTCCATTATATAGAAAGTTGGAAGCAAATCCCAATGAAGAATCATATGCCAAGTGGTGAGAGGGAGGAGATCTCAAGGCAAATTCGAATTTGGTAAGTGGAGCTCCAATTCCAAGTGTAAAAATCGAATTCTGGCAAGTGGACATCATTTTCTTCTTCCGTTATGTGCCAAATTCGATTTTTATGATGGAATGACATGTGTATATGGTTGGTAACCCATGTGGAGACAATTTCCCACAAAAATCTCCACAAAATATTCTCCCAAATCCTCTCAAATATGCACTAACTTCACAAATTCGAATTTCCAAGTAAGCAGCTCTCATTTAATGCCGGAAATTCAATTTTATTTGAGCACATGTATTTTCCTTGATTTTAGGAGTCCACATCACCTTGGGACTTCACTTTAACTCCTCCATAATTTTCCACCTCATTTAGCATGTGTGGATATTTATTTTTCTCCATTTATTTAATTTCTGGCTTAATTAATTGCCAGATTTCCCACTAAACTTAGGAAAAGTGGGTTTTGAGAGTTCAAAACACATTTTTAACCCCTCAAAGTGTGTCATAGTAGAAAGTTGAGCGTGAGAGGTGTAATTTTGATTACTCATACCCCATACAACTTCTCTAGACAACACTTATTACAATTCAATTACAATTTTTATTGCAATTTTCGACTTGCGAGAAATCTGAAAAATTAAAAAATCACTACCTAAACCTAACCAAATTACACGAAATTTTTTGTGTGATCTAGTATGGTAATATACATTGACTCTTGACACTAGGACTCACCCAAGGCCTCACCATCAAGCCGTACTCCGGCTTTGGGGTAAAATTGGAGGAAAAAACTCAATTAATTATTAACTCCTAGTAGGGAGATGATAATTAACCAAGTAAAAAAAACCTCCCAGAGTAATACTCACTTGTTGGCAAGGTCCTAGGCTACCTACGCCTGTTACAGACTCAATACTGACTCAAAACTCATCATTACTAGCATCACTTATTACAATTCCCCGTAGGGCGTGGAATTTGGGTACAAGAGAAAATGATAAGAAGTAGAAGTAGAGTTTAAAAACTCTGTTGAACTAATAATATTTGATGATATCCAATGGTACAAATGTCTTTTGGTTCATCCTTGGGCATGGAGTCTTCTCATTATCATCAGGTGCCACTCCAGTGGTCAACATTTGGCTCCATATGGGGATGCATGCTAGATATGAAGTGATAGTGTGCAAGAACCTAGAATCTGCATCCACTGACCAAAGATATATATTAGCAGTATCCATTCAAAATAACATCAAATAAAATCAAGTACAAAAATGGAAATTTATTCTAGGAAACATAAATAATAATTTATTCATGAAATAAAACTACTTCAAAAAAATTTACAAGGGATAGGGTTAGGAATATGATACACAGGATGCCCCATGGCATCAAATGTCTTTGGTGAAATCCATCTTGAGAACCTGCCTACTCACAGGCAAATCCATAGGCTCTTTCTCTGATGTGCCTTGTCCAATTCTAACTATCTTGGGACTATGACTTGGCCCAATGTTAACCTGTTTGTGGCCATTAGATATACCAAACCTCTTCCTTTGCCCTTTCTGACTTTTGACGCGTTGAGGTTTGATCCTGCTCAAAACTGGACAGTCATTTTTTATATCCTTTTTATTTTATCGTTATTTTCTTTTCTTCTTGGTTAGTTGCGATGGCGATGATGATGCAATTACTGTCAATCCTACAACTCTGTCTTCAAAATGCTCTGATGGAAGATTTGAAGTACCCAAGCCTTTTGAGCTATGCCTAATCTCTTCATTTTAAATCCGTTCTGTTAAGGGGGGAAGAAAATTTGTCAACACAACATCACTTCCTGTTTGGCATGATCTATAGATAATCTCATTGTTGGGTTTCCTTGGATCCTCAACATGATATCTTTTCTACAAAACCTGATCAAATCTGACTAAGTTATTATCTGGCATGGGGATGGTGACATATGACAAGTCCATTTGAAGGCTACCACCTAAATCTCATGCCCATTTTCTTGATAGGAGCATTCCCCATGAATCAGGAACATCTATCACAACAATATCCATAGTCATTATTTTGTCTGGGTATGCAGCTAGGAAAACCTGTAAATCTTTAATTATCCCACACACTTCAATTCTTTTAGAATCCATTGAACATATGTTTTGATAGGGCCTAGATACCCTTAAATTCAGTTGCTCCATGACTTTCTTGGTCATAACATTTGATGAAGCCCCTGAATCAAGCATGCAGTTGTGTAAAAGACGATCATTCAATATCAAATAAACATAAAATGGCATATGATCTTCATTCCCCACATAACAATTCATACTTTTCAATACAATTTCTTCGTCTTCTAGTTCATTATTAGGCTTTTCTTCTCTTTGAGTAACTTCAATTGCACTTAGTAACTTGGCCCTTTGAGATGGTATCTTTAAAAGCTCTATCACTAGGATAGAAACCTTTGCATTATTTATCTAATTGCCCAAGTCAAAATTTAATTCTGAAGTAGGAGGAGAAAACTTTCTGTGATTATTCTGGTCTTGAATATCCCTTCTCTGATAAGTCATCCCTTTGTGTTTTTCCATAGTAAAAATTTGTCCAGATGTAGGCTTTTCCCCAAAAATCTTAGTGACTTTGTCAAGATTGGTAATCATATTGTCAACCCCAAGATTATTAGGACTATGTTCAATCTCTTGATTTCTTTCAATGGTGTATATTTGATCTTCCATGGAAAAAATATTGATTTGACCACTAGTTCCTACATGTTCATCTCCCAACATGCTACCTTCCATAATTCTCTTTACATATGGGCATGTGGCTTCTTCATGGAACTCATTACATGGCCTACAAAAAAGGGGGAATTTGATCAACCATGTTGGTGGATTCCAATGGATTTGGGGGCCTATAATCTTGTTGAGGGCCTTTCTTCTTTTGCCATCCATTATTTGGCCTAGGTTGGAATCTTTGCACTTGCGATCTTTCTATGGCCACCAACCTACTTTGCATGGCTTGCATTTCTTTAGTGTGGTTTGCTTCCATGCTCTTGATGAGTTGAGTTAATTCCTTAATAGAATCATGTGTAGTGTCTTCCTTGGCCTTTCCTTTGGAATCATTCGATTTTGATGGCCCTCTAGTGAAACCAGGAATCTCAGATTTTCCAGACTGCTTTCTGGCCGTCTCCATTTTCAAGGCTTCAGTTTGAGCTACACCTAAAGTTGCAGGCTCCTTTCTTCTCAATTCATAAGTAGTGTCAACACCAAAAAAATCCAGATAGGAACATAAGAGAAATTCATCAGGAGGCTTAACAGTAGTAGGCATGCTTTTAACCAATTCATTGAATCTCTTGTTAAACTCCTCCATGGTTTCATTCTCATTCTTCTTCATGGTGCTAATGGCACTGATCAAATGACTATTCTCTCTTCTCTCTCCATACTTTCCCATGAAATCATTAACAATCAGTTGTAAAGAATCATAGGAGTTAGCAGGTTGCTCAGTGAACCAATCAAGAGCATCCTCTTCCAAAGAGAGAACGAAAAGCCTCATCTTTACATCCTCATAGTTAGCAACGTTACACCACTTAAAGATGCAAACATTAAAGTTCTTCACATGTGATGCTGCGCTCATGGCATTATTACCTTGAAAAGAAGGCAACCTTTCAATAGCCTTGTCAGGGATATTGTGAGGATAGCCATTAATGTTAGTAAAGTTACAAGGAGCAAAAAGATCATTCATGATGTTAGGCTCGATTTGTCCTTGAAACAGCGAATGAATGTCAGAAATAGCCTCTTGCCCAAGGCTTGCAAGAGCTCTACTATGAGAAAGTCTATTTAACCTCTCTCTGAAAACCCTTTCAGGATCAAGAGAGAGGCTCACTAGACCACTTGAATTTCTCCTAGTAGAGACTCTTGCAAAATTAGGATTGAGTGGAGTCGCCACTTGAGCAAAAATCTAAATCTAAAATTCAAATATGCCAAAACTAAAAGTTAGTCATTTTCCCAGGTACAAAAAGACTTGTCCCCGGCAACGACACCAAAAAAATGTTATCGCTTGCCGCCTACACCTACCTACAGTTAGCGGGAAAAGCCTTTAACCCCACAAGGTGTGGTTGGTGGCAAGGAACTCAGAGAATGGGCTGTCACCTATTCCCGACTCTCTCCATTTAAGCTATCTCCTAGGTTAACTATGGGGGGTGGTCCCTAAAGAAAAACTAAGTTAAAGATGTGAGTTTTCTAGGAGAATATTAGAGTGAGATTGGATTACTTTTGAAGATTCATGAACATTTATGAGCAACTTTGAATAATGACAAACAATTTAACCAATGCCTTTACAAATAACGTGCTCAAAAGTAAAAGAAATGCTCAAAGAGATTAGAACACAATAATCCTGAAATGGAAACAAAAGACTATTAGCACAAGATATCAAAAATGCTCTCAAGGTAAAAAGACTTATGAATCAAAGCATGAGAAACTATCTTGCTCATAAGAAAACATTTAGTGTTCTACTTTTGGAAAATGTTAATGAGATGATAGAAAAACTCAAATGTTAGACCAAGATCACAACATGCAATTAAATTTGCAACACCAAATAAAGGTATTTGCCAATGAAATGAGATATATCAATCACATATAAGCATAATGATCATTAAAATGACAACATGCAATGAAGTTGCAAAAGTAAGCAAATTTCCAAGTACTATAGAATTTAACTTGTTGCAAAATTTAAAGAATTAAAATGCTTGCATCCAAAGTGCTTCTTGAGATAATATTTGCATGTGAATCTTTAAACCGTCAAGATAGTAAAAAATTTGGGAAATTTGCAAGTAAATGTGATGAGATAGTGCTCTTGGTTTATTTTATTAATTAGTTCTAAAGCAAGGTTACAATTGAACTCTAATCCTCAGACCTCACCTTTGCCCAAATATTTGGATCTCACAGTGAAGAGTCCATAGAGATAGAGGGTCCCTAAAATGTCTATTCAACCAACTTAAGTTGGAGGTAAATTTTAGAGATGCAAGTCTAGTATGAAAAGTGAAATGCCTAAATGATATGAAAGTGAGTTTGCAAGTGCTATGTAAAATATGGAGATGATTCAATTAAATATGCTTCATAGTTAGAACAATAACTCAAGTTGCCATAAATTGAAAGTGCTATGCTTCTTTACTTGTAGTATATTGTGAAACTTATCCAAATGAGAAATAGATCACAAAACATAAATAAGTGATGGCAAATGACATTGCAAATTAAGAAATTAAAGGACCATGCGATTTGTGTTACTTCCCAATTAGAGCATGTATATGTGATGTGAAAGAAAACGGAAATGTCAAAACCACTAAGTCAATCCATCTACAAATTCTCTCCTTTGAAATGGAGAGATAGGAATGCCAATGGGAAAAACCCACGCTCCCACAAAAAAAACAGAAATTTTATTAATTTTACAAGAATGAAATGACCATGAGGCCTTTTCTAAACCAAGAAAACTATTTAGAAATATTGAGACCATAGACTTTTCCTCGATCAGAATCTCTAAAAAAAAACAAAAATCTCAAAAGAATTCAGACTTTACAATAGGAGAAGAGAAGCTAAGCGTCTTCAATTCCCACAACTGAAGCATAGAGAGTTATCTTCCTCATTTGAAATCCAGAGCCCAAAGGTCCTGCAACAACTTGTTAGTAATTTCCTGTAGTTGTCCACTCAAGCTGTCACAAGAAAAAATTCGAAAAGAGGGCTACAAAACCAATCAAATATTAGATAGATAAAATTACAAAATATTGCACAACAATTTACAAAGGGCTAAGCCAAAGAGTTCAAGTAAACTCTCCTCTTTGCTTAGTCATCTTCAAGCTCTTAGATAGCAAATGAAAGCAATGAAGTATAATGTTTTAAAAGATATTCAAATTTAGAAGTATTCAGCTTTTATACAAGCTATGTCCCAAAAGCCCTGCAAAACCACTTTGTAAAATAAGACTATGAAGGTTCAAAGGACAAATGAGAGCTCTTTTGAGAATGTATCAAGAGTGGGTTGGTCTCTCCAAAGACTTCCCCCAACACTTGATTCTTTGATCCCAGCAAGATGTTCCCTCTACAAAACTTCAATCAAGAATTAGTTCCATATAGATCTAGCAATAAACAATGATAAGAAACTCTAGAGATTTATTTGAAACCAACTAGAGCATTCTATACCTAGAGCATACTCCTAAATCAAATGTCAATGTAAGATAGCTCTACATTAACAAATCTACAAGAGCATATGGAAACAAATTAGATTAAAGCATGAGTAAAAGGAATTATACCAATGATCAACAATTCATCACACTCCAAAAGGAGGAACACCTCATGAATGAAACCCCAAAGTTTTTATTGATATTTCTGAAAGTGTACAAGGCAGCAGCGCTTCCGCAAGCACAATAGCTAGTAAACAATGATACAATACGAGAGCCCATGGCTCCATTATATAGAAAGTTGGGAGCAAATCCCAATGAAGAACCATATGCCAAGTGGTGAATCGTGAAAGGGAGGAGATCTCAAGGCAAATTCGAATTTGGTAAGTGGAGCTCCAATGCCAAGTGTAAAATTCGAATTCTGGCAAGTGGACATCATTTTCTTCTTCCCTTATGTGTCAAATTCGAATTTTATAATGGAATGATATGTGTATATGGTTGGTAACCCATGTGGAGACAATTTCCCACAAAAATCTCCACCAAATATTCTTTCAAATCCTCCCAAATATGCACTAACTTCACAAATTGGAATTTCTAAGTAAGCAGCTCTCATTTAATGCCGAAAATTCAATTTTATTTGAGCACATGTCTTTTCTTTGATTTTAAGAGTCCACATCATCTTGGGACTTCACTTTAACTCCTCCATAATTTTCCACCTCATTTCCACCTCATTTAGCATGTGTGGATATTTATTTTTCTCCATTTATTTAATTTCCGGCTTAATTAATTGCCAGATTTTCCACTAAACTTAGGAAAAGTTAGTTTTGAGGGTTCAAAACACATTTTTAACTCTTCAAAGTGTATCATAGTAGAAATTTGAGCGTGAAAGATGTAATTTTGATTACTCATAACCCATATAACTTCTCTAGACAACACTTATTACAATTCAAAAACAATTTTTATTACAATTTTCGACTTGCAGGAAATCTAAAAAATTAAAAAATCACTACTTAAACCTAACCAAATTCCACGAAATTTTTTGCGTGATCTAGTATGGTAATATACATTGACTCTAGACACTAGGACTCACCCAAGGCCTCACCATCAAGCCGTACTCCGGCTTTGGGGTAAAATTGGAGGAAAAAACTCAATTGATTATTAACTTCTAGTAGGGAGATGATAATTAACCAAGTAAAAAAAACCTCCCAGAGTAATACTCACTTGTTGGCAAGATCCTAGGCTACCTAGGCCTGTTACAGACTCAATACTAACTCAAAACTCATCATTACTAGATCACTTATTACAATTCCCTGTAGGGCGTGGAATCTGGGTACATGAGAAAATGATAAGAAGTAGAAGTAGAGTTTAAAAACTTTGTTGAACTGATGATATTTGATGATATCCAATGGTACAAATGTCTTCTGGTTCATCCTTGGGCATGGAGTCTTCTCATTATCATCAGGTGCCACTCCAGTGGTCAACACCACCAAAGCTTGGTATATGTCTGGTTGTCTACGATGCCTTTTCTCGTTTCTAGGAGCTCCAATGAACTCCTCTGCGTCCCTTAGTATCTGTCATTATTCCCGTCTCGTTCTTCCACTAGTAGTGGGTGGATCTTCTTTCTCCTCCTGCGAATATTCCTGAGGCGATACTTCTGGACTCTTATGCCTTGGAGAAGCATTGGTGTTGGTCGAATCCGTTGGACCAATAGATCGTCCTCTGATTGCTTTTTGAAAGGCATTTCACGGGATTTCCTAAAATCTCTGTCCTCCATGAAATTTACATCTTGTCGTACTACGATCTTCCTACTGTTAGGAATGTAGATTCTATATGCCTTAGCATTCTCGCTATATCCCACCAAATATCATTTTTCTGTAGTCTGATCCAACTTCTTCCTCTTTTATTAGAGTATATGGCAGTACGCCAAACTTCCAAAGATCCTGAAATGAATCAATTCAGGCTTCCTGCCAGTGAAGACACTCTCCGGTGTAATCTTACCCAGTGCCCTGTGAGGAATCATGTTCTGAACATACATAGTTGTGCTACATGCTTCTACCCATAGAAATTTGGGCATATCCTGATCATACAACATTGCTCTCGTTGCTTCAACAATAGTTCTGTTCTTTCTCTCTGAAACCCCATTCTGCTCCGGATTATATGGAGCATGTTACGAAACCAGCTCCAAAAATAGAAGAAAAGAGAGATCAACGTCTTAGAAATCAGCCACTTCGAGGGGGCAACCTTCAATACATTGCATAAATGAAAAATTCTTGAATGATACAAATGACCAAAACCTCCTTCTATATATAGGAGTCCATGGGGCCACAATATAATCCTAGCCGACCTAACAATAATAATGTAAGGGCACAATAATAACAATATTGGGGTTACAGGGGTACAACAATAACAATAAGGGGGCTACACTAATAACAATAAGGGACTAAACCAGTAATATAGGGACCTAACATGCCCCTCTCCTTCAAAAAAGTGTTGTCCTCAACGCTTGAGTAGCTATGGGTGCTTCTGTATAAAATTCTCATCCTCCCATGTAGAATCTTCAGTGGGTAAGTTCTTCCACTTGATGAGATACTCTAAAATTGATCGATTTCGTAGCTGTCGAGTTCTTGTTTCCATGACCGCTTGAGGTTCCAATATGATTTTTCCTTCCTCATCAAGTTCTGGCAATATTGTTTGAACTGGAAGATTTTCACCTATAACCTTCTTTAAACATGAAACATGGAAAACTAGATGCACTCGCGAAGAAGCAGGAAGCTCCAATTTGTATGCCATAGTACCAATCTTTTGCAACACCTTTTAAGGACCATAGTACTTTGGCGATAATTTATTATCCTTCTTAGCTTGCTCGAGGGACAATTGTTTGTATGGTTGTATCCGTAAAAATACCCAGTCTCCTACATCAAAACTTCTCTCGCTGCGATGTTGATTTGCCTGTTGTTTCATTCGATTTTGTGCCAAATTTAGGTTATCCTTTATGTAAATTTATGTAGATGTTCTATGCTTGATGCAACTTTACTTTTATCAACAACAATCACATGAATTTACAAGAAAAATGCAGATAGAACATACCAGTGATCCTTTAGAAGACAAGTCAGATAAAGGTAATGGTGCGTTATGGCAGTCAACAGGATGCTTCAACCAACAAAGACTTCACGGTCAGCCAACCCAACATGTGTCACAACAGTCCTCAAAACAGTCACATGGTCAACTTAGAAGTCAACCTCAGAAAAGTCAACGCAAGGCAGCAGCACTAAAAGTCAACGCAACTCAACTTCTAGTCAACCTTTGACCTCGATTTCTGTGCCAAAGAGTACAACCTCCTTAGATCGAAGTCTCCTCCAAAATTCAACCCAATCGGACCATGCGTTGACCAAAGTCAACGCTGGTCAAACTTCCCCAGAAACCCTAACCGCAGATTTCTGGCTGCAGTAAATTTCGTCCTCCTTGCTGCGGTAAAATTCGTCCTTCTTGCTGCGATAAACTTCGTCCTTCTTGCTCCTTAGATGCTCGTATAAGAGGAGGAGATGTGTGTTGAGATGAGTGGAAAAAATGCTCCAATGTTGACCCTATAAATACCAACCATGAGAGGTGTGTAACACATTTGCTGGGGGTAAAAACCTTAAGGCCGACCTGCACTTAAATTTATTATAAATAATAAATTCAAAATAAATGTTCTGCTCATCAGATTAAAATCAATTTAGATCGATTTTACACCTCTCTGAAAGAGGAATCCAATGCAAATATTGGAATCTTCATCTGAGCATCACAAGATGGAGTTTGGACCTAGTTGTCCAAATTTAACACTCCCTCTCAACTAGGGAGAACTCCATCCACCAGTGCAATCAAACATCGTGCGTCATCCCGCCGTAACTTGTTTTGTTGGCCTCTTTATTTCAGAACAGAAGTGGGTCAGTCACAAAGACATCATTCCCGGCTGACAGATTCAGCCCAGAGGTCAAAACCTCTATCGGACTCACAAAGAGTCTCCAACCAACCCGAAGTCAGGCTGAGGTCCGAGACCTCACTAGACTTGATCCTAGATCAAGTGGTTAGACCGTGCCATCCTAGATAGAGAGTACAACAATCTCTGATGCGTCCATCAGTCTTTGCTACTAGTCTCTAGCTTTTCCCACCTCATTGGCCAAATGAGAGGTACTTCCCATGAGCCCTGAACTCAATGGGTAGGATTCATACGGGGCACAGATAATGAGAGGTGAACTAACTCAATAATCACAACGGTGGGGTCCAAGCACACCAACAAGGTTTGGCAAGCCTAGCCTTGTGGTTGCTCATAGCTCCGAGAAGCTGTCCCCAAAGCCCCCCAGAGCTCCTCGAGCTCATCGTCCAACAAGACCCACATCATAGGGTCGTTCCACGATACCAAGTCTCTCATGGAAGGTTAGGAACTTGACCTTCCCCAGGGGCTTAGTGAGAATATCCGCGACCTGCTCATCAGTTCCTATATGATCGAGCCTTACGGCACCTCGTTGTACCATATCCCAGATGAAATGATACCTGATATCAATATGCTTGGATCGGTCGTGGAACACAGGATTCTCGGTCAAGCGAATCCCACTTTGGTTATCACAGAGTATCACGGTGGTATCTAGCACATATCCAAACAGCTCACTAAAGAGCTTTCGCAACCAAACTACTTCACAACAGGCCATACTTGCTGCAATGTATTCAGTCTCTGCGGTGCTCAAAGCCACCGACTTCTGCTTCCTGCTCATCCATGAAATCGAAGCAGAACCAAGATTGAAGCAGCATCCCGATGTGCTCTTATGATCCACCACACTGCCAGCCCAATAGACATCAGTATATCCAAGGAGTGTCACGCTCTCGGCAGTGTATCTCAGCCCATGGTTTATCGTGCCCCGAAGGTATCTCAGAAGATTCCTAGCACCAACCCAGTGAAAGTGATGAGGCTCAACCATCTGTTGACTCAAAGTGTTCACTGCAAAACATATATCTGGACGAGTGTTCACTAAGAACATCAAGGCCCCTACGAGTTGACGATACTCAGTAGGATTTGCCAATATGGGCCCAGCAGCGCTGCCACTCAACTTCTTGAAGTTGAGTTCCATTGGTGTCGACACGAACTTGTAGTCCACCATACCAAATCTTTTCAAAAGTTTCACAATGTATTTTCCTTGAGAAAGGAAAATCTCGCCAGGTCTCTGCCAGACCTCTAGGCCTAGGAAGTAGTGCATTAGTCCTAGGTCCTTCATCTCGAACTCAGCAGCGAGCTCCCTCTTGCATTGATGAATAAGAAGGTCAGCACCTATCAGGAAGAGGTCATCCACATACAGCACCAGAATGAGAGGCTTCCCCTGGACAACCTTGAAGTAAAGGTTCGAATCAACATTACTTCGAGTGAAGCCCAGCTTCATCAAGTAGCTATCTATCCTCTCGTACCAAGCTTCGAGTGCTTGCTTCAACCCATAGAGGGCTTTCTTCAACCTGCAGACATGGGTGTCCCGATCCTGGACTTCAAACCCCAGAGGTTGTTCTACATACACCTCTTCCTTTATTGTACCATGCAAAAAAGCAGTCTTGACATCCATCTGATGAAGACTCCATCCTTGCGTAGCAGCAAGGGCTATGATTGATCGAATGGTGGTATATCGTGCCACAGGTGCAAACATGTCATCATAGTCTATTCCTTCCTTTTGAGAGAAGCCACGGGCAACAAATCTTGCCTTGAACTTTTCAGCACTTCCATCAGATCCATGCTTGATCTTGTAGAGCCATTTTGCGGTGATAACTGTTTTGTCCTTCAGTCTTGGAACCACATCCCAGACATCATTCTTCATTATGGACTCATATTCTTCATGCATAGCATCCTTCCAGACTTGATGCTTTATGGCTTCCTCAAAAAATCCGAGTTCAGATTGTAAAATAGTACTCATGGCAGCCAAATACCCTTGGTATCTACACGGCTTCCTGCTTTCTCAGAATGTGCCCCTCGGGGCAACAAGTCCCTCAGCATCTTCGAGAGTGTCCCTGAGCCATGATGGTCTCTTTCTCATTGAAGGAGATGGATCGATTGGGTCCATTGGTCCTTCAACATCAGGCATTGTCTCATCCTGCGGTTCTTCTTGATTTCCAGGCCTTGCTTCATGATTTTCCTCAGATCTCGGAAGATCTACTACTTTCTTTAGAGAAGCATCTTCGTCAAAAGTGACATCATGGCATATCTCTACTTCCCTTTGACCAGGTACATAGACTCTATAGGCCTTAGAAGTTTCGCTGTAGCCCACAAATATTCCTTTCTTCCCAGAAGCATCCAACTTACTTCTCTTTTCTTTTGGCACATGAAAATAAACAGGACATCCAAAAATTCTAAAATGTGAGACGTCAGGTTTCTTACCAGTGAAAACCTCTTCGGGAGTTTTGGAGTCCAGAACGAAATGAGGGCATCGGTTTTGAATGTATACAGCAGTATTCACAGCTTCTCCCCACAGAAACTTTGGTAGACCCTGGTCACATAGCATGGCACGGGAAGCTTCCACAATGGTCCTGTTCTTTCGTTCAACAACGCCATTCTCCTCAGGAGTATAGGCAGTAGTGGTCTCCCTCTTAATGCCAGCTTCTCTGCAAAAGTCCTTGAACTCATTTGACTCATATTCAGTGCCATTGTCGATCCTCAAAATCTTGATCTTCTTCCCTGTCATATTTTCCACAAAGGCTTTGAAGGTACGAAACCACATGAAAGCCTCATCCTTCTTCTTCAAGAAGTATATCTAGGTTTTGCGGGAGAAGTCATCAGTGAATGTCATATAGTAAGAACATCCTCCTAGGGATGTCATGGGTAGCATACCAGATAGATCAGAATGGACCAGTTGCAAAATATCAGATGTCCTTGTGACACTTGAGGGGAAAGGTCCCTTTGTATGCTTTCCTTCGGCACAACCCTTACATACACCTTCATGATTATTTCCAAATTCGGGCATCCCTGTCACCACCTTTCTTGCTTCAGGAAGGGCCTTGTAATGAAGGTGTCCAAACCTCCGGTGCCAAGTTCAGTTTGTCGGATAATATCACATGTCATAGCTCCCAGTGGACTTCCTCCAACCTGGTATAGTGTTCCAACTCTAAAACCAATCACGATAGCTTCCTTGAGATTCTTCTTCCACATGCGCACCTTTCCATCAGTGAATGCCACATTGAAACCTTTGTCTTTCATGGCTGATATAGACACAAGGTTCTTCTTTAATTTTGGTACATAGAGTACATCCTGCAAATGTAGGACTTGTCCTTGAGACAAGTGGAGGGTCACAGTCCCTGTCCCTTTCACGGGATATTTGGCATTATCTCCAAGGATAATTTCCAGATTAGTATCCTTCTCAACCATGTCAGAGAGTGCTTCCTTGAACCCAGTGATGTGTCTTGAGGCACCACTATCTATCAACCAGACATCCATAGTGTCGGGCGGGAGTGCAGCAGAGAGGGCAGATACAAGAATGTATTCATTTCTTTTATCAACAACATTTGACTCCTCATACCTGGAGTTTCTAGACCTTTTGAAAGGTTGATTGTTTCCGCCAGAGGGAGCCTTCCTCTTTCCTTTGTACTTCTTGTTTCTTTGATTTCCATTCCTCCAGTTGTTGTTGTTGTCATCACTATCGGGAGAATTCTTCTTGAAAGGACATTCTCTAGCATGATGACCTGGCCTATGATAAGTGAAACACTTGCCCTTCTTTCCTTGGGTCCCTGCTCTTCCTTTGTTCTTTGAACCACCAGAGTTCTTCTTTCTAGAATGAGCAATGTAGGCAGCGTTTCTGTCATTTTCGTATTCCTTCATTTTGGTCTCTTCTTGCATGCATCTTGACAGTAGCTCGTCAAAGTTAGGAATTGTATTATTATTGAAAATGGTAGTGTTGAATACTTTCCATTCATATGGGAGCCCTCCAAGTGCGGTGAGTACCATCTCACGATCAGCTATTGTCTCCCCAATAGCCAGCAAATTGTTCCTGATCTCGGTCAGTTTCAGAAAGTATGTTTGAACAGACTCATCCCTGCCTTTCTTCAGATTCTTCAATTGATTATTGAAGAATAGCACCTGGTTTGCATTGTTTACTTTGAACATTTGTATCAGCTTATCATACATCCCTAATCATTATCTTTGCTTTGATCTCCCCCTTCTTATACTTGGTTTTGGCGGCAGCAGTAGCAATGGATGGAGGTTCTTGTATCTTACCCAGTATATAGTCCATGAGATCATGGTCTTCTAATTTGAGATCTAATATCATCTTCCAAGCATGGAAGTCATCCCTTCCAGTCAGCTTCTCATCCTCCTTGAAGTCATAACTTGTGGAACCCATTTTTCTCTTTTGGTGATTGCTATAAGTTAGGGCTTGTCTTCACCTCAGCGCTGATACCATGTAAATTTATGTAGATGTTCTATGCTTGATGCAACTTTACTTTTATCAACAACAATCACATGAATTTACAAGTAAAATGCAGATAGAACATACCAGTGATCCTTTAGAAGACAAGTCAGATAAAGGTAATGGTGCGTTACGGCGGTCAACAGGATGCTTCAACCAACAAAGACTTCACGATCAGCCAACCCAGCATGTGTCACAGCAGTCCTCAAAACAGTCACACGGTCAACTTAGAAGTCAACCTCAGAAAAGTCAACGCAGGGCAGTAGCACTAAAAGTCAACGCAACTCAACTTCTAATCAACCTTTGACCTCAATTTCTGTGCCAAAGAGTACGGCCTCCTTAGATCGAAGTCTCCTCCAAAATTCAGCCCAATCGGACCATGCGTTGACCAAAGCCAACGCTGGTCAAACTTCCCCAGAAACCTTAACCGCAGATTTCTGGCTGCAGTAAATTTCGTCCTCCTTGCTACGGTAAACTTCATCCTTCTTGCTGCAGTAAACTTCGTCCTTCTTGCTCCTTAGATGCTCGTATAAGAGGAGATGTGTGTTGAGATGAGTGGAAAAAATGCTCCAATGTTGACCCTATAAATACCAATCATGAGAGGTGTGTAACACATTTGCTGGGGGTAAAAACCTTAAGGTCGACCTGCACTTAAATCTATTATAAATAATAATTTCAAAATAAATGTTCTGCTCATCAGATTAAAATCAATTTTAGATCAATTTTACACCTCTCTGAAAGAGGAATCCAATACAAATATTGGAATCTTCATTTGAGCATCACAAGATGGAGTTTGGACCTTGTTGTCCAAATTTAACACTTTACGAGTTGGAGAACTTCTTGTTAATGCTCGATGTGATCTTCCACTGCTTGAACCTTAGAATTTTCTCTTAAAGATGATGTGATGGACGGTGGATGATATCCATAAAGTGAAATAAATGGGATCATTTTTGCTGCAATTTGGAAGGGAGTTTTATACCACCATTCAGCGAGAGGTAACCACTTGACCTATTGTGTTTGTTTATTAGATACAAAACATCGAAGATATCCTTCCAAACATTTATTCACTATCTCAGTTTGACCATCGGAATGAGGATGATAAGATGAGCTATGAGCTAATTGAGTACCCAAACAAGAAAATAACTCCGTCCAAAAAATTATAGTAAAAATGGGATCTCTGTCGCTCACAATAATCTTTTGGTTTCCATGTAGCTTTTGAATTGTGTCCATAAATGTAGTAGCAACTGTACTTGCTTTAAATGGATGAGATAATGCACAAAAGTGTGCATACTTGGTAAGTCTATCAACTACCACCATGATGACACTCTTTCCTTCGGACTCAGGTAAACTTATGATAAAATCCATTGAAATCTCCTCCCAACGTTGACTTGGAATGGATAAAGGTTGTAGAAAAACCTGGGTCTTAATTGTCTCAACTTTATTTTGCTGGCAAACCAAACATTCCGCCATAAAATTTTGAACATCAGATTTAAGGCCATCCCAAAAAATTCTTTCTTCACCCTGTGGTAAGTTTTTAAAAATCCTGTGTCTTCCTAAAGGAGAAGTGTGCAATTCCAAAAAAATATTTTGTTTTAGTTTGGAATTCTTACAAAGATATAAGCGATCTTTGTACCATAAGGAATCATTTTTCCAACTAAATGTATCAGATGTACTAGGATCTTGCTGCAACTTTTGAATGAGTATCACCACTTCTTCGTCCTTCTTCCATTCATCCCTTGCTTCGGTTATCCAATCTGGTTGGATAATAGAAATGGAACAAAGCAATACTTCCACCTCTTCATTCTTTCTTGAGAGTGCATCTGCAACAAAATTTAGCTTCCCTTTTTTGTAGATTATTTCAAAGTCATAACCCAACATCTTTGTGACCCATTTTTGCCGCTCTTCTGAAGATAGTCTTTGTTCCAAAAAGTGTTTAAGACTATCATGATCAATTTTTACCTTGAAGTGTCTTCCCATTAGGTAAGGTCGTCATTTCTTTAGTGCATGTAGTATTGCTAACATTTCCTTCTCATAAATAGCTTTCTGTAAATACTCTCCTTTGATTGGATGACTTTCAAAAGCAATGGGTCTTCCTTCTTGCATTAAAACAGCACCAATTTCATTTCCTGCGGCATCACATTCCACAATAAAGGTTTTTGTGAAGTCTGGCGTAGCTAAGACCGGTGCTAGGCACATTGCCTCTTTAAGATGTACAAAGGCCTTAGTTGCTTCAGGAGTCCATGAAAATGCATCTTTCTTCAATAATGTTGTTAGAGGTGCTGCTATTCTCCCATAATTCCTAACAAACTTGCGATAATACCCTGTTAACCCGAGAAATCCTCGCAACTGCTTTATGGTTGTGGGGACTTTCCATTCCTTAATGGATTTAATTTTGTTAGGGTCTACCTTAACACCCTCGTGAGATACAATATGAACCAGATATTCCACCTCTTGTACTCCAAAGAAACATTTGGATGTTTTTGCATATAATTGTTTCTCCTGCAATAGTTTGAGCACCCTGTCAACATGTTGAACATGATCCCTCCAAGACCTGTTGTAGATTAGTATATCATCAAAAAATACTAGCACAAATTTTCTAAGGAAGGGTTTGAAAATGGAATTCATCAACCCTTGAAATGTAAAAGGTGCATTGGTAAGGCCAAAAGGCATGACCAAAAATTCATAATGACCCTCATGAGTTCGAAATGCTGTTTTTGGAATATCTTCAGTCTTCATTCTAATTTGATGATATCCTGAACGAAGATCCAACTTGGTAAAATAAATTGCTCCATGTAATTCATCCAATAATTCATCAATCATAGGAATGGGAAATTTATCTTTAATGGTGAGCTTATTGAGCTCCCTATAATCCGGACACATGCGCCATGATCCATCCTTCTTGTGCACCAATACTACTGGAGCAGAGAAAGAACTTTGACTAGATTGAATTATACCAACCTCTAACATTTCTGCAATCATACGTTCAATTTCGCTCTTTTGGACATAAGGATATCTATAAGGTCTGATGTTTGGAGAAACATTTCCTGGAATCAAATCAATAGCATGATCATGATCATGAATAGGTGGGAGTCCTTTGGGAGTTTCAAACACCTTGGAATGATTGTCCAAGACTTTTTGGAGATCTGCAGAAATAGATGATTTTGATGTTGGAACTTCTAGTGAGCATAATTGTGCAATTATGCCTCATTGTTCTTTCTTTAGAAGTTTTTTCAAGACATTAGAGCTTATTATCTTTCCCGGCTTCCCTGCGATACCCCGTAATTTGACTTCCTTTCCTTCTGAAAAAAAATTTCAAGAAAAGTTCTTGAAAATTAAAAGCTACCGTCCCCAAAGATTGTAACCATTGTACTCCTAGTACAACATCAGCACCTCCCATTGGAATGAAAAGCATTGGAGTATCCAATACATATTCCCCCATGGTTAGCTTGATATTATGGCATTTTCCAGAGAAATTTATAGTTCCTCCATTTGCAACCATCACTTGACATTCTGGTGCTGGGTATAGGAAACAATTCAATTCCTTGGCTACCTTACAATGAATAAAATTATGGGCACTACCTGAATCAATCAACACTATTACCTTTTTCTTCTTGATATGTCCTTCTATCTTAAGAGTTTGAGGAGTGGTAATTCCTGCCAATGCATTACACGATATGGTCGGACTCATTTCTTCCTCTTCTAGGGTTGGTTCCTAGTGTATATCCTCTTGTTTTGAAGATCCTTGTTCATTTTCTTCTTCCTCTTCAAAATTTATGTAAAATAATTTCTTCTCAGCACACTTATGACCTTTAGTGTATTTGCTATCACAACTGTAGCAAAGCCCTTTTGCTCTTTTTTTTTCCAATTGTTGTGGTGTT
Source organism: Pinus albicaulis (assembly GCA_034641835.2). Taxonomy (NCBI): domain Eukaryota; kingdom Viridiplantae; phylum Streptophyta; class Pinopsida; order Pinales; family Pinaceae; genus Pinus; species Pinus albicaulis. Next base: position 1,043,022,207 of record CM076572.1, read on the forward strand.
AACCTTGTAGGTTGTGGAAGTCTAGGAGTAGCAACACTTCCATCTTTATATATGTGAGTGGTAGGCTTTGTTGTCGCCATAATTTTACATTCAATTTTTCTTGCCAACCTGAATGCCTTTTCCAATGAATCAAGTTCCCAAACGCAAACTTCATGTTGGATGTTTTCCTTTAAAGTCCCTATGAAGACATCAATCCTATGTTCCTCTGAAATATCAGTTACCCTTATATTCAATTTTTGGAAGTCCTCAATGTGCTCCACCACTGAACCCTTTTGTTTGAGATTTATCAATTGGCTAAAGAAGGTGTTGTTTTTGGTATCCTCATAATGTGCTATCATTTCCTCCGTAAAAATTGACCAAGTGACAATTTTTTTACACGAGCAAAGCCATCGATACCATACAAATGTATTTTGTTCTAAATATAAAGTTGCAATATGTACCTTTTGTGTGTTTTGCACATTATTGAGATCAAAATATTGCTCCATCTGTAGTATCCATGTTACGGGATCCTTGCCATCAAACTTCCTCATATCCATCGTTGGAATATGGTGGTTCTTCCATCCAACATTAGAGTTTATGAAATCACTATTAACATTTATTTTGTTCTCGTCATGAGTTTCCTCTACTATCTTTTCGCCATTAGGAAACATTTCTTGTATCAACTTTGCCAAACCTTCGTTGTCTACTTTTAGATTATTCTTCATGTTTTCCATGTTGTCTTTCATTCTTTCATCGATCTTAGTTTCCATGTTATGCATCTTACTTTCCACGCCTTTCTTCAAAACTTCCATTTCACTTTTTGTTGCTCTTTGCGATAGCGAAATTTGGTGCACTTGCTCTTGTAATTTTGATATCTCATGTTGCATTTCTTCGTCTTCATGAGTCATAGTAGAGCCTTCTGAAGGCTTAATGGGTGTTGAATTCTTTTTAGGGGGAATTTTAGAACCCAATACTGATATTATTCTTCAATATGCCCTTGGAATAAATTCAAACTAATTTTTCAAACGAGACTTATGTAATTCAAAAAAAATACACGCATTTTTCTTACTTTTGAGGAGCTCAATATTGAAACTGAATTATCTCTGTGATTTCGGTTCTTCAATATTTGAAATCGGGCCCTGTAGTAGCCCTCTGAATCTTATTTCAAATTCCAGAGGTCTAAACTGATTTGGATTCTTCAAGGCAAAGTTATGCCAAATCTCCCACAATGACCTAATTATGGATTGGTTCAGTAGAGCGACCTTGTACGGAGTACCACGTGTCATTGTTTCCTCCTTCGGCTCTGAAATTGATATAGAGGAAACTACAGTCTGTGTACTCGCGGCCACTTTTTACATAATTCCAATCCAATGCTCAGAGAGAGAGTTATGGCGATTTTCCCACGGTCACCTCTTTGAGATAAAATTCGGGAGGTTGAAAAATCCCTAACTTCCACAGACCCTATCTTCGAAAATATTGCAAATCAAGCTCTGAAATTTTTCCACGACGTTCCTCAGGATTCCGGCTTCGCTCTATGAAAATTTCAACTTTTGAACCCTCGTAGAAAAAAAGTTATAGCGAAAATTCCACGATCACTTGTTTAGGTTAAATTTAGGAGCCTGCAAAAATCCCTAACTTGCACAGATCATATCTCCGAAAATATTGCAAACCAAGATCTGAAATTCTCCCACAACTTTCCTCAGGATTTCGGCTTCGCTCTGTAAAAATTTCAGCTTCTAAACCTTCGTAGAAAAAAAGTTATAGCGAAAATGCCACGATGACTTGTTTGGAACAGAGAAACCCTAGAATCCAAAGCTCTGATACCAAATGTTCTAAAACCAGCTCCAAAATAGAAGAAAAGAGAGATCAACGCCTTAGAAATCAGCCACTTCGAGGGGGTAATCTCCAATACATTACATAAATGAACAATTCTTGGATGATACAAATGACCAAAACCTCCTTCTATATATAGGAGTCCATGGGGCCACAATATAATCCTAGCCGACCTAACAATAATAATGTAAGAACACAATAATAACAATATTGGGGTTACAGGGGTACAACAATAACAATAAGGGGGCTACACTAATAACAATAAGGAACTAAACTAGTAATATAGGGACCTAACAGAGCGGTCCATTCTCTTTTAATGCCTTCCCTTGCGCAAAATTCAGTGAAGTCTTTATCAATATATTCTCCACAATTGTCTGAACGCAATGCTTTTATCTTATTTCCTGTCAGATTCTCAACTAGAGCCTTAAACTCTTTGAATCGATCAAAGACCTCATCTTTGTTATTTAGAGAGTAGATCCAAGCCTTCCTGAAATGGTCATCAATGAAGGTGACAAAGTATTCGGCACCACTAAGAGCTTTTGTGGACATTGATCCGCAAATATCTGAGTGTATTAATCCTAAAACACTCTTTACCCTACTGCTACTTCTGGAATAAGCCGCTTTGGCGTACTTGCCTAGTATGCACCCTATGCAAACATCATCTTGTTTGGTGCTTAACTCTAGAACTCCTGTGACGGTTTCTTTGAGAATTCTTAGAGCCCCATGGTGTAAGTGCCCCATCCTTTTGTGCCATAGTTCATTCAGATATTTTTCACCACTGCTCCCTATCAGTGCCAATGGAGATTCTAGCTGTAACTTATACAGTTTGTTGCTTCTGACTCCAATTTGGGTCTTCTTTCAACTCGAGTGCTTGACATATACTTTATTTCAAATGAAGTATACATCATAACCCTTGTTTTGTAACTGAGATACAGAGAGCAAGTTTATCCCCAATACAGGCACATGCAGCACATTAGTACCCCAAAGCCAATCTCCTACTTCTATTTGAAAAACCATAGTACCTCTTCCAATAGGGGTACAGTTAGCCTTGTTTCCCATGGTGATTTTGAATTTCATTTGTTATTCTTGGTAGCTCAAGAAACATTCTCGTATTCCCGTCATGTGTGTATAAGCCCCGCTATCAATATACCAAACCTCGGAGGAAGCAGAGCTTGACAAACAAGCGAATTCTTCTTCCAATCTGGAAGTCAACATAGAAATGCCATGATCCATCGTATCTTTCGTACTTTCCTCTTTCCCAGGAGAACTGCGTGAGCCCCTTCAAGTTGTTGCTCCAACAGCATCAAGACCACAACTCATTGCAGAATCTCCAACCCTGTTGCCCGATCTCTGTTCTAATAACATGTGAAAATTTCTAATTTGAAATTCTACTGCAGCAACTGATTTATTTCTCCTACTTATTTTCCACAATAAGTTATTTACAAAACCCTTCAATAAACATCCAAATAAATTCTATTGCAATTATCACATAATTGCATAGAGAAAAGAACAGTGAAAGACAAGCACAAGAATCAATCACATTAACACAATTGTTTTTGGACAATTGTCCCCGGGAAAACCCAATGCGGGAAAATCGGTGCAGAAGATGAGGGTTTATTTATTATTCTTCAGCAACAATCTCTTTACAAGGAATGATTTGAAAAATCATGGAGAAACTTTTGTGAAAACACCTGAGATAATTTTCCTCTGATCACTGGAGAAATTTTGATACCTAATAGGCCCTCCAGCCTCTACTGCATCACCTCTACGTCCTCTTCTGCGTAAGGACTGCGCCTTAGAGATCTCATGTATTCTAGCCCCTCCACAAAATTTCGGAGCTAGAGCACATCCGATGCTACGCAAAAAATCAACATTCCTTCCATCAATATTGTTATCAATGAAGTTTCCAGGAGCTACTTCTTCAAGTGCCCCTTCCATGCTTCTATCTTGATACTATTAATATACATTGTTCCCTATCCTACTATTTTACAACCAACAAAAATCACTTAAAGAGGAAGATGATCTCAATCATAATAAAGATCTTTCGCTTCTTCTTTCTTAGATTTCTTTGCATCGGGTTCTTCACTTTCATCTGTGACATAGGCTTCTTCCTTTTTCCTCTTGTCGTTCCCAGATTTAGGACAATCCCTTTTATAATGCCCAAGTTCATTACATCCAAAGCATCGTACTTTGTCCATATTTCTTCTTTTATTCTGAGGACCAAATTTACCGAATCTTCCTTTCTTCCTGAACATGGCTGCAAAGGCTTGATTCCCTTCACTTGATCATGTATTAGCTTTGGCTTTCAATCTTGTTTCCTCTATTTTACATAGAGACCATAGATCCTAGAATGGTGTTGCTTCTTTCTTCCCGTATAAACTTGAAGTGAAGTTTCCCCATTTTTTCAGTAGAGCATTCAGCACCGATGTAGTCATCTCACTATCAGACATTAATTCTCCGAACTCTTGCAGTTGGTCTCTTATTTCAAAAATCCTCATAAAATATGAAGTGATTCCTTCCTCTCTTAACAATTTCATCTTGTATAGTTCTTGTCTCAGAGAGATTGCTTCTCTTGCAGTACAAACAGAGAATAGCTCCATCAGTTTCTCATATATTTCTTTTGCAGTTTCTAGTATTGATACATAGGGTATGAGTGAGTCCTTAATGGATTCTATGAGAATCCTCTGGGCTCTGATTTCTCCTTTCATGTACTTGGCATGAGCTGGAGCATCTTCTTTTGAAGTTTGAATTGTAGATCCTTTGATATAGCCCATAACTTCATCTTCGATTAGATTCAAATCTGTCCTCTTATTCCTTATGTCTTCTTTTCTTAGTTTATTATGTCTTTCATCAAGTCAATTACCAAAACACGAGACACAAATTTAGGCTCTTCAAGCCAGGGCCAAAACCTCTCTCTCTTGGAGAGGAAAACCCACAAGAAATTCTTCTTATAGAATTTCAGATGACAAGTACCATAACCATGACACAGACCCTTGACCCTTGTATGCCTCCAAGACTTTGTCACTGCTTCTTCCTTGACTCCTTATATTGATCCTTATTTTCTGCACCGTCCTGCACCTTTCTGCATTGTACTATATTAACACTAGGGAGACTCGGTCCCTCTTTCAGCAGCCCCAATAATGTGCTTCTTGTCCTTTTTCTTTCGGCCTCCAAGAAGTTCCTTCTTGACTTATTGTCTGCACCAAAATCAAGCTCTTGCACTTGCTTCCTTTACGCTGTGTATTCTTCGATATTTACATCCTTTTTATACACTTCTTATAATCTTTCTTTCTAAGCTGTATAGTCACCTATATTTGTGCACAGTAGTCTGATAACTTGCATACCTTTAAAGTTTACATCCTTATCAACTGTAGTATGTTCCTCCCCTTTTATGCACTGCAATTCGCAGTCTTATCACAGACTTTTAAACCCAAAGACAGGAACACTTATTGCAACGGTGTCCTCCTTTTTATCCTTTCCTAAAATGCTCCCTTTCTTCTCTTTTCTACAACTGAAATCTTTTCTGTATATCCTTGTTCCCTCACATCTGTAATCCGCAAATATATCACTGAGATTTTATCCGAAAATCTCAGACATGTCCGAATTCTGTTCCTGTAATTTATGCGAAGTTTACTGGGCTATTTATAGTTGATTGACCCTATAATTAGCCGACCTATCAGTGAACTCTTGTGACATATTTTGAGCCGACCTTTCCAGCATTTTCAAGCCGACTTTATAAGGTTTATCTCCAGCATTTTCCAGCTGCCTTCAAGGAGTACATTTGACCAGGTCTTGGAGCATACAAATTGTCTTTACAAGTGTAACAATAGCTCATATACATGACTCTAAATAACAAGATGACAAATTCCTAAAAGACATCAAGAAGAAGTCTTTTGACCTATAATAAAATCCTTGCTCATGAAACCCATGAAGCAAGCATAACAAAAATATATTTTATTATCTTTGTCTTCTTCATTACATAAATACATACTTACATAGTCAATATGAAGACCGAACCTAGTTACACTTTCCAACAAATACAAACCTAAATGTGAATCTTGTTTTCAATTTAAATGATGGTTAAATGCCAGGTATTTATCGGAATTAAAAAAATCAATAACAGTCAAATCTTGCTAACATAATTGGATTTCAAGGTTTCATTTTATAAGGTGGCTACAGTTTGAAACTTGCGGTAGTCGTGAGAAAACACAAAAAAGGTCCAGCCATGTTATGGGTTGGTGTGGCCAAGGCCAAATGCGATCCCCAAATGATTATGACAGGCTTAGATACCTTTGAATCACTGTTTCTTAGAACACAGACTAATCCCACAAATCACATATACATTAAAAATAAAAATAAAAATCTTCAAACAACATATCACTTGCTATGAATAATTTCAAATTGTGATAATAAAAGAAGTAATGACAACGTTATATTAAATTAGTATGTTTTCTGAATGTTTAGATACATTTATTATTGTTATTATTATAAACCACATACCTCATGAGTATTGAGTTCTTTCTGCCATTCCTCCCTATCCCATAGGTCAACACCCATGTCCCCCCAGTACTGACCCACCTTGAGGTCAGTATGAATTTCTAAATAAGCAGCTTGCTGCATAAATTACAACAACAATAGGAATTTAAGCACAAGGAGATATTTCAAATCGAGCAAAACTGCTAAAGCAATTAAAACAACATAAGATTTCCATCATCACCTTACCTGGTGAACCAAAACAACAGTCGGCACCAAGAAAACTGCATAGTTTTGCAGTTTCCTTAATAAATGGGCATAAGACTTTATCAGCATGACTGCTATTAAGGTCTTCCCTGCCCCTGTATCGAGATATGCTATTATATTTTCTTCCTTTGCCCTAAGAAAGACTTCCAGCTGATACCTGTTCCACAATAGATATCATTTGCAACTCCCTTTAGAAAAGAATGAAAGCTTGGGAGCTGTAAAATAAATAAGGATATTAATGATAGTGTAGCATCGAAATGTTCATCCGAGATACGAGAAAAAAAGGGTAAATTAAAAAAAAATTAACAAAATAACAATATTATTTAGAAATGGTTAAAATTATTATAATTACAGTTACTACTGATTACTATTTACAAATGTGTACCAATTTATTATAGTTATTTTAAAACAACACCACCACTTAAAGGCCGATAATAAAAATACCTCCTGTGTTTTGGGTCACTACCTATGTCTTTATATTCCAGGAAGCCAAACTCTTAGCCCCAATCAAAATCAACAAGCAGTTTTTAGCCTGAATAGCATCCACAAGAAAGTCCATGTTCATTACAGTCCTCATTGAGACTTAAGTCTACCACCAGTAAAGTCACATGCTATGTTATAGCATTTAGTTTTAGTTATATATATATGAAACCAGACATTACCCTTTATTGTGGTTTAACACCTTACCTTAGAGGGAAACAAACAAAAAAAGTTATTAAAAAAAGTACTAAATTATGAATTAATTAAATAAATTTAGATTTTTTATTATTTACGCAAGAAATTTTGCATTTGTAATTGTAAATGGCTAATAAAATTAAATGTTAATTATTGTTGTTAATTGAACTTAATTTAAGTGATTGAGAGGAATGATGATTATCTTCTTTACATAAAATTAATTTCAACTAATAATATATTAAATTCTTAACAAATATATTACCAATTTTTTAAAAAGATAACAACAAATTTCCTAACAATATATATTTACTTTAAATATAAATAAATAAATAAATATATATATATAGAACTCTGCAGAACTTGGACTGCTACCAAAAACCTAGCTGTTGATCTCCAAGTGTTTCCCTCAACACTCTTCCTATGGTAAATGTCAGCAGAGGGAGTGGATCTGTATCCTACAGCCAAGATATCGCTGGCTATGACAACAAAGGACAACCTTCTGCTGCAAACCCTACTAACCCAGAGCAAAACCCCATAGGAATCAGCAACAATCCCAGCACTTGCCTTCCTCTTCATGAAGGCGCCGTCCTAGAAGCTGTCTTCCAAAGGCAGCTGTAGATCCGAAATTTGAAATCCAATCCATTCGCATCAGAGACTATATACAATATATGTGGGATCATGCCTTAATCGGGAAGTTTCTTAGCATTTGGCCTTCAGAAAAAGCCCTTTCTCACTGGATCCATCTCAAATGAAAGCTGAAGGAGCGTATAAAATTACAGATGGGCACGAAAGGCTTTTTTACTGTCATCTTCGCCTGTCTTGAGGACTAAACCAGGGTATTCGAGAACAAACCGTATTATTTCAATTCAGCAGTGATATATCTTTGTGTTTGGACAGAATTTTGTCTCAAATGAGGACTTCACTGCTGCCCCCGTGTGGATTAGAATGTACTCATTACCACGGGAGTTTTGGGACAAAGAAACCCTGGCAGGCATCAGCAACATGCTCAGTCACAATGTCAAATCTTCGGAGGCTGCTAAGTAAGCCAGGTATATCTCATACGCCCAAATCTATGTTTATATGAACATTTCAAAGCCGCTTCCAGAGTCTGTCGATATCTATTGTCAAGACAAGCTCTAGAAGCAAACTTTTGATTATGAACATATTCCATTCAGGTGCCAAATATGCCACAAATATGGCCATCTTTATTGTCATTGTCCTCTGCTTGCAATTAACTCCAACTATGAAGCGCCCCCTTCTCAAGACAACGATGGTTTTACCAAGATGAATGGTAAACAATCCAACCCCAAATCTCCTCGCCCCCACCCCCCATCCTCTAACAATCGGTCGCCCTCTAGCAATCTGTTCACCCCCCTTTTGTCCCTGGATGTTGTCAATCCTCCCATGGCCTCGCAGTCTACAAAAATCGTAATGCATGATCCTGCTCATCCCCATGCCCTCCTTTGTTGTGGTGTCAGAGCCTGCCCAAACCCCATCGTCCTCTATTAAGCAACCCGCTTCCTTTGTTGACCCGTCGATTCCCCCATTGGTCCCACCCTCGCCCCCTTATCCCCTCCTGTTAACCCCAATTTCACCCACAACCTTGTTGTCACACAATCTAGCAGGGTCCTAGGAGAGTGAGATATTGCCAATTAGCAATAGCTAATTGGAAATATTAATTTTTGACTATTTCACTTTAATAAAGTTAAGTTAGAAATAAAGTGGGTGAAGAGAGACACTTAACTCACACTTAGGATAAAAACATTTCCTAAAGTCACTTGGAGACATGATTACTTGGCAACATGGGGTCTACAGGACGAAGTGGCAGCGTGGAGGAGATGTTAGCATGGGCAGTGTGGGCCCTAGTCAGTGCTGAGCTAGAGGGACAGTGTGGCTGAAGAAGACAGCGCAGTTGGTGGTAGGGCCTAGGTGAGAGCAAGGCTCTCCAAGCATAAAAAGGGAGAGAGGCTCCTCATTTTCATTATTCAATTATGCATCTATGTTATTTGTCTCTTGACATTGAGCACGCTTTTGTTGTTTAGCAAAGTCTGCATGTGTTGTTCAGCACACCGGGTGTCTCCGTGCGAAGATCCCAACCTCAACCCCGAGGGACTTCGAGTGCCTGCTCGCGTGAGGAGTTCTATCCTTGTTTTGCCGGAGAGAGTTGCAACACCCACAGTTGGAAGAATTCACTTGCAGAGACAGCACAGTCAGTGAGAGGGAGGACGCAGTCTTTGGAGGAGGTGATTCCGGATTGAGGGTCTATCAGGGGATTCAGCCCGGGAGAGTTGGAAAGGGGTCAGCCCTTCCCTATTCCATCATTTTGGTAGAGTTTGAGGCCATTGTTTGCAATAGATTATTTAGTGCCAGCGTTTATCATTGGAATAGCGTGGTGCCTCAAGGGAGGTCATTTTTTGGGGTCAGCCATTTCCGGAAAGCTCTCTGGGAATTTCTAGGTATTAGGTGGAGAGGCCATTCCCAAAGTTTCACAATTTTCTGAGGTGGGGAGAAGCCCCAAATAGTCAGTTCATTCCAGCAGTATCAGCAGCACAACAACAGCACCAACAGCTTTGGAGATTACGCAGTCATTGAGGGAGCAGCCATTCAGTGATAGATTCTGAGAGTATTGCTATGCTTGCCTAGTGCAAGCCAAGGTGCCATCATTCTAATCACCTTTGTACTCATTTCATCTTTCAGTATTTAATAAAATGGCTCAGCGTTCTCCATATTGTCTCTTGTTCATGTGATGTCTCTCTAGTTGTTGTAGTTCTTTGTTTATGTGCTTTATATTGCTGTTTATTTCTATTCAGAATATTATAGTGGTATCAAAGCTCATAGACTTGTCTCAGCTTGTGGAGCAGATTGTCTATGACACCAGCAGGAAAACCATACATTTGTTATCGAAGAAGGAAGTATAAAGACCAAGAGCGGAGGTTAGAGATCACTTTCGGGGAAGGTGACTGCGTACCAATGGTGGACGCAGAAAAGGAGGAACCAATGGCGGAGGAAAGAGATCCCGAGAAGGAGTTCGGGGAACTTCTCCTCAAATCAGTGCAGGATTTGTCGAGGCGGATAGAAGAGATGGGGCAAAGGTTCACTGTAGAATCTAGACAGCGTGAAACCCCAAGAGGTTTCCATACTGGAGAGGCATCGAGCACATCCCATCATTTGTAGGAGCCCCTCACAGTGCAGCAGATGGCATCACATACACCCCCATGTTCCACGATGCCCACATTTCTTGCCGCAGACACTGGGGCAGGAGCACAGCAGGAGCAGGAACCGACTCACATGGGAGATTACTTTGCCGAGTATGAGTCCTATGGACAGGAGTTCAAAGATGCCCTCACATTCCATGACTTCGTACAGCTCAAGAGGGACAACAGACCCCATCACAAGGGGAACAAGCATTCACAGGATGGGGATGTATAGCGCACGGTAGGCAGGTTTTATCTACCGACATTTGATGGGTCATCCAAGTGTTCGACAAAGGCTTGGGTGGAGAAGTTGGATATATATTTCCAGCTTAACCAGATGGCAGAGACAAAGGCCATCAAGGTGGTAACGCTGCACCTTGAGGGTGAGGCCCATGATTGGTGGTTTCACGGGATGGCTACGCTGGGGCACTCAGGGGTGACGGCATATGCCAAGTTTACATGGAGGCTGATAGAGCGAATTGATCGGAGGGATCCAGAGGAGCATTTTGTTGAGCTGACTAAGCTCAAGCAAACCGGGAATCCGGACACGTACATTTCAGAGTTCTTAAGACTCTCCGTGATGGTGCCTGACTTATCCGCAGCCAGGATGATCTACATGTTCATCAATGGATTGGAAGAGCCTCTTCAAGGGTTAGTCAGATCGACGAGGCCAGCTACACTCCATGACGTAGTTGGGAGGACTCGAGATTTGCAGGATGCACTACCCCGGACTAGAGCTCCTTTCCCCCAAAGACTGGCATTTCAGTCGAAGGGGAAGGACATGAGGGTTTCGCCTCCAAAGGGGAACAGGAGCAGAGAGCCTTTGGATGACGAGACTAGGAGAGATCTGAGACGGAAGAGGCTATGTTTCACATGCCAGGAGCCGTGGGCAGCAGGACACCGTTGTGCCACGGGGAAGGCACATTACATCGAGGTTTTCTCCGACAATAGCGGGGAAGAGGAGGAGTATGAGGAGATAGAGGCAGGAGGCAACAGTACAGTGCAGAGAGGAGATCATCAGCCACCTCCACCACCAGGAGCGGGAGGTGCGGCATTTGCACCGACCGGGGGAGCCCTAGCTTCTTTGCGAGGGGTTCCCAAATACTTGACACTGCGTATTCGAGGTACTGTGCAAGGACAACGTGTTTCAGTGTTAGTGGACAGTGGGGCCACCCACAATTTTATTGATGCCCAGTTGGTAGAGCGGAGGGGCATACCAACAAAGAGTTTTGATGGGTTTTCGATACTGGTTCCAGCTGACAGAACCACGCAGTGTGCCAGGTATGTGCCAGCCTTGGCAGTGACTATGGGGACTTACACCCCGACAGATCACTTCTTTGTGGTGGACATCCCAGACACCAACGTGATATTGGGGGTGTAGTGGTTGATCACGCTGGGGAAGGTCACCACAAATTGGGATATCTTGGAGATGGAGTGGACAAACAAGAAGACTGGGAGGCACGAGAAGATTCGGGGTATGCACACCTACCCACCATAGACAGTTTCAGCACATCGGATGGAGGCGGATTTCCGGAAGGGAGACATAGAGTGGGCAGTGGAGCTGCGTGTTTCAAAGGCAAGAAATACAAGGCAGGTCGTACACCCAGATGTACAGTACATTTTAGACAGATATGCCACGGTTTTTAGAGATATACCACCAGGGCAGCCACCAGATCGGGGATTTGAGCACACGATCGAGTTGAAGCAAGGCATCCAGGCTGTCATCACTACACCCTATAAGCATCCTAAGGCCTACAAGGATAAGATTAAGAGGGCCATTCATGAGCTCTTAGTCGTGGGGCACATCTGTCCTAGCACTAGCCCCTTTACTTCTTATGTGGTATTGGTGAAGAAGAAGGATAGCACACTGAGGATGTGTATTGACTACCGGGCTCTCAACAAGAAGACCATGAAGAACCGGTAACCCATTCCCCAAATAGATGAGTTGATGGATGAGCTGAGGGGATCGAAGTTCTTCTCAAAGATTGATTTGAGATCTGGGTACCATCAGATTCGCGTGAGGGAGCAGGATGTTCCCAAGACTGCTTTTAGATGTCATTACAGTCACTTTGAGTTCTTGGTGATGCCCTTTGGGCTGACCAATGCTCCGGTCAGTTTTCAGTCATATATGAATCACATCTTCCGCTGTCATTTGAGGAAGTTTGTGTTAGTGTTTTTCGATGACATCTTGATCTACAGCAGGACATGGAAGGAGCACCTACATCATATTAAGACTATATTGCGCATATTGGAGGAGTAGCAATTTTATGCTAAGCTCTCCAAATGCGAGTTTGGGCTGACAGAGATGCTCTACTTGGGGCACATCATTGGTGTGGACGAAGTGAGGGTCCACGAGGAGAAGATCAGGGCCATCAGAGATTGGCCAGAGCTGAAGAATGTGACGGAGCTTCGCGGGTTTGTGGGTATTTGCACCTACTACTAGAAGTTCGTCAAGGGATTTTCCCAACTTGCTGCACCCCTTACAGACCTTACCAAAAAGGGGGCATTCAGTTGGACTGACACAACGCAGAGGGCTTTCGACAGGCTCAAGGAGGTGATGAGCAGCTGTCCGGTTTTGGCATTGCCAGATTTTACGAAGCCCTTTGTCCTAGAGTGCGATGCATCAGGGAAGGGGATAGGCGCAGTTTTGATGCAGGGAGGCCACTCCATAGCTTTCGAGAGCCGGAAGCTATTGCCACATGAGAGGTTGTATGCTATATACGACAAGGGGATGTTGGCCATCATGCATGCATTGGCCAAATTTTGGCAATACCTGGTGGGGAACAGGTTCAGAGTGAGGACTGACCACAACAGAGATTGTGAACAAGTGGCTGGAAGGCTACTTGCGAAACTATGTCAGCGAGCAGCAAAAGGCATGGTTACGATGGTTGCACGTGGGGGAGGGCTACCATAACACCACTCACCATATGTCTATCGGTATGTCTCCATTCTATGGTTTATATGGGTATCATGCTTTATCTTTTGCTGACGTGATGTTTGGTGCCAGCAAGGCCCCTAGGGCCAAGGATTGGATCCAAGAGAGTTAGGATATACTCCGGGCTCTTAAGGATAACATAGCTATAGCACAAAATCAGCAGAAGTTATATGCCGACAAGGGATAGGTTGAGAGGCATTTTGAGGTAGGGGACTTGGTCTACCTGTGGTTGCAACCATATCGGCAATCCACGCTGAAGCAGAAGCGGGCTGAAAAGCTCAAGCCCCGCTTTTATGGACCATACAGGGTGACACGCAAGATTGGAGATGTTGCATATGAGTTGGAGCTGCCCACTGGTAGCAGGATTCACAATATTTTCCATGTCTCATGCCTGAAGAAGGCACTGGGACAGTTGGTGACTGCAACTGGGGAGCTTCCGCCCACAGATGATGAGGGGCATTTGGTGCTGCAGCCGAAGGCCATTATTGACATTGGGGAGAGGTAGCTACAGAGCAAGACAGTCAGGGAACATCTGGTAAGATGGAGGAATCTACCGGATGAGGATGCCACTTGGGAGAGTGAGAAAATTCTACAGCATCCATCATTGCAGTTGCTTGAGGACAAGCAACGTTTTGCCGAGGAGGACTGTAATATTCCCAATTAGCAATAGCTAATTGGAAATATTAATTTTTGACTATTTCACTTTAATAAAGTTAAGTTAGAAATAAAGTGGGTGAAGAGGGACACTTAACTCACACTTAGGATAAAAATATTTCCTAAAGTCACTTGGAGACATGATTAGTTGGCAGCGTGGGGCCTAGAGGACGAAGTGGCAACGTGGAGGAGATGTTAGCATGGGCAGCGTAGGCCCAAGTCAGCGCTGAGCTAGAGGGACAGCGTGGCTCAAGAAGACAGCGCAATTGGTGGTGGGGCCTAGGTGAGAGCATGGCTCTCCAAGCATAAAAAGGGAGAGAGGCTCCTCATTTTCATTATTCGATTATGCATCTATGTTATTTGTCTCTTGACATTGAGCATGCTTTTGTTGTTTAGCAAAGTCTGCACGTGTTGTTCAGCACACCGGGTGTCTCCGTGCAGAGATCCCAACCTCAGCCCTGGGGGACTTCGAGTGCCTACTCAGGTGAGGAGTTTTATCCTTGTTTTGCCGGAGAGAGTTGCAGCATCCACAGTTGGAAGCATTCACTTGCAGAGATAGCGCAGTCAGTGAGAGGGAGGACGCAGTCTTTGGAGGAGGTGATTCCGGATTGAGGGTCTATCAGGGGATTAAGCCCGAGAGAGTTGGAAAGGGGTCAGCCCTTCCCTATTCCATCATTTTGGTAGAGTTTGAGGCCATTGTTTGCAGCAAATTATTCAGTGCCAGCGTTTATCATTGGAACAGTGTGGTGCCTCAAGGGAGGTCATTTTCGGGGTTCAGCCATTTCCAAAAATCTCTCTGGGATTTTCTGGGTATTGGGTGGAGAGGCCATTCCCAAAGTTTCACAATTTTCTGAGGTGGGGAGCAGCCCCAAATAATCGGTTCATTCCAGCAGTAGCAGCAGCACAACAGCTTTGGAGATTACGCAGTCATTGAGGGAGCAGCCATTCAGTGATAGATTCTGAGAGTATTGCTATGCTTGCCTAGTGCAAGCCAAGGTGCCATCATTCTGATCACCTTTGTACTCATTTCATCTTTCAGTGTTTAATAAAATGGCTCAGCGTTCTCCATATTGTCTCTTGTTCATGTGATGTCTCTCTAGTTGCTGTAGTTCTTTGTTTATGTGCTTTATATTGTTGTTCATTTCTATTCAGAATATTACAGAGAGAACCTATGGGAGACAACTAGACCGAGTGACAACATGGGACAAAGACCCACAATCACCTCAGTCAATGTCCCCTATGCTTCATGGACTTTCACCGATGAGAGGAGTCCCGGGATGAAGGAAATCACATGAAAATAGATATTCGAGCAATTAGGATTGAAGTGATTTCACAAGGCCCATTCAAGGAGAGACACAATATAAGGCTTAATGCTTCTAGGAAGAAAAAGGCTCTCCATGAAAGACCTAGGACTTGAAATTTGCAATGAGGATAGGTATGCCTAGAACCAAGACTCCAAGAGTGAAGTAGGACCTCAAAGGAAGCTTGCGAAATGATTTTAACACTTTCAAATAGGATTTCGCTTCTTTTGAGAGACCTATAAAGGTTTCACGCTAGACCTACAATTTTTAGGGATGCTTGGGAAGATATTCATCCAAGGTATTCTCTAGGTCAAGGTAAGAATGGGAAAAGGGTCCTTTGATTTATTCTATCAATTAGGAGGCTCATATGACCCTCAAGAAGGGCACCTTATCCAAGGAAAACTAACTAGGTTTCCCTTCTAGGGCATACAAGTTTATGGAGAAATAACCATGGAAATTCCACCAAAATTTGAGATCCTCTAGAGGAGAAATAACCTCTGCTCCCTCTGATAACTGACTCCCTCTCTTGGAAGTCGCCAAACAAAACGAATCATCTCTCTTCGATCCAATGATTGATCTTCGGACTTCTTTGGCAGGAAATCTTCTGAGAAGCTATTCTCCTCCCACTCTTCGTCAACTTAGCTTAGGCCAAATTCTGCACCGACAAAATTTTCACCCCACCAACAACTACTAAAGGTCTACAACTCAGCTTTCGGCACTCTGAACAACAATCAGCTTCTGGACTGCATCACCCTAGCTGGCCTCTACGCGAGCAGACAATCTTAGCGCAGCTTCTGCGTTGCCTTTGCGCAGTAAGTACGTGGGCTTGCGTGAGTCTACGTGGAGACTGCGTCACCCTTCCTTCTGCCCAGCTTTGCTTCCTTCTACTATTGCACTGCCTTCTCTGGTCTGGTTTATCTGTGTCGTTGCTGCTTTCTCTGCTGCTTTCGGCAACACAGATTCTTCAGCCTTCTTGCTGGAGATCCAGGTTAGATCTGTAATCGCTCTGATACCATGTGAAAATTTCTGAATATGCTGAAACAGAAACCCTACTGTTAATTTTCAGATTTACTTCTCCTACTTACATTAAGTTATTAATGTGAAATCTTCAGCATTAACATTGAAGTAAATACATTAACAGCCTACACATACAAATCTAAACTGAATAACATGCACAATGACAAAGTGACACATAAGGATTTTCTGGATAATTGTCCCCAGAAAAACCCAATGTGGGAAAACTGGTCTTCTGACTGCTAGAGGGTTTTTATTATTAAGCAGAATCTAAGTACAACAAATTTAGGCACAAAACTGTTTAGCCCGACAAAGAAATAAATAAAATGCAGCTAAACCTTTGTTCTGGAGATAGAAAAATTGATTGATTCACACCCTCAAACGAGATTTACAGAACTCGGCCCTATTCAGTCTTCAGAAACCCCAGCACTGCTCTAAATCCCTCTACGTCAGCCCCTGCGTTGCTCAAGAAGGGCATGCGTCACCCCGGACTGGGTTACGTTGCCCCTGTGCTGCCCTGGTTGGCCAACGTCAGTCCTCCTGGGACTGCGTCAACGTTTGATGGCACTGCGTCAGCCCTCCTGGCCTCCTACTACCTCTGCGTTACCTCTGCTTGGCTATGGCTGCTTTGTGTAGCTGCTGCTTTCTCTGCGTTGCTCAGTCTGCTGCTTCTCTGCCTTTGTT
This sequence comes from Pinus albicaulis, assembly GCA_034641835.2. Taxonomy (NCBI): domain Eukaryota; kingdom Viridiplantae; phylum Streptophyta; class Pinopsida; order Pinales; family Pinaceae; genus Pinus; species Pinus albicaulis. The sequence continues at coordinate 1,043,039,216 of CM076572.1, forward strand.
ACACTCTTGGACTGGGATCAAACCATCCCTCTCGCCAATACTGCCCCTCGCTGCAACAGAAACACTTCTGAAATTATTAGCAAACCACGCCCTAGAATTCCAACTTAGTTTCAGTGCTTTGCCACAGTGTGTGTTCTCCAACTAGCCCCAAGCCCTCTTCTTATACTTTTCTTGTAGAAACATCAACCACTGTGATCTAATCTTGAATCGATGGCTAAGATTAGAAGATGCTTGATCTGTGTGACTTAAGTCATTTTCATCAAATGTTTAATTTAATTAACTTTAATCTTTTAATTTTCCTAAGTTAAACTTAGGGTCCTTAATTAAAAATATTAATTAATTAAATATCTCTTAAACATGATGGAATTTCTTAAATCACTTTCTGAGTCTTGGAGATCTCATGTACTCTAGTCCCGCCACAAAGTTTGGGAGCTAGAGCACATCCGATGCTACCCCAACACCCCAAAATCTCAACAAAGTCAACCCTTGCCTCTTTTATCAAGTCAAACTAGCAACTTCTTCTTTGACTTCAATTTCGATCTAGTAACACCTTGACTACAACTTCGTCCCTCCTGAAACTTCTGCAACTTTCGTCCCTTGCCACAGAAACCCTATGTAATATTCCCAATTAGCTTTGCTAATTGGAATATTTCATTTTTGTTTAATTTTGCCGCTTTAGCTAGAAATAATAAATAAAGTGAGAAATAAGAGGGGTTACCTCACTTTAGTCACCTCACTTTATAAAATAAAGTGTTTTTCCTAGTTGATTGACGTTATAACTTAGAAAGGGGGCCTTGGGGGTCCACATGAGTATGAAGGGGAGGCATCAGGCTGACCCAAGGTTAACTGCGCAGGCCAAGGAGAGTGAAGGACGCAGTTAAGGTTTTGGAGGGAGTTTAGCACTATAAAAGGTGGGGTTCTCACCTCATTTGGGCATGCATGATTTGATATTGATATTGAGAGCTAGACTTCTGTCTGCTTCAGCACGCCGGTTGTTTAGACGGTCTGCAGCACTGTTTAGTGCAACCGAGTGTCTCCGGTCGGAGATCTCACCCTTAGCCTCGGGGGACTTCGAGTGCCTGCCCTGGTAAGGTTATTTTCTAGTATCACCCTTAGCCTCGGGGGACTTCGAGTGCCTGCCCTGGTAAGGTTATTTTCTGAGCATCATCCTTCAGTTTCAGTGGTAATTAGCAGCAGTTTTCTGGTGGAGATTTGGAGAGGAAGAAAACCCCTTCTTGAGACTGTGCAGATACAGGAGATAGGACGCTGATCCAGAGGGGAAGGACGCAGATCCAGCAGGAGAACTCAGATCTGAATAGTGAGGACGCGGATCCAGCTCACTAAGGCAGAGAGGACGCAGATCTGGAGAGATAGCAGCAGATCTGGATAGGGAGGACTCAGATCTATCAGATCTAGCCTTGGAGACTTTCAGACCCGAGAGATATGTTGCATCCGGGATAGGGAGGACCTGACGATCGTATCTAGCTCTCAGAGGACATCTGAGAGATAGCAAAGCAGATTCGATAGGAGGACTAGATCTACTGATCTAGCCTTGGAGGACGCAGATCCGGGAGAGATAGGCAAAGATATCTATAGAGGAGGATCAGATCTACCGATCTAGCCAGAGAGGACGCAGATTCGGAGAGATAGCAACAGATTCGGATAGAGGACTGGGACGACGGACGGCCTTCGAGGACGCAGATCCGAGAGATAGGCAAGACCGGGATAGGAGGATCAGACGACCGTATCTACTTTTGAGGATGTGCAGACTGTGGAGATAGCAGCGAGATCGGGGATAAGGAGGACCATCGGGACGAGCCTTGTTTTCCAGATCTGGAGAGATAGCAGCAGATCTGGAGAGGGAGGACTCAGATCCAGCAGATCTGGGCCGCTAGGACGCAGATCCAGTCAGGGAGGACGCTGATTTGATGAGCAGGGTCTTTGTGTGAGGGTTTGGCAGCGTTTTTCAGTGTTTCCAGCCCTGTGGAGTTGGGCAGCTCATCTGGAGGCCTTGTGACCAGCGTTTCATCTGTCTTCTGCGCTGTCACTAGCAGAGACAGCGTTTTCACTTTTGAGGGCTTGATTGGTGGTGGAGCATCAGTTTCACATTTTCTGGGGTTGTTTGGTGGATTGAGATCAGCCATCTGTCTAGTTCCAGCTTACAGATCCAGTGTATTCCAGCAGCAGTCTTCATAGCAGTTCTTCAGCCAGCTAGGACGCTGTCCTTAATTGCAGCCATTGTTTGTCTGAGAGGGTCTCCACTTGCCTAGGGCAAGGATAGGTGCACTCATTCTGATTATCTTGTACTCCTATCTATGTGTTCTGAGATTAATAAAATGGCTTAGTTTTCTGGCATTCTATGTATACTTGATCCATTATCTGGTTCCAGCATTTTGTTTTATATATCTGTCTGGCATATTTCTGTGTATTACTGGTTATTTCCCTTTGGGGATATTACACCCTAGGTCACACGTGTATGATGAGAATGGTGGGATTTTCCTTCTCTTACCCTCAATTGACTTCCTTCTTCTTTCAAATGAACTTGGTCCTTAAAACAGTCCTTCTTGGCATCAATACTTAATCCTTGGACAGCGCTGCAACTCGACTCCTTTACAACATATTGTGGCTCTGAATTTCTTTGCACGTGAAAATCATAAGAGGCCCAAAAACAATCCTAAACTTCTTGGTTTTCCTTCACTTATTTCTTTTCTAATTTGTAGGCTTCTTTCACTCATCTTACTTGATCTGGCTTGCTTGAATGAAATGTATTTCTAAGTGAGGTCGAGTCCTCCTTTTATAGGCTTCTTACTCAAGAAATTAGGTCGACATGTCCTCTTTTGTAGGCCGATAGCTCCATTTGAAGGTTGACTTGCTAGTGGCACTTGGAATTGGTCTTGGAGGGTCTCTTGACTCTAATATTTGTTGATATTTTGTGTATTTGGGGTAGCATTAGTTGTGCTCTAGGTCCCAAATTTTGAGGAAGGACTAGAGTACACCTGATCTACAAGACCCAGAAATGGATTTGGGAAATTTCATTTGGTTTAGGAGATATTAAACTAATTAATTATTTTAAGTGTATTTCCTAAGTTAAAACTTAGGGAACTTGCATAATTAAAGTGAATTTAATTAAACATGTGATGAAATTGTCTTAAGTCACACGGATCAAGCTTTCTTTTAATCTTAGCCATTGATTCAAGATCTGATCATGGCCATTGATTTGTCAACGAGAAAAGTATAAAGGAAAGGCTTGAAGTCATTTGTAAAGGCACACAGAGGCAGAGCACTGAAGCTAAGCTGAGATTCTAGGGCAGGGTTTGCTAAGAATACTCAGAAGTGTTTCAACTGCAGAGAGGGGAATTTAGACCAAGGGGATGATCTGATCCTAGAGTCTAGAATACACAAGAGGCAGAGATCCGCTCAAGGACAGCGCAGAGGAAGGCAGCAGCAGCAGCAGCAAGGACAGCGTAATTTTCAGGAAACCCCCAGGGGTTACGCAGAGACCTTTCAGGGGCAACGTAGTGACTGCGTCACCCAGCCTGGGGTAACGCAGTCCCTTCCGAAACAGCGCTGAGGGTTTGGAGGAATTCCAAGGCTAATGCAGAGGCTTTCAGGGGCTTCAGAGGCTAACACAGAGCCTTTCAGGGGCAGCGCTGGGGTTTCTAGGCCCTAATCTTGGCTGAGTTCTGTAAATCTCGTTTGAGGGTGTAGATCAGTCATTATTTTGGCACTAGATCAGCCAGTGAGCTGTAGATCTAGTATTTTCTCTGTCGGGATTTCTAGATCTAGAACCCAGATTTGTGTATTCAGAAATATTCTTAATAATAAGACCCTCCAGCAGCCAGAGACCAATTTTTCCGGGGACTTTGTCTAGAAATAACTGTCACTTTGTCAATGTGTGCATGAACTTGTTCTAGATCTGAATTGGTAGATATCTGTTATGTGTTTTGCTTCGATTTTAACTTGAATTTATTCAATTAATAACTTGTCTAAGTAGGAGGAGCATAACCAGATTAACAGTAATAATTTCTGCATAAAGTATAAGATTCAGAAATTTCTACATGGTATCAGAGGAATTGCAGATCTCGGAGGGTCACCAGCAGAAGAGACTGAAGGTTCTAGCTGCAGGAAGTAGTTGGAAAAGTAGCAGAAACGCAGATATGAAGGGACAGCGCAGTTTTCAGAGGCAAATTCATGCAGAGGGAAGGGTGACGCTGTATAGCGATGTGTCCTAGCAAGCCCACGCAATTACTGCGCAGAGGCAGCTCAGAAACAGCATTGGTTTGGTCTGAAGCCAACTAGTGTGATTCAGATCTGAATCTGTCAGATCTAGAAAAGACTGAGAGATTCAGAAGAGCTGGTGCGGTTAAAATTCTGAAGTTTTCAGATTTTTAGCCTTAGCACAAGTGAAAAAGAACGGGAGGAGATCAGCTTCTCAGAGAGTTTCTAGCCAAAGGAAACTTGTAGTTTGATCAGAGGATCAAAGAAGAAGTTGAATCATAGTTGATTTGGTAGATTTCCAAAGAGGGAAATCAATTATCAGAGGGAGCAGAAGGTGCCTGTTTCACCAAGGGCCTTAGATCTATTTCTTTAGCAAAGAGAAAAAGAAGTTCTGACACATTCTGAGCAGATGGCTCCTCATGGACTGCGTGATCAGGATAAGCTGGACGGCCTCTCAAACTTTTCAGTTTAGAAGGCAAGGATCTTGATAGTCCTTGAGGCATCCAATCTAAGGGACCATGCAGGGCAAACTCTGGCCACACCGACAGATCTGGATCTCCTTCGGAAGCATAAGGAGGCTATTGGACATGCCAAGCAGCTGATTATGAACGGTATCTAGGACCATATTGTACCACACATAGCTGAGAAGAAGACAACTAACGAGATGTGGAAGGCCTTGACTTCCCTGTATGAGGGAAAGTCTGTCCAAAGAAAAATGATGTTGGAGACTCAGATGAGGTCATTCATGATGACCAAGGGAGAAGACATGAAGCATTTTCTCTTCAGATTGTAGTCAATCAGGGATCAACTGACTGCAATGGGTGCAACAGTGGATGATGATGTGATAGTCAGGACTGCCCTCAATGCTGTCACAGATGAGTGGGAAACCTTTGTCCAAAGTATCTTGGGCAGAGCGGACCTCCCAGATTGGGACAGCTTGTGGTCAATTCTGCGTCAAGAAGAACTCCGCAGATTCATCGAGAGGCAGCACAACCTTGCATTGAGAAAAGTGAAGAAGGAAGATGAGGAATATGTAGCCTTGGCATCAAAGAAGGAGCCAAAAAAGAAGAATGATCTTTCTAAGATCAAGTGCTTCCAATGTGGTGAAATGGGACATTTTGCTAGGCATTGTCCGGAGAAGAAAAGGGACAAGGAAGCACCTTCTTCCAAAGTAGCTGTGGCAGATGATGGGTCAGGAGATGATGTAGCCATGAGTGCTCATGAACCACGGAGGTGGGCTGACATGGACATGTAGAGGAGCTACATGGAAGAGAGGCGGGATCCTTGAGCAGCTCATCTCTTGGATCACAGGCAAGCTACGGCAGCCTTAAGACAGTAGCGGGACAAGTGGAGCAGTGGGTGCATAGATCACAGATGAGGCAGAAGCAGAGGCAGATCTGAAGGCTGGGAGGAGCAGCGTAGGGCAAAGCAGCAGCAACGTAGAAGCAATAGCAGCGCAGAGGCTGATGTGACTTCAGTAGGGTAGTGCAGTGTTGCTTACGCAGTGCAGAGCTGCAGCGGCGCAGAAAGCTTCAGAGGGACCGCGCAGTGCAGCAGCAGCATGATAGATTTCAGCACAAAGGGCAGATGTGACTTCAGTAGTGCAGAGGAAGTCTGATTATGCAAGCAGATTTGTAGTTGTGCATCGTTCTTTAGAAGCCAGAACAGATCTATAGCCTATGGAACTTCAGTGATGAGGATGTAGCCCATCTGACTTGTCTGTCAAAGATTGGGCAGGGGATTCATTTGTTTCTCTCAACAACTGAAGTTGCAGTGCAACAAATCAGCAGTGGCAGTGCTATGAGCAGCACAGATGCAGCATATTGAGAGGGAGCTGCAGTACAGAAGTTGCAGTGGCAGTGGCAGAGTCATGGGTAACAGTACAGAATGGCAGCAGCAGTGCAGAGTTGAATGGCAGGAGGCCAAGCTTCAGCAACACAAAACCAGTGCCCAAAATCATGTAATGCATAGTGTGATGTATTGCTAGAGCACGCCCTTGATGCTAAGGAGGAGTGTTGAGATTTTGTGTATTTGGGGTAGCATCAGTTGTGCTCTAGGTCCCAAATTTTGAGGAAAGACTAGAGTACAACTGATCTACAAGACCCAGAAATGGATTTGGGAAATTTCATCTAGTTTAGGAGATATTAAATTAATTAATTGTTTTAAGTGTATTTCCTAAGTTAAAACTTAGGGAACTTAAATAATTAAAGTGAATTTAATTAAACATGTGATGAAATTGTCTTAAGTCACACGGATCAAGCTTTATTTTAATCTTAGCCATTGATTCAAGATCTGATCACGGCCGTTGATTTGTCAACAAGAAAAGTATAAAGGAAAGGCTTGGGGTCATTTGTAAAGACACACAAAGGCAGAGCATTGAAGCTAAGCTGAGATTCTAGGGTAGGGTTTGCTAAGAATACTCATAAGTGTTTCAGCTGTAGAGAGGGGAATTTAGACCAAGGGGATGATCTGATCCCAGGGTCTAGAATACACAAGAGGCAGAGATCAGCTCAAGGACAGAGCAAAGGAAGGCAGCAACAAGGACAGCGTAATTTTTAGGAAACCCCCAAGGGTTACACAGAGACCCTTCAGGGGCAGTGTAGTAACTGCGTCACCCAGTCTGGGGTAACGCAGTCCCTTCTGGAGCAGCCCTGAGAGTTTGGAGGACTTCCAAGGTTGACGCAAAGGCTTTCAAGGGCTTCAGAGGCTGACGCAGAGCCTTTCAAGGGCAGCGCTGGGGTTTCTAGGCCCTAATCTTGGCTGAGTTTTGTAAATCCCATTTGAGGGTGAGGATCAGTCATTATTTTGGCCCTTGATCAGCGAGTGAGCTGTAAATATAGTATTTTCTCTGTCAGGATTTCTAGATCTAGAACCTAGATTTGTGTATTCAGAAATATTCGTAATAATAAGACCCTCCAGTAGCCAAAGACCAGTTTTCCCACATTGGATTTTTTCGAGGACTATTTGTCCAGAAATAACTGTGTCACTTTCTCAATGTGTGCATGAACTTGTTCTAGATCTGGATTGGTAGAGATCTGTTATGTGTTTTGCTTCGATTTTAACTTGAATTTATTCAGTTAATAACTTGTCTAAGTAGGAGGAGCAAAACCAGATTAATAGTAATAATTTCTACGTAAAGTATAAGATTCAGAAATTTCTACAATATTGACTTAAATAAATTTCCTTTCAATATGTAACATGCCCTAAATGGGTCTTTCAAATATGAAAATGACCTAGACGCTGGGAGCTTGACTTGTAAAAATAAATTCCTCTTGAGCATGAAACCCATGCCTCAAGAAAAAAATACCAAATTTGTTTTTCTCATTACATTAAAAAACATAAAATCATGATTACATGTGTCATTATGAAGATTGAACCTAGTTACATATTTCAACACTCCCTCTTAACTAGGGAGGTATTCATAATCCATGCAAGGTACTTCGAAATTATCAATATGAAGAATTCTCATAAGAAGAGTCGGATTGGTAACCCATTTGTATAGCATCATATCATCCAACATTATCACATAGCAAGGCCTAGACTAACAACTCTATCTCTCTATAAAATATGAGCACAATGTTGGTGAAACCCATCATTTATAGACACCTTCATCATTGTTTCTCAAGGAGCATACCCGACCTGGGTGTTCACAGAGTATGTCCTTCCAGGACTATTCTTATCTTGGATTCCTAGACCTCAAAGAATATCGGTCTTCCATGACAACTCTTATCTTGGATGCCCTACCACATCCTCAAGGAGTATTGTAAATTTTGGACAACTAGGTCCAAACTCCATGTTGTGATGCTCAGATGAAGATGCCAATATTTTTATTGGATTCCTCTTTTGGAGAGGTGCAAGATCGATCTAAAGATCATCTTGATCCGATGAGCAGAACATTTATTTTGAATTAATTCCACTTATGTGCAAGGTCGGCCAGAATTGAAATGTAGGCTTGAAGCCCCAGCAGATATGTCACACACCCTCATTGATGGATATATATAGGTCAACGTTGGAGGTCATTTTCACTCATCACATCATCACACATTCTCTCATCATCTGATTGGTTCGATCACCTTGGAGGCTCTTCTTCTCTCACACGTGGGAAATTTCAAAGAAGGCAGATTTCTGTTTTGACCTACAGTTTCAGCGCAAATTTGACCAGCGTTGACTTTGGTCAATGCATGGTCAAACTGACCCCAAACTTGCTCAAAATTCTGATTTCTCTAGTCTACATTTATTGGCACAGAAATCAAGTTTGACCATTGACTTTGACCAGGCTGTGTTGACTTTTTCTGTTGTTGTTTTGCATTGACCATCGACTGGGATAGCATTGACTTTCGTTGACTTTGGGTTGACTGATATAACTATCCGAGAGGGTTTGTGACACTTCTAGTTGGCTGACCGTATTGAGACTTTGCTGGTTGAAGCATCCTGTTGACTGTCGTAACGCACCACAACACATATTTTTCTGATCAAGTTAAGTGTAATTTTTGGCTTGTCTTCTGTCAATCCACTGGTATGTTCTATCAGCATTTTACTTTCTTGTTTATGTGATTGTTGTTTGATAATGGGGATAAAAGTAAAGTTTCATCAAGTATAGAACATCTACGAAAATTTACAAGTATTGAATGCCAGATGCTTACCTAATCGTCTATTCTTTCTTCCCAAGTGAAGACAAGACTAATGTGTCTATATCTCTCTCTCAACTAGGGAGGACATACCCATTCCTATGAAGGAATGTACCCAAGCTCCCTCTCAATCAGGGACTTTCCCAAGTTTATCCTTAATCAAAAACTTGCTTCCATGCTCCCTCTTAACTAGGGACCTGTTTTCAGCAATAACTCTCTCTTCATTGGTTGAGAGCATGGGACCTTCAGCTGCTTGTAGCGCTCCTCCGTTAGACGTCATGAATTTCATTTTAATATTATGGAGCCTTCATCTTTTGGGATTTCTCAGTAGGGCATCGGCCATCCATCACTTTCCTTCTCGAACTATGTCAGTCATGTCATCCTTCCTTTCATTGGAGAGTGATCCATTGGACGATATCTAGATTTTCCTTATACAACTACCTTTTCCACTTCATGTATCCTTCAGGATCTTCCATTCCTCCACATGAGTATCAGTTGTAGATGACATCCACGCCTTCCTTTAGGTAGCCTTGTATCAACCCATCCAGATATTGTTAAAAAATAATAAATGAACATCAAATTAAAGTTACCTTTTGTGATGGCCCCTCATCATGACATCTGCTTGTTGCAACATCAACATCTTGCATACATATTGACACATCTCCCAGATATTCAATTGTCAAGGGTCTTCTTTCTTTCCAACCTTTCCCAAGGTCTTCATATCTTTCCTATGGAGATATCATAGTCAAACCTTCTAGTGATCGGATGCTGATTTCCTTTTCCATGTGATCATAGTTGCATCTTTCATGATCTCTTCTTTCCTTCTTTTGTCACAATCTATTCCCCAAGAACTTATAGTTCCTTCATCCTTGTCAACCACCTCATATTCCATATGAGGACATATTATGTTGATTTCATCTAGTTAATATGTGAACCATGCCTTCCTGCATGAAAGAGATCCTTTTCCCTTGATCATGCTCATGAGGTAGAGCATGCATCCTTACTATCTGCAACTAAATAATGACATGACTTAACCCATTAAACATATCCATACATACTTCTTTTCTTCTTTGGTCATCCATACTTCCTTCAACAGCCTCCTATCCTTGATTGAGAGTGTTTCAATCATCTTTGACATGTTGCATTCCTTTGCCATCATACCATCATTCTTCTAAACAATGAATCCTAACCAAAGTGTAATTCTTAGCAAAACATCTTTCAAGAGATGAACCTTTTAATGAAGATTCCAGTAGCGGATCCTGATTATCCTCATCTTGCAAATGCTCCTTCCCAATGAAGTATGATGAGCTTCATACTAGATGGCTTTCTTTTATCTGTAAGTAATATTTATGCTTTTAATGAGGTTACCAAGAGCTTCTTCCTTTGATTGATGACTTCCATAAACTTCTACTTCAGCTACATTTCAAGTCTCTTATGATGATGTCACAAAGCTCTTGTTTTAATCGTATGCTTTTATGATGCCATCTCCTAACATGATGCATGCTTTACAGTGCTTTCTATCTGACAGTAATTCTTTAACCAAGGTAGAGGTCTTCCACCTTCTACTTCTTCCAGGTATCATCAATAACACTCAAGGGTCTGTATAGTTCCCTCCTTTCACATGCTTCTTGAAACAAAAGCTTCGTCCATCCATCTTTTACTTCTTGTACCTAAAATATTTATTGATAAGTACCCCAAGCAAAGTGTACAATACCAAAAACATGATGTCAAGATGTCTTTCGAGGGTTTTATACAATCAAGAGGTCATCTAGGGTTCCCTAAGTTCAAACCCTAGATCATGTTTTTTCTCTTCATGTCATTCTAGGGTTTATCCCTTGTCCTCGAATTATAACAAAACCCTAGAGCTCAAATTATAGGGAACAAGACTAGGGTTTATCATCACTAGAACTTCTTATGGTTCAAAATTCAAACCCTAGAAAAAAACTTCAACCCTCATGATGGACACTTAAAAACATATATTTTATACATACCTCATGGACACCTACCTTTAGTGCTCCGTTCTTATGAATGTTGGCCCTTTGATTCCTTCAAGGCTTGCTTTAAATGAGACTTTATCCAGGAATATGACAGCCTTCAAGCTCTTTTCTGTTTGGCAGTTCCAAAACTTCTTTTCTTCATATTTTCATAGTAAAGAATCTTCTTGTTGTCTGTCGATTTATCTTTTAGAATGTATAAAATGATTTTTAAGCCACTTCCACTGGAAGGTTAGCCTTCTCGAATGATTGATCGTTCCACAAAGAACGAGTAATAAGAACTATTGATGTTTGCACTCTTAGTGGCATAGATGTTTGATTCACCTCAAACACAGGCTTTGCAAACTGTGATGTAAATATGAATTAACTTCATGACGTTCTTCGGTCTTCTTGAGTGTAATATTCCCAATTAGCAGCAGCTAATTGGCAATATTAATTTTGTTCAGTTTTTGCCTTTCTAATGTTATTCAGTCAATAAAGGGGATGATGGGATCCATAATCCACACTTAGGAGATAATAATTCCCTATAGTCACTTAGGCAAATATTAGTTGGCAGTGTGGGACCCAAGAGGGCCAAGTGACAACGCAGGGAAGGGGCAGCGTGGGCCAGGCAGCGCAGGGGCAGCGTGGGCCAGGATAGCACAATAGCAGGGACAACGTGGCCAAGGAGGGACATCAAAGATGAGTGGGGCCCAAGAGGGAGCTAGGCTCTCAAGCATAAAAGGGAGAGGAGGATCACCATTCAGTTATTCTATTATGCATCTTCTGATTTTCTGTCTTTAGACATTGAGCACGCTTTTGCTGTTGAGCAAAGATTGCAAGTGTTGTTCAACACACAAGTGTCTCCAAGCGGAGATCCCAAACTCAGCCTCAGGGGACTTCGAGTGCCCTCTCAGGTGAGGAGATCCACCATTGTTTTTCAAGGCTTAACATTCAGCATCCTTCAGCCAGGAGCACGCAATCACTTAGACAACGCAGTCCCTCTAGGAGATTACGTAGTCTTGAGAGGAAGCAGCACCGAGAGAGAAGGGAGATCGGAGATTTCAATCCGAGAGTATTGTGAAGGGATCAGCCCTTCACAAATCATCTTTTGCAGTAGGAGGAGGCCATCAGTTGCAGTCTATCAGTTCAGGGCCAGCGTACTCACCTGGAGTGCGTGATTTTCCAAGGGAGGTCAATTTCCGGGGTCAGCCATTCCGAGATTCCTTCCTGGGTTTTTCTGAGTTATTGGAGGAGAGCTTATATCCCGAGTTTCATATTTTTCTCAGCAGGGGAACAGCCCCAAGGAGCAGCTCCATTCCAGCAGTAGTAGCAGTTCCGGCAGTAGCAGCAGCAGTGGTTTCAGGAGTTACACAGTCATAGAAAGGGCAGCCATTTAGTGAGAGATTCTGAGAGTATTTCCAACTTGCCTTGAGCAAGCCAAGGTGCCATCATTCTAATCACCTTTGTACCTATTGTTATCTTTCAATTTATAATAAAATGGCTCAGCGTTTCTCCATATTTGCAGTGTTTTTATGATGTTTCTCTATTTGTTGTAGTTATTTGTTTATGATGCTTTATTGTTTATTTCCTATTCGGAATATTACAGTGGTATCAGAGCTCATAGACTTAGCTCAGCCTATGGAGCAGATCAGTCTATGATACCGGGAGGAAAACCATATATCACTTACCGAGGAAGAAAGTACAAGAGCTAAGAGCGGAGGCTTGATGCCACTTTTGGAGAAGGGGATTGCGTTCCAGTGGTTTACGCAGAGGAGGGAGAACCTATGACAGAGGAGAGAGATGAAGGGAAGGAGTTTGGGCAACTCCTCCTAAAATCTGTGCAGGAGCTCTCGAGGACGATAGAAGAGATGGGGCAGAAGTTTACCGCGGACCATAGACAGCGGGAAACCCCAATGGGTTTTCACATCGGTGAGAGATCCAGTACTTCCCATCACATTCAGGAGCAACCCACAATGCAGCAGGTAGTATCACTCACTCCCCCACGTTCCATGATGCCACATTCCTGACTACAAGCACCGGGACGAGAGGACCTCAGGAGCGGAGCCGGTTCATATGGGGGATTATTTTGCAGAGTATCAGTCCTATGGACAAGAGTTTGGTGAAGCTCTCACTTTCCATGATTTTTGCTAGCTCAAGAAGGACAACAAACCCCGCAGCCAAAACAAAGGTGGTTGGTACACGCGGGACGATGAGTTGCAACGTACCGTGGGCATATTTTTCTTGCCAACGTTTGACGAGTCCTCTAAATGTTCAACAAAAGCTTGGGTGGAGAAGCTGGACATTTATTTCCAGCTCAATCAGATGGTAGAGGGAGAGGCCATCAAGGTGGCAACGCTGCACCTTGAGGGAGAGGCCCATGATTGGTGGTTCCATGGGATGGCCATGCTGGGTCACTCGACAGTGATAGCGTATGCAGATTTTACAGGGAGGCTGGTGGAGCGGTTTGACCGGAAGGATCCGGAAGAGCATTTTGTTGAGCTGACCAAGCTCAAGCAAACTGGGAACCTGGAAACTTACATTTCTGAGTTCTTAAGTCTTTCAGTGATGGTGCCCGACTTATCCTCAGCCAGGAGGATTTGCATGTTCATTGATGGGTTGGCAAAACCTCTGCGTGGGCTAGTCAGATCCACGAGGCCTGCTACACTTCAGGATGCAGTAGGGAGGACCAGAGAATTGCAAGATGCCTTGCCCAGGACCAGAGCTCCTTTCACCCAGAGACCGGCATTTCAGCCGAAGGGGAAGGACACAAGAGTTCCACCTCCAAAGGGGACCTCCAAAGGGGAACCAAGGTCGGGGGCCTTTGGAGGATCATACCCAGAGAGAATTGAGATAGAGGAAGTTATGCTTTAAATGCTAGGAGCCATGGGCACCGGGTCATCGATGTGTCGCAGGGAAGGCACATTACATAGAGGTCTTCTCCGACAGTGAGGGGGAAGAAGATGCTTATGAGGGGATAGAGACAGAGGCCAGCACTGTAGTTCAGAGAGGGGATCATCCACCACCTCCTCCCCCCGGAGTAGGAGGAGCAGTGTTTGCACCCATAGGAGGAGTCCTTGCATCTTTGCGAGGGGTTCCGAAGTATTTGACACTGTGTGTCTGTGGCACCGTGCAAGGACAGCGTGTTTCAGTTCTAGTAGAAAGTGGGGCCACCCACAACTTTATCAATGCCCAACTAGTAGAGAGGAGGGGTGTAAAAATTCTATAATGGAGAATTCTACTGCAACTACTTATTAAACTTCTTCTGTTGCATTGTCAAACACGATTATTTAACATTTCTCTTCTGTTAAATAACAAAATAAAATATGTTGCAGACTTCACAATTAACAAATCACATATAAAAATAGCACAAGTAATCACACATAAACACCGTTTTTTTGGACAATTGTCCCCAGAAAAACCCAATGTGGGAAAACCAGTGCAGCAGATCTGAGGGTTTCTTTATTATGCAGAAGTTCTGAGTACAAATGTGTGATTGTAAATGTCAATCAATCACCTGAAGAATTCTGATGAGAAAAGACTGAGTCAGACAATTCTCACATCACCATTTGAGTTTCGGCACTGACCTGCACCCACATTGACTGAATCTGCGTGATTTCTACGCAGTGACTACGTCACTCACGCTTTCACTATGTCACTGCTTCTACTGCTTGTCGTGGTTTCTTCTGTGCTTGCTACTTTATGAGACTAGAGTGCTCCTTCCTTCCCGAAATGTCCTCCTAAAACTAGATAAACCCTCAATTGCCCCTCCAACAAAAAACGAAACTACCTCTACTTCTCTGCGTTGGCCCAGCGTAACTGCTGCTAGGGAACTCTGCGCTGATGCTTTGGCTCTTCTTTCTCTCCTCTTCATGCACTCTCTATGCTTTAGAAATTCTCCCTCCTGGAGATTTCACCTTCCCCTCTCTGCAAATGAGAACCACTTCGATTCTTCCTCTCAATGAAGAAATCGAACTTTTGATTCTTTCTCCGTCTGATGTGTCTTTCCATAGGCCCCTCACCCTCCTTCTTATATTCTTCTATTGAACCTTCAACAGCCAAGATTAAAACATAATCAAGAGCTAAGATTCATTTGGAGGTGATCCATGACTTTTTCTAGAAGATTCACACTTAGTTTAATTAATACCCTTTAATTAATCAGTTTCCCTAAGTTTACACTTAGGAAAACATTAAAAAACGATTAATCATTTTAATTAAACCATCTCTAAGTGGAATCTTCCAAAATCCTTTCTGGGTATTATGGGATACACGTGTCTTAGCCCATATACAAAATTACAAGGCTAGAGCACATCCGATGCTACCATAAATCAACACTCCCTCTTAGCGAGGAAAGTGCTCTAGCAAAACAACTCAATGTGTTGCTGTTCTGGCTTCTGTAACATCTGTTGTAGTGTTGTTGATGTTGCTCATCAACAGTGCACAAGAAATGTTGCATCTGTACTGCTACTGACTCTGCTTACTGCTGCCAACTTCCACTATACTGCAACTCCCTCCTTCAACTGCGCTGAGGATCCATTTCTTACTGAAATGGATTTTCAGTCATACCCAGCTATTCCCTGAACTGAGTGAATTTAATTCTCCCCAGAGCCTTAGTGAGTATATATCTTGTTTGTTCGCCTATGGGAATGTACTGGAGTTGTACTGCCCCACGCTGAACACAGTGTCTGATAAAATGACATCTAATGTCAATATGTTTGGACCGATCATGAAATACTAGATTTTCAGAGAGTTTGATACAACTTTGATTGTCACAGTAAACGCTAGTTGCCTCCATCCTGCTTCTTAATAGACTCACAAGAAGTTTCCGAAGCCAGATTGCTTCGCATGTAGCTGTACTAGCTGCCATGTACTCTGCTTCGGCTATGCTCAATGCTACTAACTTCTGTTTCCTGCTGCACTAGGACACCATTCCTGATCCAATGTTGAAACAAGACCCATAGGTACTTTTTCTGTCCACTGAGCTACCTGCCTAATCTGCATCTGTGAATCAACTGAGTCTGACATCCTCTCCTCTGCCATATCTGATAACGAATCTGACTATTCCTCCTACATACCTCAGGACGTACCTTGCTGTGCCCAGTGCACTCTTTTGGGTTCCAACATGAACTGACTAAGAGTGTTGACAACAAAGCAAATGTCTGGTCTAGTGTTAACCAGATACATCAATGACCCGATGAGCTGTCTGTATAAGGTGGGGTCTACCTCTGTATCTTCTGATGCATCTATCTTTTTCCAATTGGTGATCATGGGTGTGGCCATGGGCATGAAATCCTGCATTCTTAACCTCTTCAGAATTTCGAAGGCATACCTCTCCTGTCCCATGAAGATATCTCCATCTTTCTGACAAACTTCCAATCCTAGGAAGTAGTGCATCAACCCCAAATCCTTCATGTCGAATTCAACTTCTAGATTCTGTTTGTAATCCTTGATGAGCCTAGATGATCCTGTGAGAAGCAAATCATCCACATATAGTACTAGTACTAATGGCTCATCCTCTACCAGCAAGTAGAAAAGATTGGGATCTACATCACTCTTGACAAATCCCATCTTTTGCAAATAGCTATCTATCTGACCATACCATGCTCTCGAAGCCTGCTTAAGCCCGTACAGGGCTTTCTTTAATCTGCATACATGACACTTCCTTTCATGAGTCTCAAAACCCTTTGGTTGTTCGATATATACCTCTTCCTCAATTTCTCCATTCAAGAATGTTATCTTGACATCCATTTGATGAATCTCCCATCCCATCTGTGCAACTAAAGATACGACAATCCGGATGGAGGTATATCTTGCAACTGGTGCAAAGGTCTCCTCATAGACAATGCCTTACTTCTGAGCATACCCTTTTGCCACAAACCTTGCCTTGTATTTCTCTACACTGCCATCTGCAGCGTACTTGATCTTGTAGATCCAACGTGATGCAACAACTGATCTGCTCTGAGATCTAGGTACAACTTTCCAGACATCATTTGTCATGATAGAAGCACACTCTTCTATCATGGCATCTACCCATACTTGGTGCTGAACAGCTTCCTGGAAGCTGGAAGGTTCCTCTACTTGAGCCACCAAGGCCTGGTACCTGTCAGGAGGTCTGCGCTCTCTTCCCGTTCTTGGGAGTCCCAATAAAGTTTTCTGCTTCCCTCAGTATTTGCTGAACTTCCCTGCTGATCCGACCACTAGTGGAAGGTTGCTCTCTTAACTCTTCCTCCTAATCTAACGACTCCTCTGACTGAGTATCTTCCTGATCTTCCTCTGTGAAAATGTTAGTACCTGTCCTTGCTACCAAAGTTTGTCTTCCTCTCTGTTCTTCTTGGTGCCCCTGTTGTTCTTGGACCAAGGGAATTCTGCAGTTTGATCCTCTGCCGGCATATCACATAATTTTTGAAACGCTCTATCCTACATGAACTTAACATCCCGTCTTATCACAACCTTCCTACTGTTGGGAATATAGATCCTATATGCCTTGGAGGTGTCATTGTACCCTACAAGATACCCCCTTTCTGCAGTTTGATCTAGCTTGCTTCTCTTCTCGCTGGGTACATGACAGTAAGCCATGCTACCAAATATCCGAAGATGCCCTACCTCCGGTTTCTTCCCTGTGAAAACTTCCTCAGGAGTCTTCTTACTTAAGGCTCTATGAGGTGTCCTGTTCTGGATATACATTGTTGTATTGCAGGCTTCAACTCATAAATATCGGGATAAATCAAGGTCAAATAACATGGCCTTGGCTGCTCCTAAAATTGTCCTGTTCTTCCGTTCTGCCACACCATTCTGCTCTGGATTGTATGGTGTAGTCCACTCTCTCCTGATGCCCTCCTTGCGTAGAAATCTGTGAAGTCTCTGTCTATGTATTCCCCACCATTATCTGAACGCAATGTCTTGATCTTCTTCCCCATCATGTTTTCAACAAGAGCCTTGAATTCTTTGAACTTTTCAAAGACTTCAGCTTTTGTCTTTAGGAAGTAGATCCAGATCTTCCTGGAGTGATCATCAATGAATGTGACAAAATATTTGCCACCTTTGAGAGCATTAGTGGACATTGGTCCACAGATATCTAAGTGTATCAATCCCAAAATGCTTGCTGCCCTGTTTTCACTTCTGGAAAAAGCTGCCTTAGCGTACTTCCCAAGTACGCATCCTCGGCATACATCATCATGCTCCGTGCAAGAGAATAGGTGCCCCATCAACTGTTTCTCTGAGCATCTTCAATGCATCGTGATGCAGGTGCCCCATTCTTCTATGCCAAAGTTCATTCAACCCTTTCTTGTCTTCGAGATTACTACTAAGTAGTGCCATCGAAGTTTCGATCTGCAACCTTTATAGTATGTTGCTTCTAATTCCGATCTGCCTTGTTTGCTTCCAATTGGGATGCTTGACATATACTTTCTTTCTGGTAAAGTGTATGTTATACCCTTTGTCCTGCAACTAGGATATTGAGATTAGGTTCATCCCAAGTCCTGGCACATGTAGTACATCCGTGATTCTGACACTGGTTCCTGCTTCAGTTTGAAACACTATGGATCCTCTCCCAACTGGAGTGCACTTCGTGCTATTTCCCATAGTGATCTAGAAGTTCATCTGCTCTTCCCTATAGCTCGAGAAGTATTCTCATACACCAGTTATATGAGTTGAAGCCCCGCTATCAATATACCAGATTCCTACAGATGCTGAACTTGCTAGGCATGTATCATCCTCTTTTAACCTAGAGGATAAAACATCCAAGTCTATCATACTTATCTGTGCTTTCTTCTCTCTGTGTTGCATCCCCTCTGAAGCTTATGGTTTACGCAGTCCCTTTCTTGATCTTGCTTCGTTTGGATCTGACAGCGTCAATACCATGTGAAAATTCTATAATGGAGAATTCTACTGCAGCTACTTATTAAATTTCTTCTATTGCATTGTCAAACACAATTATTTAACATTTCTCGTGTTAAATAACAAAATAAAATATGCTGCAGACTTCACGATTAACAAATCACATATAAAAATAACACAAGAAATCACACATAGACACTGTTATTTTTGGACAATTGTCCCCGGAAAAACCCAACGTGGGAAAACCAGTGCAACAAATCTGAGGGTTTCTTTATTATGCAGAAATTCTGAGTACAAATGTGTGATTGTAAATGTCAATCAATCACCTGAAGAATTCTAATGAGAAAAGACTGAGTGAGACAATTCTCACATCACCATTTGAGTTCTGGAAATGACCTGCACCCACACTAACTGGCTCTGCGTGATTTCTGCGCAGTGACTGCGTCACTGCTTCTGCTGCTTGTCATGGTTGCTTCTGTGCTTGCTACTTTACGAGACTAGAGTGCTCCTTCCTTCCCGAAATGTCCTCCTAACACTGGATGAACCCTCAATTTCCCCTCCAACAGAAAACGAAACTCCCTCTACTTCTCTGCGCTAGCCCAACGTAACTGCTGCTAGGGTAACTCTACGCTGATGCTTTGGCTTCTCTCTCTCTCCTTTTCATGCACTCTCTATGCTTCAGAAATGCTCCCTCCTGGAGATTTCACCTTCCCCTCTTGGCAAATGAGAACCACTTCGATTCTTCCTCTCACTGAAGAAATCGAACTCTTGATTCTTTCTCTGTCTGATGTGTCTTTCCATAGGCCCCTCACCCTCCTTCATATATTTTTTTGTTGAATCTTCAACGGCCAAGATTAAAACATAATCAAGGGCTAAGATTCATTTGGAGGTGATCCATGACTTTTTTTTAAAGATTCACACTTAGTTTAATTAATACCCTTTAATTAATTAGTTTCCCTAAGTTTACACTTAGGAAAACATTAAAAAATGATTAATTATTTTAATTAAACCATCTCTAAGTGGAATCTTCCAAAATCCTTCCTGGGTATTATGCAATACATGTGTCTTAGCCCATATACAAAATTACAAGGCCAGAGCACATCCAATGCTACCATAAATCAACAAGGGGCATATAGATAGAGAGCTTTGATGGCTTCTCAGTACTGGTGCTAGGTGCCAAAACTATGCGGTGTGCCAGATACGTTCCGGCACTAGCCGTGACCATGGCGACTTATATGATGACAGATCATTTTTTTGTGGTCGACATTCCAAACACCAACGTGGTGTTGGGAGTGCAGTGGTTGATCACGTTGGGGAAGGTCACCACAGACTGGGAGACTTTGGAGATGGAGTGGATGGACAAGAAGAGTGGCAAGCATGCGATGATCCGAGGCATGCACACATATCCTCCACAGACAATTTCAGCACACAGAATGGAGGCAGACTTCCGGAAGGGAGATATAGAGTGGGCAGTGGAGCTGTGTATCTAAGAGGTAGGGGCCACAGGGCAGGCAGTTCACCCAGATGCGCAGTCGATCTTGGACAAGTATGCCATGGTTTTTGGGGATATACCTCGAGGACAGCCTCCGGATCGGGGGTTTGAGCACACCATTGAGCTTGAGCAGGGTATTCAAGCTGTGATTACCACACCCTATAGGCATCCCAAAGGCTACAGGGATGAGATTGAGAGAGCCATTCACGAGCTCTTAGCACTGAGACACATCCGGCCAAGTACTAACCCATTCGCTTCTTCTGTTGTATTGGTGAAGAAGAAGGATGGCACACTGAGGATGTGTATCGATTACCGGGCTCTCAACAAGAAAACGATGAAGAAGCGATACCCCATTCCGCGGATTGACGAGTTGATGGATGAGCTGAGGGGATCGAAATTCTTCTCCAAGATTGATCTGAGGTCGGGCTACCATCAGATCCGAGTGAGGGACCAGGATGTCGCCAAGACGGCCTTCAGATGTCATTACAGCCACTTTGATTTTTTGGTGATGCTCTTCGGGCTAACCAATGCACCGGCCACCTTCCAGTCTTGTATGAACCACATCTTCTGTGGTCAGTTGAGGAAGTTCGTGCTGGTATTCTTCGATGATATCCTCATCTACAACCGCACTTGGGAGGATCACTTGCAGCACATTGAGGTTGTACTGTGTATCTTGGAAGAGCAGCATTTCTACGCTAAGCTCTCCAAGTGCAAGTTTGGGTTGATAAAGATGCTCTATCTGGGGCATATCATTGGTGTGGACGGAGTGAGGGTCCACGAGGAGAAGATTCGGGCCATCTGGGAATAGGCCGGAGCCGAAGAATGTGACGGAACTTCGGGGGTTTGTAGGCATCTGCACCTACTACCGGAAGTTTGTCAAGGGGTTTTCCCAACTTGCTGCACCCCTCACAAACCTTACCAAAAAGGGTGCATTCAGTTGGATGGACACAACGCAGAGAGCCTTTGACAGGCTCAAGGAGGTGATGAGTAGCTACCCGGTATTGGCTTTGCCAGATTTCACGCAACCCTTCATCTTGGAGTGTGATGCTTCAGGAGAGGGAATGGGCGCCGTTTTGATGCAGGGAGGCCACCCCATAGCTTTCGAGAGCAGAAAGTTGTTGCCGCACGAGAGGTTGTATCCTATATACGACAAGGAGATGTTGGCCATTATGCATGCACTGGCCAAGTTCTGGCAGTACCTAGTGGGCAACAAGTTTCGGGTGAGGACTGACCACAACAACCTCCAGTTTTTCCTAGAGCAGAAGCAGTTGCAGGAGAGGCAGCAGAAGTGGGTCAGTAAGATCTAGGCATATGACTTTGACATTGAGTATGTCAAAGGGAAGAACAACGTGGTGGTCCATGCTCTATCCCGCAGATCGGCAGCGTTGTTCTTGATAAGCATAGACACGGACTGGAGGGCTCAGCTACTGGTGGAGTACTCCAAGGACCGTTTTTCCTATGAGGTGCTGGATGGCCAGATCACAGATGACAGGTACAGGGTGATGGACGAGGTTATTTACTTCAGGGACAGGATCTTCTTGATTGGGGGTTCTTAGCTCAAGGAGAAGATACTACGTGCCTCCCATGACTCACCATTGTCAGGTCATCAAGTATTCACGAAGACTTACAGGGCCATCAAGGAGAGGTTCTCTTGGAGAGGCCTCAAGGAGGACGTACTCCGGCATGTCAGGGAGTGCGAGGTATGTCAGAGGAACAAGGGGGAGATGAGCCACCTAGCCGGATTACTACAGTCGCTTCTCATTCCGGAAGGAAAGTGGGAAAGCATTTCGATGGACTTAATCACTGGGTTGCCCACGGTGCCGGGCAAGGACTGCATCTTTGTAGTCGACTGACAAAGTATGCTCATTTTTTTGCCATATCCACACGATACACAACAGCACAGGTGGCAGAGTTGTTCTTCCGAGATGTCTTCGATTGCATGGTCTCCCAAAGACCATAGTCAGTGACAGGGACAACCGTTTCATGGGTGGGTTTTGGCAGGAGCTCTTTCATTTGGTGGGTACAGAGTTGACTCTGAGTACCAGCTATCATCCTCAGACGAACGGGCAGACAGATAGTGAACAAGTGGCTAGAAAGCTACTTGCGAAACTATGTCACAGGGTATCAGAAGGCATGTCTGCGTTGGCTGCATTTGGGAGAATACTGCTACAACACCACTTTCCACATGTCTATCAGTATGTATCTGTTTTATGCTTTGTATGGTTATCATGCTCTGACATTTTATGATGTCATGTTTGGAGCTAGCAAGGGCCCCAGGGCCAAGGATTGGATCCAAGAGAGTCAGGATATACTCCGGGCTCTTAAGGATAACTTAGCCACAACATAGAACTAGCAGAAGTTGTATGCCGATAGAGGACGGGTAGAGAGGCAGTTTGAGGTAGCGGAGTTGGTCTACCTACAACTTCAGCGATACCGGTAGTCCACGCTGAAACAAAAGGGGGCCGAGAAGCTCAATCCCCGCTTCTATGGGCCTTATAAGGTGGTCCGCAGGATAGGGGAGGTAGCGTATGAGTTGGAGCTGCCCACAAGTAGCAGGATCCACAACATCTTCCATGTATCATACCTGAAAAAGGCAATGGAGCAGCAGGTGACTCCAACAGAGGAGCTTCCGCCTACAGATGATGAGGGGCATTTGGTGTTACAGCCAGAAGCCATCGTCGACACCAGGGAGAGACAACTAAGGAGCAGGACAGTTAGGGAGTACTTGGTGAGGTCGAGGAATTTGCCAGATGAGGATGCCACTTGGGAGAGTGAGAAGATTTTGCAGCGTCTGTCTTTGCAGTTGCTTGAGGACAAGCAAAATTTTGGTGGGGAGGACTGTAATATTCCCAATTAGCAGTAGCTAATTGGCAATATTAATTTTGTTCAGTTTTTGCCTTTCTAATGTTAGTCAGTCAATAAAGGGGATGATGGGACCCATAACCCACACTTAGGAGATAATAACTCCCTATAGTCACTTAGGCAAATATTAGTTGGCAGCATGGGACCCAGAAGGGCCAAGTGACAGAGCAGGGAAGGGGCACCGTGGGCCAGGCAACACAGTGACAGCGTGAGCCAAGACAGTGCAATGGCAGGAACAGCGTGGCCAAGGAGGGACAACGCAGATGAGTGGGGCCCAAGGGGGAGCTAGGCTCTCAAGCATAAAAGGGAGAGGAGGCTCACCATTCAGTTATGCATCTTCTGATTTTCTGTCTTTAGACATTAAGCACGCTTTCGCTGTTGAGCAAATTCTACAAGTGTTGTTCATCACATGGCTGTCTCCGAGCGGAGATCCCAACCTCAGCCTCGGGGGACTTCAAGTGCCCGTTCAACTAAGGAGATCCACCATTGTTTTTCAGGGCTTAGCATTCAGCATCCTTCAGCCAGGAGCACGCAGTCACTTAGACAGCGCAGTCCCTCTAGGAGATTACGTAGTCTTGAGAGGAGGCAACACTGGGAGAGAAGGGAGATCAGAGATTTCAATCCAGGAGTATTGTGAGGGGATCGGCCCTTCACAAATCATTTTTTGCAATAGGAGGCCATCAGTTGCAGTTTATCAGTTCAGGGCCAGCATACTCACTTGGAGTGCGTGATTTTCCAAGGGAGGTCAATTTTCGAGGTCAGCGATTCTGGGATTCCTTCTTGCGTTTTTTCAGGTTATTGGAGGAGAGCTTCTATCTTGAGTTTCATATTTTTCTGAGCAGGGGAACAGCCCCAAGGAGCAGCTCCATTCCAGCAGTAGCAGCAGTTCTGGCAGTAGCAGCAGCAGCAGTTTCAGGAGTTACGCAATCATAGAGAGGGTAGCCATTCAGTGAGAGATTCTTAGACTATTTCCAGCTTGCCTTGAGCAAGCCAAGGTGCCATCATTCTAATCACCTTTGTACCGATTGTTATCTTTCAGTTTATAATAAAATGGCTCAATGTTTCTCCATATTTGCAGTGTTTTTATGATGTCTCTCTATTTGCTATAGTTATTTGTTTATGATGCTTTATATTGTTGTCTATTTCCTATTTGGAATATTACATTGAGGAGTTTGATTCTTTTATGAGGGTGCCTAGAAATTAGGCCATGGGATTGCTACAAATGATTTGGTGATGAATCAGGCTTCTTCTTTCTAGGTTCAGAGATTCGATATTCTTGCCAAAGGATTTGGAACTTGAACATTTGAATTAGGCCTTCGGCCTCTTGGAACAATGATATAGTATTCTTAGAACTTACTCTATTATGCACACAATTCAGAGGTCTGCTTACTTGTAGGACTAATATTGGAGGTGTGCTTACTTGACTTTGAGAATTCTTTGTGCCCAGAACTTGATCAAGCCTTCTTATGACTTCGCTTCTTGGAGGAGACACTTCTTTACTAATTTGAAGCTTCTCCAAGATCTTCAACATATCTTTACCCTAGACGAACTTCTTGTGATTTTTCCCTTGAATGTCCTTCTTTAATCTGTCCTTCCTTAAATTGTCACCTTAGCTCTTAAACCATGTTGAGAAATCTAGGGGCAACAAGTGTAGATGATTTATCTTATAATGATAACTGATTGTGAAGCATTTTTACTTTTCTTTATTAGATTCTTCTTTAGCTTGATTAGTATTATGAGTTTTTCTTCATCAAACAGCTACCAAACCATAAAGAACAATGAAACAAAGGACAGAAGATATAGGCAATCGCCAGGGCCAAAACCTATTCAATATTGAGAGGAAAACCCACAAAATTCTTCTTATAGAATTTCCAATTGACAAATTCCAAGACCTAGACCCTTGACCAAGATTCCTCGAAGACCAAGTCAACCCTTGCCTCTTTTATCAAGTCAAACTAGCAACTTCTTCTTTGACTTCAACTTTGATCTAGCAACACCTTGGCTGCAACTTCAAACTACCTGAAACTTCTTCAACTTTAGCCCTTTGCCACAGAAACCCTAGGTCACGCGTGTATGATGAGAATGGTAGGATCTGCCTTCTCTTACCCTCACTTGACTTCCTTCTTCTTTCAAATGAACTCGGACCTTGAAACAGTCCTTCTTGGCATCAATACTTAATCCTTAGATAGCACTACAACTCGGCTCCTTTACAGTGGATTGTAGCTATGAATTTCTTCGCACATGTGAATCATAGGAGGCCCAAAACCAATCCTAAAATTCTCAGTTTTTCTTCGCTTCTTTCTTCGCTAATCTATAGGCTTATTTCGCTCATCTTACTTGTTCTTGCTTGCTTGAACGAATTGTATTTCTATGTGAGGCCAAGTCCTCCTTTTATAGGCTTCTTACTCATGCAATTAAGCCGACATGTCCTCTTGTGTAGGCCGACAACTCCATTTGAAGGTTGACTTGCTAGTGGCACTTCAACTTGGTCTTGGAGGGTCCTTGGAGTATCTTTTGACTCTAATATTGACTTAAATAAATTTCTTTGCAATATGTGACATGCCCTAAATGGGTCTTTCATATATGACAATGACCTAGAAGCTCTCAATGGGAGCTTGACCTATAAAAATAAATTACTCTTGAGCATGAAAACCATGCCTCAAGAAAACAACAGCAAATTTATTTTTGTCATTACATCATAATACATAAAATCATGATTATATATGTCAGTGTGAAGACTGAGCCTAGTTACATTTTTCAACATGATGAAGATGCAACTCTTTGAAAAGCCATAGACACTCCTCGTGCTAATGTTGAAAGACGAGATGATGACTTGGATGCACAAGAAGATCCCAAGCTTGAGCTTGATCTTCTTGATGAACCCATGGATCCCATGGACTCCTTAGATCCTTCTCCATATGCTAGAAAAAGATGATTATGGTTTTGTGACACTTTACAGGATGTTGATACATGCTGCTCCTCGAGGAACCTTCAAAGAAAGCAAGAAAGAATGTCGGTTCCAAGAATACGTGGTAGCTATGAGCAACATTATTCAAGTTGAACCATGCACTTTTGAAGAAGCAATGAAAGAACAAGTGTGGAAAGATGCAATGGCTGAAGAATATGAGTCCATCATTCATAATGATGTATGGGAAGTGGTTCCAAGACCACAAGGTAAATCTGTTGTGTCTTCTATATGGTTGTATAAAATTAAACATGGTGCTTATGGAAATATGTAATATCCCGAATGGGAAATAGACAGCAATACAAGCATACGACAATATAGAAAATGCCGGAAATAGAACATAAAGCAAATACACATAAAAATGCCGGAAATGCTAAGCCATTTTATTAATCTGAGAATATAATGAGATACAATGGATAATCAGAATAAATGCACCTATCCTTGCTCAAGGCAAGTGAAGGACCCTCTCAGAAAAACAGGAAATGGCTGCTACAAGAAACTGCATCCCAGCTGCTGGAAGAAACTGCCGTAAACTGCTGCTGCTGGAATGAACTGAAGCTAGGGGCTGATCTCCTTGCCGGAATGAGCTGAAAATCGGCAGACCACCTGAACTCACCACCCCGGACAAAACCCAGAAACCATATACAAAACGGACCACCTCCGAAAATCACCCCCAGAAACCCTCCTCCTAGAAAAACGCTGTCCCTTCAGGACCAGCGCAGACACCAACTGAAATAGACTGAAATGGGGCCACAACTCCTCAGGAAACTCACCAAATGATAAACGCCGAACCTCCACACCGGAATAGGCCTGAATCTCCTGCAGAAATCTCTATCGCTGAATAGCTCCAACTCAAACTGCGTCCTCCCTCCAAGGACTGCGCAGTCACCCAATGAAGCTCAGCTCCTCAGCAAAACTCCCAACAAAACACCTGCAAATCTCCTGCTAAGACTGAAGAAAAACCTTGCCCGAGCAGGCACTCGAAGTTCCCCGGGGCCAAGGGTGAGATCTCCGACCGGAGACACTCAGTCGCACTAAACAGTGCTGCAGACCGACTAAACAGCCAGCGTGCTCAAGTAGACAGAAGTCTAGCTCAATATCATCAACAATATCAATAATGCCCAAATGAGGAGGCTCCTCCACCTTTTATAGCATTGGTTTCCCTCCAAAAACCAACGTCCTCTCTCTCATTGGCTCCTCCACGTGGTGTATGGCCCCCCTTGGCTCCCCCCTTAAGTTACAACGTTGCATCTACTAGGGAAACCCTTTATTTTATTTAAGTGATTTGACCCCTCTTTTCTCACTTTTATTTATTAATTAACTATAGTTGGCAAAACTATACAAAAATCAAATATTCCAATTAGCGGTGCTAATTAGGAATATTACAGTCTCCCCCGGCAAAACGTTGCTTGTCCTCAAGCAACTGAAGTGATGGATGCTGTAAAGTCTGCTCGCTTTCCCAAGTGGCATCCTCATCCGGCAAAAATTGCTTGTTCTCAAGCAATGCTTGAACAAGCCTACTCTCTAGCTGATGCTCCCCACCGATACTGCAAAATGTGCCTGGGTCCCACTGAAACCTCTCTGTCTCCTGCATCACCCTGATACGAAGGGACTCTCGACGCCAGGATCCCAAAGTGACCTCTCACAGTACCAACCAACCAATAATCCTCTCGGATCCCATCGCCACTGTGGCCAATAATCGCACAAGTCCCACGGCTCGGACTGTGCACTGCCTCTGGCTATGACCAATGCTCTAAGAGGTGAAGACCACCAACAAGCATCAATGCTCTCGGGCTCCTGCTGCGTTGTACCTGTAGCTGCATATGCTACCCCTCCAACTGCATACCAACTCATCACCTCTCTCCAATCCAAGTTGTGACTCAATCCCATGCTGATCCTGCTCTCCTGAAATCGGGATGGAGTGCTAAAGAAATGATGTCCTGTGCCGCCCTGCCAGCTGGAATCTATAACCTCTGTTATGTCCAAGGGCCCCTGCTCGATTGTGCTCCCTACGAAGAATACCGTACCATCTAGAGGGTACCAACTCATGATCTCCCGCCAGTCCATCCTAGAAGAAGAATCTGATGTAGCAACAACAACGGTATATGGAACATGCCTGGGATGTTGCCGCCAGCCTGTAATCAACTCCCACTGCTCTACCCTGTCTGTCAATGGAAGCTGCCTGTAGAAGGAAGCCCCTCTCTATAATGGGCAAAAGTGGGCAAGGTATGCTGCAAGCTCCATCGATGTACTCCTGGAGAGTGCTACCCACTAAAAACGCTGCAGCTCTGCTGACTGCGAGTACATCTATCTGTGCCTCATCCCAGTGTCGACCCAAAGATGGATGCTCCAACATATCCAACAACTCCTGCTGTCTACTAGCCCCCTGCATAACAATCCCATCAACCTCCAACACCTCCAGAGGATATGGATCTGTAACAGCTATCACCGTACTCGATGTCAATGCAGCTGACTGCTGCTCCTCAATGGCTGACCCCGCGGTTAGCTGCATATCCACCACAGACTCGATGTGAGTGCCCATCTGGCTCTCTCTCAAAGGAATATCATGCCTGATGTGAGTAGTGTCCTCCTCTGTCGACTCAGGCTCCATCACCTGCTGCTCTAGTTGAATTGTCACAAGTGACTCTTCACCCAGAGTATCTCTCGCAGAGTCCCATGACTGCTCACCCTGGACACTAGAATATAGCTCCGGTCTACTGTCACCATCCATGCATGACTGCCCTCGCTCCCCAGAAGCGACCTCAACTGATCCTATGGACTCATGTGAAAAGGAGTCCTCACCCTGGCATACAGAAGGAATGCCCTCCTGTTCTACCTCCGCCATCTCATCTACATCGAACATGCCATCCACCCTCTCGACAAAGTGTCGATACAGTGTCTGGAGCCCAGACACATACTGGGATACTACCTCTGCTGTACCCCGTATCCTCTGCTCATGCATGATCTCGACATGCCCTGAGGGAAAAATGATGCATGTCTCCCTCATGACTTGCTCCCCAAGCGTAGGCTCAGTGATGACTGATGCACCATCTCTACAAAGGATCATCTCATCCCCCAACCTGTGGCTGTCAACTAGCACACCAACCCAGTGCCACTGCTGAGAAGTCTCTCGCCTAGTGTACTGAGTGTCATCCAAATATCTTGGGTGAACCTCGCGTACCCTGCTGCTCACGCCCAAAGTGCCAAAGGTCAAAAACATAATCAACAATACATGTGAGTGATGTCGAAGCGAGTCAGGTGTGTGAGTCCCCACAGATACTGCCAAGTATCGCTCCTCTGTCTCTCCATCGATCCTGGGTGAACTACTCCCAAAGGTAAGCCCGAAGTCCCTGTCCATGAGTCTCTCTGGAAGCAATGCTCTAAGACCATGCTGTGTAGCACCGTATGCCCTCGCATACCACTGATCATCCATACACTCCTCAACATGCCACTGCACACTGAGGCATACCTCGGTATGCTGCTGGATACCATGTGCTACTGCTGTAGCACCCTGTACCGTCTCGTGCCCTGACTGTGTCCAGGCATCGGTCACTCTCTGCATGCTCTCAATGTGATGTAAGATACTCCTACTCCACAATGCAGTCCCACACACTATGGCACACCACCATGCTACTCCATGTCCACCGGCAATCCACCGCTCAATGCTAGAGGCTCCCACACATCCCTGGATGTGATGACATAGAGCTATGCCTCTACATGTCCGACTACCACCAATCGGTAACATCGTCTCCACCGTCGTATCACTATACCTGCCGACGAAAGGATCATCACTCCAAATCCTCCTCAAGGGGTCCGAGAAGTGAATCTCCCTGTGTGTCAGTAGTGTTACCACCACTGCTCGGCTCCGCTGCGTCCTTTGTGCCCCACACAAAGGTGAAGAATCCTTGGCCCCATACAAGGTGCCATCTGGTGGCCTGCCAATGCCACCTCCTCCGACAAGCTCCTGCCAAGGTGTGCTAACCACCCCGTGATCCCGTGTATGAATGTCATGCCAAGACAACCTAGGGAGTCTACCCATAAACTGGTTGGCCACTGGAGCTGACCGAAACTGCACATGCTCTACTGCTAGGCCAACTGTACTCTCCAAGACATAGTCAGCCGACCTGCCTGGGAAACGGTAGGTGATCCCTCCTGGATCCCAATGCCAATTTGGGGTTCCTGTATTCCCCATGCATAGAAAATCCTGCTGAGCTACACTCGGATCCATCACTATCTCCATAGCCCGTTCCACCGAGTACCAACTCAAAATCTCTCTCCATCCAACCTCAACATGTGGATGCTGTACCCTGTGCAACTCTGATCGTCTCATACCGCTATCAAAGTCAACATATGAGATCTGACTAGGTGGCTCTGCCTCTCTCTCTCCAACGGAAAGAAATGACCCAACAACACTGCTAGTCCCATCCATGCATGCCTGAAGGGGAATGATCTGACGCTCCAACGTGCCCTCTGGTTGTACCATCAGGGAATCCAGCTGTTCCCCAATGCGGACCAACTTGGCCGCCGACTTGGCACAAGTCGCTCTCATACCCTCCAGCTCCTGGTGCTGCAACAAAATGGTCTCCCGTACTGACGTGGCCTTCTCTCTCAAAACTCGAAGGTCCGCCCGAAGCCGATGATACCGCTGTCTGTGACCATCATCCAATACCTCTGTACCTGCTAGTGCCTCATCAAAGGTGGATATATCTCCTATCGTCTCACCCATCTGTCGTGTGTTGCTACCACCTGAAGACTCGGACTCGACTCTAGTCATCACCTCAATGGATGGCTCTACTGAGGTAGGCTCTACCTTCTCCACTACCACATCAACCGGCATGGCCAAGGAGGTCTCCAATGAGGGTGAATCCTGTGTCACACTAGGTGTAACCTCAGACTCCCTGCAATCCGGTGTTCCCTCATCCTCCAAGTGCAAGGTAACCATTTTAATGGTTTCCCTCTCCGATACTCGGTCAAGCTGGAAAGAGTTATCCAACTTGTCCACCCAAGCTTTTTCTGAGCGCCTGGATGACCCGTCAAATGTCGGTAGATGGAATCTGCTAGCTGTGCGGTGGTAGTCTCCATCATGATGATGTCGGTGCCCCCGGTGATGATCGCGGGGTCTAACTGTCCCGCTGGAGCTGGACAAAGTCTCTGAACGAGAGAGCCTCCATGAACTCCTACCCGTATGCCTGGTACTCTACAAAATAGTCACCCATGTGGCCCGGCTCCGGCTCTCGCTGTGCTGCTGCCCCTATGTCTTCATCCAGAAAAGTGGGCATGGTAGGACGTGTGGGTGTATGTGATGCCATATGCTGAGTGGCATCAGGCTCCGGCAAATGGTGGGATGTGCCTGATCCCTCACCAATCTGAAAACCCCTTGGGGTTTCCCACTGCCTATCCAGCGCAGTGAGTCTCTGTGACACATCCTGCATGTGTTGGAGGAGCGCCTCTCTAAATCTCCTCTCATCATCATCACCTGCCATTGGCTCTTTCTGCTATGTGTCTACAGGCTCCTCAGAAACTGCACGGCTGCTGCAAAACCATACTGCTGCTTAACTTCGACCTCCGATTTACCCACTGAAAACTACTCAGAAAATTCCAAGAATTTGGGAAGGTGATCCTTGCCCAAAACCCAGAAAAACCCAGAAAACGTTTTTCTAATTCCAACCTTCAAAATTTGACCCTTTATATTTTGGCCCTTTTTTCCAATTTCGTTTTTGGTACTGCAACTGCTATTGCTCTCCAAAATTCCAGCAAACCTCTGTATGATCTCTTTCTCGATGTCATAGACCACAAGCCGTAGCTAGAACTACAAGCCTGATACCACCGTAATATCCCTAATGGGAAATAGACAAATAATACAAGCATACGACAACAGAGACAACATAGAAACGTTCGAACAGTAGAGGACGCAAATACATAAAAATGCCGGAAATGCTAAGCCATTTTATTAATCCGTAGAACATAATGAGATACAATGGATAATCGTAATGATCGTAACAAATGCACCTATCCTTGCTCAAGGCAAGTGAAGGACCCCCGTAAAAACAGAAATGGTCGCTATAGCAACCGCCGTAAACCTGGCCGCCGGAATGAACTGAAGCTAGGGGCTGATCCCCTTGCCGGAATGAGCTGAAAATCGGCAGACCACCTGAACTCACCACCCCGGAAAAAACCCAGAAACCATATACAAAACGGACCACCTCCGAAAATCACCCCCAGAAACCCTCCTAGAAAAACGTTGTCCCTCCAAGAACTGCGCAGACACCAACTGAAATAGACTGAAATAGGGCCACAACTCCTCAGGAAACTCACCAAATGATAAACGCTGAACCTCCACACCGGAATAGGCCTGAATCTCCTGCAGAAATCTCTACCACTGAACAGCTCCAACTCAAACTGCGTCCTCCCTCCAAGGACTGCGCAGTCACCCAATGAAGCTCAACTCCTCAGCAAAACTCCCAACAAAACACCCGCAAATCTCCTGCTAAAGACTGAAGAAAAACCTTGCCCGAGCAGGCACTCGAAATCCCCCGGGGCCAAGGGTGAGATCTCCGACCGGAGACACTCAGTCGCACTAAACAGTGCTGCAGACCGACTAAACAGCTAGCGTGCTCAAGTAGACAGAAGTCTAGCTCAATATCATCAACAATATCAATAATGCCCAAATGAGGAGGCTCCTCCACCTTTTATAGCATTGGTTTCCCTCCAAAAACCAACGTCCTCTCTCTCATTGGCTCCTCCACGTGGTGTATGGCCCCCCTTGGCTCCCCCCTTAAGTTACAACGTTGCATCTACTAGGGAAACCCTTTATTTTATTTAAGTGAGTTGACCCCTCTTTTCTCACTTTTATTTATTAATTAACCATAGTCGGCAAAACTATACAAAAATCAAATATTCCAATTAGCGGTGCTAATTAGGAATATTACAAAATATTGAAAAACATAAAGCTAGATTTGTGCCCAGAGGGTTCTCTTAGAAAGAGGGAATAGAATATAATGAAATATTTTCACCCATTTCCCATTATACAACCATCCGATCTATTGTGGCTCTAGCTGCTAGCCAAGGATGGTCCCTTCACCAAATGAATGAGAAGATTGGTTTCTTGCATGGCTTCCTCAAGGAAGAAGTATTTGTGGAGCAACCACAAGGCTTTGAAGTAAATGGCCGGAAAACTCATGTGTGCATATTGAGGAAAGCCCTCTATGGTTTGAAGCAAGCTCCAAGAGCTTGGTATGCCTGCATTGGTAGATTCTTGATGAAGCTTGGTTTTACTAGAAATATTATTGATCCAAATATTTACTTCAAGACAGTCCAAGGTATGCCTTTTGATTTTGGTATTATATGTTTATGATTTATTTCTAATCAGTGGTGAACCTCTTATCCTCTAGTGTAAGAGGGAGTTAGCTTCTGATTTGAAATGAAAGATTTTCATTTGATGTACTACTTTCTAGGTCTTGAAGTATGGCAAAGACCTGGTGATATTTTCCTTTCTCAAGGAAAACAAGTTGTCCAGCTATTGGAATGATTTGGTATGAAATAATGCAAGTCCATGAATTCTGCAATGGAGAGGAATTTCAAGAAGCTATGTGGTGAAGTTGTAGATCCTAATTTGGAAAATCCTTCCGAGTGTTGAGAATTTGAAGGGCTGTAGGTTAATACAAATTCTCTTCTTCATAATTACTTGTGAACTTACTTGAGGTACTTATGTCTTCTCTTCTTTTAGTTATAAGTTGATGTTTCATCAAGTCAATTATCAAAAACACAAGACACAAAGGTTAGGCTCCTAGAGCCAGGGCAAAACCTCTCCCTCTTGGAGAGGAAAACCCGCAAAGAATTCTTCTTATAGATTTTCAAATGACAAGTACCATGACCTAGACTTAGACCCTTAACCTAGATAAGCCTCCAAGACCTTGATCTTCACTTTGCATATGCAGGTAAATGAATTGCTTGAACAATAGGAAGGTATATCATAGATTTACCTTCCTCACAATTACTGCCTCTTCTCCTGCATTGGTGTATTTATCACACTTCTTTACAGGCATACCTCAGCTCTCTGTTTTAAATATATTTTGCACTGCATAACCTGTATTATCCGCACTCTCTATCATGTAGTGACCAAATTGCAAATTTATTATTCGCATTGCGTATCAGTTATCATCTGCATTGTATATCACTTTGCATTCGCACTGTACATCATTGATTGTCAGCACTTTACGTCATTTATTATCCGTATCTTATCCGCACTGTATA
Organism: Pinus albicaulis; assembly: GCA_034641835.2. Classification (NCBI taxonomy): domain Eukaryota; kingdom Viridiplantae; phylum Streptophyta; class Pinopsida; order Pinales; family Pinaceae; genus Pinus; species Pinus albicaulis. The sequence goes on from CM076572.1 coordinate 1,043,073,443, forward strand.
TTGTATATACCCCACACTTTATATTGCAGAGATCACAGTATATAACCGCACTTTATATTGTTGAGATCATCATATATACTATGCACTTTTATTCGCAGAGATTACTGTATATAACCCGCATGTTATATCACTAAGATCACCGTAAAACTATAGTGATGACCGCAATACTGTACAGGTGTAATCGCAAATCTTATTTGTATCATTCGCACTTCTTACTACTGAAAACTTCATCAAAGAAAATCTGCAATGTTGTTTCTTGAACAGATCCACATTTGTTCATCTTTTTCCCACACCGTAATCTCTGCAAAATATTTGTAATTGATTAGCACTGAATCCGCAATACTTTCTTGCCACAAATGATCTGCAGCTTCTGTATATATATATAGGATAACGTTCACTTAATTTAGGCCGACTTGTCATGCTGTAGGGAGGCCGACTTGATACACTTTATATAACATTTCTTCCAGCGTTTGAGTGAGGGTTAATGAGAGCTACTCTTCCATAGGTTCTAGACTTGGTCTTGGAGCATTTCTAGATCTTTCATATATGACACTAATTACATTTTTATCTAGAAGACAAAAACCCTAGATAGAAATCAGGAAGAAGTCTATTTAACCTATAATAAAATCTTTCTCATGAAACCCATGAGGCCAGTACAAAATATATTTTATTATCTTTCTCTTCTTCTTTACATAAAAATACATAATTACATAGTCAATATGAGGACCGACCTAGTTACACTTTTCAACACTCCCTCTTAACTAGGGAGGTATTCATACAGGTACATGGTTAATGGTTACTTTCAAACTGAAGAATCTCATAAGAAGAATCGAATTGGTAATCGCATCTGTATAGCATCATATCAACCAGCATTGTCCTAGTGCAAGGCCTTGACTAACAGTCCCATCTCTCAACAAGACAATGGGCTACAATGCTAGTGAGACACATGACTTATAGACACCATCGTCATTATCTCTCCAAGGTACATACTCCACCCGAGTGTTCCCAAAGTATGACCTTCTTGGACTATTCTTCTCTTGGGTAGCTAGCCCTCAAAGAATATCGGTCCCCGACTACTCTTATCTTGAATGCCCTAATACATTCTCAAAGAGTATCGAATGCCAGATGATTACCCAATCCTCCATTATGTCGTCCCAAGTGAAGACCAAAATTATGTGTTTATCTCTCCCTCTCAATCAAGGAGGACCTATTCCACAAGGGAATGTACTCATTCCTATACAAGGAATGTACCTAAGCTCATTCTTAGGAATTACCAAGTTTCTTCCAAGTAAGAAACTTACCATCATGCTCCCTCTTAACCAGGGACCTCCAGCAGCAATGGTGAGACACCCAGCTGCTCATGAAGAATTCCTGTCCTAGATGTCATGGATTTCGATATTTTAGGAATCTTCAACTTTTTAGCTTCATAGGGCATAGATCATCCATCACTTTCATCCCGAGTCATGTCAGCTGTCAAAAAGTGATTCATCAGACTTCCTTACTGTTATGCCATGTTGTTTTCCTTTGAATCATCCCCCAAGATCATACATCCTTTCTCATGATTAGCAGCCCTGCACAAATTCATTCAGATAAACATATACATATGAACTTTTAAAACAAAAGTTACGTCAATGATGATCTTTCACCATGACATCTTCCTGTAGTCATCGGCATCCTTCATATAGATTGATACATCTCCTAATGATATGTTTTTCCAAGGGTCTTCTTCTTTACCAGACTTTCGTCAGAGCCTACATATCTTTCCAGGAGATCTCCTAGTCACATCTTCTTGGCCTCCGGATGATAACTACCTCTTGACATGGTTGCGTTTCATGATCTCTTCCTCTCTGCACATTCTTGATTCCCAAGAACATACAACTTTTCTAGTTTCTCGTTCATATGCAACCACATCATATTCCATGAGGACATATTATGTTGATTTCATTTGTCCGTGCATTGAGAGATACTCCTCCATAGATCATACTTATAAGTACAGAATTCCATTACCTGCAACCATTACTTCATAGCATCCAATGTCAGCATATAAATATATACATACCTCATACCTTTTTCCCTTGAATCATCTTCTAGTAATTTCTCAAGAATGAAGAGCTTCATTTCCTTGGCTTGGTTCATCAATATGTCATCACATCCCAGAAATATGTTTCCATGGTGACCCTTGCTCTTGATGATTGCTTTCCATTAGTAATATTTGTCACAGAGGTTTTCCCTAAGTTGATTCACCAGGAGCTCCTATCATGCTTCGATTAGGATACTACATTGCCTCCCATCATACAATCAACAGAAATCACTTAAAGGAGAAGATGATCTCAATCGTAGTGGAGATCCCTTGCTTCTTCTTTCTTAGATTTCTTTGCATCAGGTTCTTTTTCAGAGACATGGGCTTCTTCCCTCTTTCTCTTGTCCTTTTCAAAATTAGGACAATCTATTTTATAATGCCCAAGTTCATCATATCCAAGGCATCGTGCTTCGTCCACATTTCTTCTTTTACTCTGAGGACCAAAACTTATCGAATCTTCCTTTCTTCCTGGACATGGCTGAAAAGGCTTGATTCCTTTACTTGATCCTGTAACAGCTTTGGATTTCAATCTTGTTTCCTCTATTTATATAGAAACCCTAAATCGTGGAATGGTGTGACTTCTATCTTCCTGTATGATTGTGAAATGAAACTTTCCCATTCTTCTCATAGAGCTTTTAGCACCACTGTAGCCTTCTCCTAGTTCCTGCAGTTGATCAGAGAGATTGCTTCTCCTGCAATACTTACAGAGAATAGCTCTACTAATTGCTTATATACTCTTTTTGATGATTTTAGATTTGGTACACAGGAGATGATAGAGTCTTTTGTGGATTCTATAAGAATCCTTTTGGCTCTTATATCTCCCTTAGTGAATTTGGCATGACTCGAATGCCCTTGTCTTCTATGGAAAGTTTGAAACCCCAAACAGTTTGTTTCTTTCATTTCAAAGGAGACATTTAATAGATTCATATAAATTCATAGATATACTTACTTGAGTAGATGCTTTTCTTCTTCTATCAACTTGATTACCTTGAAGATGGTTGAAGCTTCCTTTGAATGGTGATTGATGAGGATATTCTGCTACTTCCTTGAAAGATCAAGGATGATAGGTAATTTGCCTTGAAGCTTTTGATGGCAATACTTTGAGATAGCAATGATCTACTAGCACATTTAAGATGGTTCCATAATACTGCCTTAGTTCTTTCACTGTGGAAAACTGACCTTTCTTCTAATCAAGTCCTTGCTTTGATACCCTTCATAGAATCTGATCCTTGAGTGTCTTTATGCCCTTTCTAGCACCTTAGCTCTGATACCATGTTGAGAATTTGAAGGGTTGTAGGTTAATACAAATTCTCTTCTTGATAATTACTTATGAACTTACTTGAGGTACTTATGTCTTCTCTTCTTTTAGTTAAGTTGATCTTTCATCAAGTCAATTATCAAAAACACAAGACACAAAGGTTAGGCTACTAGAGCCAGGGAAAAACCTCTCTCTCTTAGAGAGGAAAACCCACAAAGAATTCTTCTTATAGATTTTCAAATGACAAGTACTATGACCTAGACTTAGACCCTTAACCTAGATGTGCTTCCAAGACCTTGATCTTCACTTTGCATATGCGGGTAAATGAATTGCTTGAACAGTAGGAAGGCAAATCATAGATTTACCTCTTCACAATTACTGCCTCTTCTCCTGCATTGGTGTATTTATCGCACTTCTTTACAGGGATACCTCAGCTCTCTGTTTTAAATATATTCTGCACTGCATAACCTGTATTATCTGCATTTTCTATCATGTAGTGACCAAATAGCAAATTTATTATTCGAACTACGTATCAGTTATCATCCGCACTGTATATCACTTTGCATTCGCACTGTACATCATTGATTGTCAACACTTTACATCATTTATTATCCGTATCTTATCCGCATTGTATATTATATATACCCCACACTTTATATCACAGAGATCACAGTATATAACCGCACTTTATATTGCTAAGATCATCATATATACTCCGCACTTTTATTTGTTGAGATTACTGTATATAACCCGCATGTTATATCACTGCGATCACCGTAAAACTATAGTGATGACCGCAATATTGCACAGGTGTAATCGCAAATCTTATTTGTATCATTCGCACTCCTTACTACCGAAAACTTCATCAGAGAAAATCCACAATGTTGTTTCTTGAACAGATCCGCATTTGTTCATCTTTTGCCCACACCGTAATCTATGCAATTGTCTCTTGAATATTCGTAATTGATTAGCACTGAATCCTCAATACTTTCTTGCCACAAATGATCTGCAGCTTCTGTATATATATAGGATAACGTTCACTTAATTTAGGCCGACCTGTCATGTTGTAGGGAGACTGACTTGATACACTTTATATAACATTTCTTCCAGCGTTTGAGTGAGGGTTAATGAGAGCTACTCTTCCATAGGTTCTGGACTTGGTCTTGGAGCATTTCTAGATCCTTCATATAAAAACACTAATTACATTTTTATCTAGAAGACAAAAACCCTAGATAGACATCAAGAAGAAGTCTATTTAACCTATAATAAAATCTTGCTCATGAAACCCATGAGGCAAGTACAAAATATATTTTATTATCTTTGTCTTCTTCTTTACATAAAAATACATAATTACATAGTCAATATGAAGACTGACCTAGTTACACTTTTCAACACTGAGTATCATCTACTGATTGGGGCGTTGATGTTCTTAGTGAACACTAGTGACTAGACCGGACATATGTTTTGTGGTCAACACTCTAAGCCAATATACAATTAAGCCATCACATGCACACTGGATTATTGCAAAGCATGTGTTGATATACCTACATGGGACCATCAATCTTTGATTGAGATATACTACTAAAAATGCAAGACTTCATGTATACACTAATGTTGATTGGGATGGTAACTCTATTGATAGAAAGAACACTTCTAGGCGTTGCTTTAGTTTGGGATCTACCATGATCTCTTGGATGAGCAGAAAGCGGAAGTTTGTTGCACTGAGTACAACTGAAACTGAGTAAATTGTTGCTAGCATGGCTAGCTGTGAGGTGTGAAAATTTATAACTTGAAATTCTACTGCAACAACTCATTTATTTCTCCTACTTATTTTTCACAATAAGTTATTTACAAAATACTTCAGTAAAAATCAAAATAAATTCTACTGCAGTTGTCACATAATTGCATAGAGAAAAGAGCAGTGAAATACAAGCACAAGAATCAATCACATTAACACAATTGTTTTTGGACAATTGTCCTCGGAAAAACCCATAGTGGGAAAACCGATGCAGTAGATGAGGATTTATTTAATATTCTTCAGCAACAATCTCTTTACCATGAATGATTTTGCAATATTCCTTTTTTTGGTGTCACCTATGACAGGGTTAGGATGGACTTCTAGAGTTAGGAGCAGACACGTCATAGGTACAGGTTGGTGTCATCAGCGGACCCAGGGGATTTTTGGAGGAGTTTTGAGGAGTTTCTATGAGGTCGGGTGGCATTTGCTTGATATATTCCATCATCCGAGTAGTTTGCCTTTTGTTCCAGTGCATTCTAACAACTGTCAGAAAACTGAGTTATTTTTGGGCTTAACTCAATTAATTACGCTCAAGGTGGCATTCCGGGAGGAATACATGATAAAACACCTTAGTGTAATAACTCATTCAAACCGAGACAAGGATACCTACATGATGGGACGATTGGATATGAGTTTCAATGACCTAAGGAGACATGGTAGCCGATTTACTCTTTCCTGCATTAAAAAGGAATATTTTAATAAGAGGGAAAAGTGCTCCATGAATAAAACAATAATATACTAAGGCTCTAGAAGGATCCAAAAGATCTATAAAAGAAAAGGAAGAGGCCATTGAAGGATATCTCGGATTAGATCATTTTCTTGTGTGAGAGGTTTGAGAACTTGGCTCTCTACTCCATTAGTAGCCCCAGGACGGAAACCCTCGGGTGATTTGCGAGTGTTGGACGAAAACCCAACTCTCTTGAGGAGACTTCATTCAGGAGTTCTGCAAAGCTTCAAAGATATTGGAGTGAGGATCATTCAGACCTTCAATCAACGCTTCATTATTTTTCAGTGGATTCAGTCGTAGCTGTTGCCAGAAGGAGAGTGCAGCAGTTCAGTTTTGGAGGCCAACGCAATGCAGCAGATTCTTGAGGCCAGTTATATTCCAGTTATCTCAGCGATCTCTCATTTCAGCATGTAACCCCGTTATATTATAATACAGTTGAGTTATTTCCTGCATTATGGGGTTATGGATTTGCATGTACTTGTATGTTTTATTTTACATGGCAATCTTATGTTAAATGCATGAAAAATTTATCGGAAATTTGCGTTTAAGTGAATTTCTGCAAATTTAGTTGAAAACATTTGTGAAAACATCTGAGATAATTTTCTTCCATTCATTAGAGAAATTCTGACACCCAAGAAACCCTCCGGCCTCTACTGTGTCCTCTTTTGTGTGAGGATTGTGTCCTCTGCTACGCTATCCCTTTGCATTGTTCCTCTGCTACCCTACGACCATCCTCCTTTTTCCCTGACTGATGTTGATACCCTCCTCTTCCTTCACCCCGCAACTCTCTCTCTGAAATCGAATTCTTACTTCTGGAGAATCGACATACCTCGGGTTACTGAGTATTTTCCTGATGTATTTTCCAAATGGCCCTCAATCCTTCCTTTATAATCTTCTTGTTGATAAATCAACGGCCCCGATTAGAAGTCTAATCAACGGCTAAGATTAAAACTTGACCTGATCTTCGTTCTCTAGAAGATTCACATTGTGTTTTATTAATACCCATTAATTATTTAATTTCCCTAAGTTTAGACTTAGGGTCCCCATTAAAATAATTAATTATTTTAATAAAACATGAACCGAGTGGAATTTCCACAAACGGTTTCTGGGTTCTTTGAAATACAAGTGTCTAACCCTCCACACCAAATTTGAGACTTAGATCACTTTCCAATGCTACAAAAATCAACACTCCCTCTTAGCAAGGAAAGTGCTCTAGCAATTATGCCTGTTGCATACTGCGCTAACCCTGAAGCATCTTTTGCACTGCTGAAGTCCGTCAACCACTGCGTTGTTGTTGCCACTGTACTACTTCCCATGATACTGCCACTATCACTGCCTCATCTATATTGTAGCTCCCTCTTAAGTACTGCACTTATCTATCTCTGCTACTGAAACAGATTCTTAATCATCCCCAACTTCTCCCTGAAATAAACAAACTTTGCTCTTCCCAGAGCCTTAGTGAGGATGTCTGCCACTTGTTCTCCTGTCGGAGTGTACTGTAACTGAACTGTACTCCGCTGGACACAATATCTGATAAAATGACACCTGATTTCAATGTGCTTCAACCGATCATGAAAAAAAGGATTCTCAGAGAGCTTGATGTAGTTCTGATTATCACAAAATTTTGGTTGCTTCCATCCTTCTCCTGAATAGATTCACAAGCAACTTTCTAATCCATATGGCTTCAAACGATGTTGTGTTGGTTGCCATATATTCTGCCTCAGCTGAGCTCAGAGCTACGGACTACTATTTCCTACTGCACCAGGAGGTCATTCCTGATCCAATGTTGAAACAATACCCAGTGGTACTTTTCCAATCTACTGAACTTCTAGCCCAATTTACGTTAGTGAACCCACTCAGTCTGATATCATTGCCTCGAGTGTACTTTAATCCATGCTCAATTGTTCCTCGTATATATCTGAGAACATGCTTGGCTGCTGCCTAGTGCGCCCTCTTTGGTCCACCATGAATTGACTGAGGGTGTTGACTGCATAACAAATGTCTGGCCTAGTGTTAACTAGATACATCAGGGACCTTATGAGCTCTCTGTACAAGGTGGGATCAACTTCTTTATCTTCAGACGCATCAATCTTCTTCCAGTTGGTAATCATTGGAGCAGCCATGGGTCTACAATCCTGCATCTTGAACCTCTTCAGAATTTCTATAGCATATCTCCCTTGTCCAAGGAAGATTTCACCCTTCTACTGCCAAAATTTCAACCCCAGAAAATAATGCATCAGTCCCAAATCCTTCATGTCAAATTCTATAGCTAGGTTCTCCTTGCAATCCTTGATGAGCCTAGATGAACCTGTCAGGAATAGGTCATCTACATATAATACCAGAATTAGAGGCTCATTCCTTACTGTCAGATGGTAGAGATTAGGATCTGCGTCACTCTTAATGAATCCCATCTTCTGCAGGTAACCATCAATCCGACCGTACCAAGCTCTAGGTGCTTGTTTAAGCCCATAGAAGGCTTTCTTAAGCCTACATACATGAGTTTTTTGCTCATGTGTCTCAAAGCCCTTTCGTTGTTCAATGTATACTTCTTCTATCACCCAATTCAAGAAAGCAGTCTTGATGTCCATCTGGTGAATCTCCCACCCCATTTGCGCTGCAAGTGATATCATGATCTGATAGAAGTATACCTGGATACTGGGGCGAAGGTTTCTTCGTAGTCTATCCCTTCCTTTTGAGCATACCCCTTAGCCATGAACCTGGCTTTGTACTTTTCCACTCTGCCATCTGGAGCATATTTGATCTTGTAGATCCACCTCAAACCTACAACTGATCTGTCATGAGGTCTAGGTACCACTTTCCAAACATCATTGGTCATTATGGAACTGTATTCCTCCACCATTGCATCTACCCATACCTGATGTTGAGTTGCCTCCTGAAAACTAGAGGGTTCTCCAACCTAAGCCACCATAGCTTGGTACCTATCTGGTTGTCTACACTGCCTTTTCTCGTTTCTAGGAGCTCCAATGAACTCCTTTGCGTCCGTTAGTATCTATCGTAATTCCCAGCTCATTCTTCCGCTGGTAGTGGGCAGATCTTCTTGCTCCTCCTCCTGCAAACCTTCCTGAGGTAATACTTCTAGATTCTTATGCCTTGGAGAAGCGTTAGTGCTAGTTTCAGCTGGTCGAAGTGGCTGGACCAATGGATCGTCCTCTAAATGCTTTTCGGAAGGCATTTCCCGGTATTTTCTAGAAGCTCTGTCCTCCATAAACTTCACATCCCAGCACACTACGATCTTCCTACTGCCAGGAATGTAGATTCTATATGCCTTACTATTCTCACTATATCCCACCAGGTATCCTTTTTCTGTAGTCTGATCCAAATTCTTCCTCTTTTCTTTCGGTATATGGCAGTACGCCAAACTTCCAAAGATCCTAAAATGACTCACCTTTGGCTTCCTGCCAGTGAAGACACTCTCCGGTGTAATCTTACCTAGTGCCCTGTGAGGAATGCTATTTTGAACATACACAGTTGTGTTGCATGCTTCTGCCCATAGAAATTTGGGCATATCTTGATCATACAACATTGCCCTCGTTGCTTCAAGAATAGTTTTGTTCTTCCTTTCTACAACCCCATTCTGCTTCGGATTATATGGAGCGGTCCATTCTCTTTTGATGCCTTTCCTTGCGCAGAATTCAGTGAATTCTTTATCAATATATTCTCCACCATTGTCTGAATGCAACACTTTTATCCTCTTCCCTGTCAGATTCTCAACCAGAGCCTTATACTCTTTGAATTGATCAAAGACCTCATCCTTGGTCTTTAGAAAGTAGATCCAAGTCTTCCTGGAATGGTCAACAATGAAGGTGACGAAGTATTCGGCACCACTAAGAGCTCTTGTGGACATTGGTCTGCAGATATCTGAGTGTATTAATCCCAAAGCACTCTTTGCCCTACTGTTACTTCTGGAATAAGTCGCTTTGGCATACTTTCCTAGTACGCACCCTCTACAAACATAATCTCGTTTGGTGCTTTGCTCTGGAACTCTTGTGACGGTTTCTCTGAGAATTCTTAAAGCCCCATGGTGTAAGTGCCCATCCTTCTATGCCATAGTGTTGAGATTTTGTGTATTTGGGGTAGCATCAGTTGTGCTCTAGCTCCCAAATTTTGTCGAGGGACTAGACTAAACGTGATCTACAAGACCCAGAAATGGATTTGAGAAAGTTCAGTTGGTGTTCAAGTTATTCAAATAATTAATTATTTTTAATGGATTTCCTAAGTTTAACTTAGGAAAATAAAATAATTAAAGTGAATTAATTAACACATGTGCTAAAATTGTCTTAAGTCACATGGATCAAGCAGTCTTTTAATCTTAGTCATTGATGGATGATTTAATCTCAGTCGTTAAAGGGTTCAATGAAAAAGTATAAGAGAAAGGCTTGAGGGTCAGTTGAAAACACAATTTTGGTAGAACTGAGGAATAGATCTGGAATTCTAGGGCAAGTTTGCTAAGAATTTCCAGAGGAATTTCCAGCAGTGAGGGGTAGTATTGGCCAAGGGAATGATCTGATTCCAGGGCCAAGAGACAGCAAGAGGCAAGAGGAGCAGCGACAAGGACAGCACAGAGGGGCTTCAGAGCCACGTAGACCAACAAGGGTAGCGCAAAGGGGCTTCAGAGCCACGCAGACCAACAGGGGCAACACAGAGGCAGCTTAGGGCGACGCAGGGCTGAAGCTAGCCTAGCAGAGGAAGCACAGGGCAGCAGGCCAAGCATCAACAGCACAAATCCAGTACTCAAGATCTTGTAATGCATGGTGTGATGTATTGCTGGAGCACACTCCTAATGCTAAGAGGGAGTGTTGAGATTTTGTGTATTTGGGGTAGCATCAGTTGTGCTCTAGATGCCAAATTTTGTGGAGGGACTAGAGTACACTTGATCTAAAAGACCTAGAAATGGATTTGAGAAATTTCAGTTGGTGTTCAAGTTATTCAAATAATTAATTATTTTTAATGGACTTCCTAAGTTTAACTTAGGAAAATAAAATAATTAAAGTGAATTAATTAACACATGTGCTGAAATTGTCTTAAATCACATGGATCAAACAGTCTTTTAATCTCAGTCATTGATGGATGATTTAATCTCGGCCGTTGAAGGGTTCAACGAAAAAGTATAAGAGAATGGCTTGAGGGTCAGTTGAAGACACACAATTTTGGTAGAACTGAGGAATAGATATGGAATTCGAGGGCAGGTTTGCTAAGAATTTTTGGAGGAATTTCCTGCAGTGAGGGGTGGTATTGGCCAAGGGAATGATCTGATTCCAGGGCCAAGAGACAGCAAGAGGCAAGAGGAGCAGCAACAAGGATAGCGCAGAGGGGCTTTAGAGCCACGCAGACCAACGGGGCAGCGCAGAGGCAGCGTAGACATTCCAGGGGTGACGCAGTCCCTCCTAAGGCCACGCAGAGGCTGACGTAGGCCCTCTAGGGCAACGTTAGGGCTTCAAAAGCAGCGCTAAGGGTTTCTAGGGTTAGATCCGAGCTGAGTCCTGTAAATCCCGTTTGAGGGAGTGGATCAGTCAAATATTTGGCACTAGATCTTCAGGTTAGCTGCAGATTTGATATCTTTTATTCTCTGTCGGGTTTTCCAAGCTTGGAACCCAGATTTGTTGTACTCAGAACTACTTAATAGTAAACCCTCATATCTGCTGCACCGGTTTTCCCGCTTTGGGTTTTTCCGGGAACTTATGTCCAAAAATCCATGTGTCACTTTGTTGCATGTGTGTATTATTCAGTAAATGATCTGCATGTGTAGGTTGTAGTTGTGTTTATTTTCGATATTTTCTGAATCTAAATTCTAAAAATAACTTGTATTAATTAAATCAAGTAGGAGAAAATAAACCAATACACTGCAGTAAAATTTTCACACATAGTTCATTCAAATCTTTTTCACCACTGCTACCTATCAGTGCCATTGGAGATTCTAGCTGTAACTTATACAGTTTGTTGCTTCTTACTCAAATTTGGTCCTTCTTCTTCCAACTCGGGTGTTTGACATATACTTTCTTTCAAATGAGGTATACATTATAGCCCTTGTTTTGTAACTGAGATATAGAGAGCAAGTTTACCCCCAATCCAAGCACATGCAGCACATTGCTAGCCCAAAGCCGATCTCCTGCTTCTGTTTGAAAAACTATAGTACCTCTTCCAACAGGAGTACATTTAGCCTTATTTCCCATAGTGATTTTGAAGTTCATCTGTTCTTCTTGGTAGCTTGAGAAACATTCTCGTATTCTCGTCATGTGTGCAGAAGCCCCGCTATTAATATACCAAACCTCGGAGGAAGCAGAGCTTGACAGGAAAACGACTTCTTCTTCCAATCTGGAAGTCAACACAAAAATGTCGTGATCCATCGTATCTTGCGCGCTTTCCTCTTTCTCAGAAGAATTGCATAAGCCCCTTCGAGTTACTGCTCCTGCAGCATCAAGACCACGACTCATTGCAGATTCTCCAACCCTATTGCCCGATCTCTGCTATGATACCATGTAAATATTTCTAACTTGAAATTCTACTGTAGTAACTGATTTATTTCTCCTACTTATTTTTCACACTAAGTTATTTACAAAATGCTTCAGTAAACATCAAAATAAATTCTACTGCAGTTATCGCATAATTGCATAGAGAAAAGAACAGTGAAATACAAGCACAAGAATCAATCACATCAAGATAGTTATTTTTTGACAATTGTCCCCGAAAAACCCAATGCGGAAAAACCGGTGCAACAGATGAGGGTTTATTTATTATTCTTCAACAACAATCTCTTTACAAGGAATGACTTTCAGAATTACAGAGAAACTTTCGTGAAAACACCTAAGATAATTTTCTTCCATTTACTAGAGAAATTCTGACATCACCTCTGCGTCTTCTTCTGCGTGAGCAATGTGTCCTCTACTACGTTGCCTCTCTGCGTTGTCCCTCCACTGCCTTGCGTCGCTCCTCCTTTGTCCCTGACTGATGTTGATACCCTCCTCTTTCTTCACCCTGCAACTCTCCCTCTGAAATCAAATTCTTACTTCTGGAAAATTGACTTCCTTCGGGTTACTGAGTATTTGCCCAGTGTATTTTCCAAATGGCCCTCAAACCTTCCTTTATAATCTTCTCGTTGATAAATCAACAGCCCAAATTAGAAGTCTAATCAATGGCGAAGATTAAAACTTGACTTGATCTTCGTTCTGTAGAAGATTCACACTCTGTTTTATTGATACCCATAAATTATTTAATTTCTCTAAGTTTAGACTTAGGGTCCCCATTAAAATAATTAATTATTTTAATAAAACATGAACCGAGTGGAATTTCCACAAAAGGGTTTCTAGGTTCTTTGGAATACAAGTGTCTAAACCTCCACACCAAATTTGAGACTTAGATCACTTTCCGATACTACAAAAATCAACATGAAGTAGTATTTGGAGAGCTATTTGAGCAAGTTCCAGACACAACAATTTATATATTGTGACAATACGAGTATGGTTTGTCTTGCAGAAAATCCTATGTTCCATGAAAAATCCAAGCACATTGAGATCAAATATCATTATATCCGGGATATAGTTGAGAGAGGAGTAGTGAGGCTCCATCATATAGTGAGTCAGTGACTGATGATCAGATAGCTGGCATTCTTACCCAGCCTTAACCAAAAGGAAAGTTCTTGATTTTTTTAGAGCATCTTGGACTTATGGACGTGACTCTTCCGAAAAGCGATCACAACTGATCTAGAACACTGAGCTTCTTTTCCGCCCTGTCAGAGCTCATAGGATTAGATAATGATGCTAGAAAGCTCCTGGGGATGAAGGACCACTTGTGTAGTGTGTGCCACAAGAGTAGGCTTTAATATGCATCTAACCCACAGTCTAGGACGTGGGAAGAGCCACCTATCTGGCCAATAGGTGTAGTGAGACTTGTCTGTGTGACTTGACCAGGATGAAGTGTTCAACCACTTGACGTTTGATGAAACTTCGATGTGCAAGATCCTTGCCATGTGTTGACAAGTGGATCCCCCCAAGCAGTGATGAGCCTTGGATGTGCGAAATCCTTGTCATGTGTTGACAGGTGGATCACCTCAATTAGAGATGAGCGTTGGATGTGCGAGATCCTTATCATGTGTTGACAAGTGGATCCCCCCAAGCAGAGATGAGCCTTGGATGTGCAAGATCCTAGTCATGTGTTGACAAGTGGATCCACCTAAGCAGAGATGAGACTTGGTTGTGCGAGATCCTTGCCTTATGTTGGCAAGTGGCATTGCCCCCAAGTGAATATAGGGTGATGGATGAATCTCTCCTATGATGATTCTTCTTCATTAGAGTGAGAAATCTTTGTTCTAGATGATACAGAGCAGAGATGAACAGAGATGAGCAAAGAAAGCAAAGATCTTTATTTCAGAAAGAAATTTCTCCCTAGCTGAGAGGGAGTGTTGAAAATTGGCAGCTCATGGATGAATTTCTAAAAATAGAAAGTCTAAAAATAGAATTTCTAAAAATAGAAAGTATCAAGTATGACTTTCCAAAATAGTAAATCACCTTGCATCAATTGGTAATCAAGTATTGTTGATAGAAAATGCCTTTTGATGATCAATCAATCGTAATAATTCAATTTTGACTTAATCATCAATATTATTATTATTATTATTATAAAAAAGAAATTCAAGTCTCTCAATCATGAGACTCAATCATGTCATATGTAACTCCCCTCATTTAATGCATATGTTACTCTCTCTTTCTTAATGGATTCATTCCCCTCTCTCTTTAATGCTCGTATGCAGCTCTTACACTCTCTTACACACTTCAATGATTTGTCATAAAAGATTCCTCTTACATCTCAATGATTCGCTATAAAATATTCCTCTTACACCTCTTTAATGCATAACTTACACTTCTCTCCTAAATGCATAAGTTACACTCCTCCCTTTTATGGCATAAGTTACACTCTTATTTTGCCATATGTAACTCCTAAAGGCATAGGAGTTCCTCCCTCATGAATTCGTCCTCCTTGCTCTTCCTATATATATGTGTCTCACATCCTCACTTGATACACTTACTTGTGCTTGTGAAAGGAGAATTCAAACTTGAAGAAAAGAGAGTTGGAGAGTCTAGAGGAACATTGAGAGAGAGAGAGAGAGCCTTGAAGAGCAAGAGCAGATCTTGGAGAGCCAAAGTGAATTAGTGTTTGCATCAGCTACTGCTATCAGATATATTCCTCACATTTGGGTGAACTTCTTCATTCTCTCATTGTACATTGTATCTTTGTTGAACAATTGATTTCTAATAGAAGAAGAATTTGGTTGGGTTTTCCACTTGTGGGTTTTGCCTTGGTCATTGACCTAAATTCTCTGTGTCTCATAGATTTCTTGGTTGTCTTCCATTGTGCATATCGTTTATATGTTTATGTTCTATCTACAATTACTTAACTTATTTTGCAGCATAAAGAAGTTATGGATTTAACTGATTGTAACAGCATAGAACATCAGAATTTCAACAACAAGCCCTTCCATGGTGGGCCCTAGCATGTACAGGTGTCTCCAAGCTCAATAAGGGGGTTAACCAAGGATCCTACTAAGTGGTTTCTACCTCTAAAGGGGGTGACATGTCCATGGTACATCCATCAATCGGTAGGTAGCATGTGATATAATGGTGGAACGGAATGGGGTATCAGAGAAAGGCTCCAAGCCACATGCCACAGTACAAGGGTAGCCATAATTAGGGAATCCCACACTTGGGTGTATGAATGTAGCAGGGAGAAATCGTGGTACATGAGTTACCCCAGCCTTTGTTTTTCCACCCTTCTTCATATGTCTTTTGTCTTTTATTGATTTTTTTTAATAACAACTCGGGGCTCAAGGGGATGAGATCATGATGTGTAGGATATAGCAATGGACACCCCTTTTAAAGTGGGGCAACTCATCGCCCACAAGGGCGTTGGGACAATCATGGGTTCCTTCATGATGTAAGGGGTCAATATGAAGGACCCTAAGAACCAAGGTGATGACCATAATGGTAGAGCTCATGTTTGGCATTTTCCCACGTGCTAAATGTGCATGTCCTGATCATCTTTTGCATTTTATGGTACATTTCCTGTTGAGAGTGGCCAAATTATGATTTTTCTTTTTCTTTTCGCTGCATCAACCTCTGGAGCATCGTTCCAGGCCCAACCCAAGGTGTGCACGAGGGGAAGAGGAGGCTAACTCTTTGTGGACACAATGGACAAATGTGGACCCAGATGAGAAATATGGTGAGTAGGGTTATAATGACTGGGGAGGGGTGATGTATATGGTATCGAGAAGCGGGAGCACGCAACCAAAATCAAGGTTTCCCATGTAGTGTCACCCTTAAAGCTAGTAGCCAATAAAAGGGGTCCCACAGGACAAGGATACAAGGCTAACCATTAAATTGGACAAAGGACACAAGAGTACAAACCAAACCCACTCTTTCTGCCAAATCCCCCCACCAATCCATGTTGATTTATAGTAGCATAGGATGTGCTCTAAGCCTCAAAATTTGCAGGGAGGCTAGGACAGTTGTATTCCAGAATTTCCAGAAATCATTTTGGGAAATTCCACCCAGAGAAGGTTTTATTAAAATAATTAATTATTTTTAATGGACGCCTAAGTCTAAACTTAGGGAATTAAAAGGTATTAATAGAATTGGGTGTGAATCTGTGAAATTTTCAAGACTGAAAATATTATTGCAATACTTGGTTTATTTCTCCTACTTATGAGATAAGTTATTTACAAATGCTTCAGTAAATTCTGAAATAAACACATTTGCAGATCTTCACTTTAATCAGGAGCATAAAAATAGAAAGATAAATTACACGAGTAGCACAATAGAAACAACTATATGAACACAATTATTTTTGGACAATTGTCCCCAGAAAAACCCAATGTGGAAAAACTGGTGCAGCAGATGAGGGTTTTGTATTTATCTTCAGAAATGGAAAGTACATTTACAAGAGTCTGATGAGCAGAGAAATTAGCATACACCTGGCTAAATTTTCTAGAACCTCTAGAAGAATTTCAGACCCTCGGGGTGACCTCCTTCACCCTCTGCGTCATCCAACGTGAGGGCTCTGTGCATTCTCTCCCTGGACTACGTAACTCTGTGTGGAGGGGGTCTTGCTGCCGATCAGCTCACCCTTCCCTTCATCCTCCAGACTTCTGCTTCTCCGATAACTGAATCCTCCCTCCTCCTTTTGCTTCTGCAACCCTGCCTCTACAATCTCACCCACTGAAATCGAATTCTCTTGCTTCAAAATCGATTTCCTTCGGGTACTGAGAGTGTCCCCAGATTTATTTCCAAATGGCCCTCAAGTCTCTTCTTATAGTCTTCTCGCTGATGAATCAAAGACCAAGATTATATCATTAATCAATGGCTCAGATTAAAAGATGACTTGATCTTCGTTTTCTAGAAGATTCACACTCTGCTCTATTAATACCCTTTAATTATTTAATTTCCCTAAGTTTAAACTTAGAGTCTGCATTAAAATAATTAATTATTTTAATAAAGTCATATCTGAGTGGAATTTCCACAAACGATTTATGGGTTCTCTGGATAACTGATGTCCAAGCCTCTCTACCAAAAATGAGACTTAGAACACTTCCCAATGCTATAGAAATCAACACTCCCTCTTAGTGAGGAAAGTGTTCAAGCAATATACCACTGCACTTCTCTGACTCTATAACATCTGTTGTGTTGATGCTACCCTTGCTACTACCCCTCATCTCTGCGTTGCTGCCTCCTGTACTGCTGCCTTGTGACATTGCCTCAGTCACTGCCTCATCCGTACTGTAGGTCCCTCTGTTTCTGAAGACCACCCTTTCCTCTAATGGAAAGGATTCTCGACCATCCCCATCTTCTCTCTAAAGTAAGTGAATTTAATCTTACTCAGAGCCTTTATGAGGATATATGCCACCTATTCTCCTGTAGGAGTGTATCGCAACTGTACTGCTCCTCTTTGGACATAGTCCCCGATGAAGTGGCATCGAATGTCAATGTGTTTCGACTAGTCATGAAACACTGGATTTTCAAAGAGCTTAATGCAACTATGATTATCGCACATAGTCCTGATCGGTTCCATCCGCTTCTTGAGCAGGTTCAAGAGTAACTTGCGAAGCCATATGACCTCGCACGAAGTTGTGCTTGCTGCCATGTACTCTGCCTCGGCTGAACTTAGTGCTACGGACTTCTGTTTCCTGCTGCACCAAGAGGTCATTCCTGATCCTAGACTGAAACAGTACCCACTGGTACTTTTCTGATCCACTGTACTTCCAGCCCAATCTGCATCTGTGAACCCACTCAACTGGACCTCATTGCCCTTGGTGTACTTCAACCCATACTCGACTGTCCCTCTCAAATATCTAAGAACATGTTTGGCTGCTTCTGAGTGAGCCCTCCTTGGTTCAACCATGAACTGACTGAGTGTATTCACTGCATAACAGATGTCTGGTCTAGTATTGACTAGATACATCAATGATCCAATGAGCTGCCTGTACAAGGTGGGATTAGCCTCATCATCCTCCGTTGTGTTTATCTCCTTCCAGTTAGTAATCATTGGCGTGGCCATGGGTCTACAGTCTTCCATCTGAAATCTTTTCAGGATTTCTGTCGTGTATCTTCCTTGCCCTAGGAAGATTTCCCCTTTCTGTTGCCAGACTTCTAACCCAAGAAAATAGTGCATCTGCCCGAGGTCCTTCATGTCGAATCCTGTAGTCAGATTCTCCTTGTAGTCCTTGATGAACTTGGATGATCTGGTCAAAAATAGATCATCCACATATAGTACCAGAATAAGCGGCTCATCTCCTACTGTCAAGTAGTAGAGATTAGGGTCTGCGTCACTCTTGACGAACCCCATCTTTGGCAAGTAGCTATCAATTCGCCCATACCATGCCCTGGGGGCTTGTTTTAAACCATACAAGGCTTTCGTAAGCCTGCAAACATGAGTCTTCTGCTCATGTGTCTCGAAGCCCTCTGGTTGTTCTATGTACACTTCCTTGTCTATCACCCCATTCAGGAACGCTGTCTTGACATCCATCTGGTGAATCTCCCATCCCATCTGCAGAGCCAGAGAGATGACAGATCTGATAGAAGTGTAGCGAGCTACATGGGCGAAGGTTTCCTCATAATCAATGCCTTCTTTCTGTGCATACCCCTTAGCTACAAATCTTGCCTTGAACTTCTCTATGTTGCCATCTGTAGCATATTTGATCTTATAGATCCACCTGGATCCTACAACTGATCTATCTTGTGGTCTAGGGACTACTTCCCAGACATCATTCGTCATGATGGAGCTATACTCCTTCACCATGGCATCCACACATACTTGATGCTGAGCTGCTTCCCGAAAGGTGGACGGTTCACCAACCTGAGCTACCAGTGCCTGATATCTGTCTAGTTGCTTCCTTATCCTCTTGCCTTCTCTAGGGGCTCCAACAAATTATTCTGCATCCTTAAGAATTTGTTGAAGTTATCTGCTCGGTCTCCCATCAGTGGTGGGTGGTCTCACTTGCTCTTCTTCCTGTTCTTCTTCGGAGGAGCTCTCCTCAAAATCCTTGTGCCTTGGAGAGGCACTTGACCCATCCTCTATAGGTCGTTGAGGCTATACTAATGGATCCTTCTCAATCTGCATATCTGTGGTCATTTCCCGAGATTTCCTAAAGGCTCTCTCCTCCAAGAATTTTACATCTCTTCTTACCACGATTTTTTTGCTCTCTGGAATATAGATGCGATATGCTTTTGCATTCTCACTATAGCCCATAAGGAAACCCTTTTCTGCGGTCTAATCCAACTTCCTCCTCTTTTCATCTGAAACGTGGCAACACACCATGCTGCCGAATATCTTGATGTGGCTCACCTCTGGCTTGCTACCTGTGAACACACTCTCGGGAGTCACCTTCCCCAAGGCTCTATGGGGAACTCTGTTCTGGATATATGTTGTTGTATTGCAGGCCTCCACCCATAAGAATTTGGGTATATCTTGGTCATACAGCATTGCCCTTGCAGCTTCTATTATGGTCCGATTCTTCCATTCTGCAACTCCATTTTTCTCTGGATTGTATGGAGTTGTCCATTCCCTCTTGATGCCTTCCCTTGCACAGAAATTTGTGAAGTCCTTATCGATATATTTTCCACCATTATCTGACCGCAGCTTCTTGATCTTCTTTCCTGTAGAGTTTTCCACCAAGGCTTTGAAATCTTTGAATCGATCAAAGACTTCATCTTTGGTTCTGAGAAAATAGATCCAAGTTTTTCTGGAATGATCATCAATGAAGATAGCAAAATACTTTGCACCACTGAGAGCAATTGTGGACATTGGACCGAAAATGTCTGAGTGTATTAACTCCAATATACTCTTGGCTCTACTGTTGCTTCTTGGAAACGTTGCCTTAGCGTACTTCCCTAGTACGCACCCCCTGCAAACCTCATCTTTTTCGTGTTGAGTTCAGGAGCCCCTATGACAGTATTCTTGAGAATTCCCAAGGCTCCATGATGTAGATGCCCCATCCTTTTGTGCCATAACTCATTCAGATCACTGTCGTTTGTGCTGCCAATCAAGGCCACCGGAGAATCAAGCTGGAGTTTGTATTTCTTGTGACTACATACTCCAACTTGTGCCTTTTTGCTCTAGCTAGGGTGTTTGACATACACCTTATCTCTAATAAAGTATACAACATAGCCCTTGTTCTGTAGCTGAGACACTGAGAGTAAATTCATCCCCAACCCTGGTACATGCAAAACATTCGTGGCTCCAATTTTATTGCCATCTTCAGTTTGAAATGTTACAGTACCTCTCCCAATGGGGGTACATTTTGCCTTGTTTCCAATAGTTATTTGGAAATTCATCTGTTCTTCTTCATAGCTCGAAAAACGTTCTCGAACCCCCGTCATGTGAGAAGATGCTCCACTGTCAATATACCAAACATTTGGAGGACTTGTGCTCGACACACAAGCAAGATCCTCCTCTAGTCTAGATGCCAGCACTTTCATGTCGTGTTCCCTCTGCATTTCTGCGTGCTCTGGAGGACTGCGTGAGTCCCTTTGACTGCGTGAACCCTTCCAGATGATGGATCTTTGGTCCATTTCAGATCCTCCCTTTCTGTCTTTAGCTCTTTGCTCTAATACCATGTGAAATTTTCAAGACTAAAAATATCACTGCAATACTTGGTTTATTTCTCCTACTTATGAGATAAGTTATTTATAGATGCTTCAGTAAATTATGAAATAACACATTTGCAGATCTTCACTTTAAAGAAGAACAGAAAGATAAATTACACGAGTAGCACAATAGAAACAACTATACAAACACAGTTAGTTTTGGACAATTGTCCCCGGAAAAACCTAATGTGGGAAAACCGGTGCGGCAGATGAGGGTTTTGTATTTATCTTCAGAAATGGAAAGTACATTTACAAGAGTCTGATGAGCAAAGAAAAATTAGCATACACCTGGCTGAATTTTCTGGAACCTCCAGAATAATTTCAGACCCTCAGGGTGACCTCCTTCACCCTCTGCATCATCCAGCATGAGGGCTCTGTGCAGTCTCTCCCTGTACTACGTAACTCTGCGTGGAGGGGGTCTTGTTACCGATCAACTCACCCTTCCCTTCATCCTCCAGACTTATACTTCTCCAATAACTGAATCCTCCCTCCTCCTTTTGCTTCTGCAACCCTACCTCTACAATATCACCCACTGAAATCTAATTCTCTTGCTTTAGAATCAATTTCCTTCGGGCACTGAGATTGTCCCTGGCTTTATTTCCAAATGGCCCTCAAGTCTCTTCTTATAGTCTTCTCGCTGAAGAATCAACGGCCAAGATTATATCTTAATCAATGGCTTAGATTAAAAGATGACTTGATCTTCGTTTTCTAGAAGATTCACACTCTGCTCTATTAATACCCTTTAATTATTTAATTTCCCTAAGTTTAAACTTAGGGTCTGCATTAAAATAATTAATTATTTTAATAAATTCATATCCGAGTGGAATTTCCACAAACGATTTTTGGGTTCTCTGGATAACTGATGTCCAAGCCTCTCTACCAAAAATGAGACTTAGAACACTTCCCGATGCTATAGAAATCAACAGAACCTTCAAGAAAATGACGGAGATCAAGTCAACATGATCTGAGCCACTGATTAGAATCTAATTTGGGTCATTGATTTCTCAACGAGAAGATTATAAGGACTTCGATGGGCATTTGGAAACACACCAGGCAGATACTCAGTTGCCCGAGCAAGATTGATTTTCTCACTGGCTGAAGTTCGGCAAGAGAAAATTGAATCAAAGTGAGAGTTGCAGGTTGGAGAGAAAGGGCATCAGCAATAGTCGGGAGTGAAGGAACAGACTAGAAGAAGCAGCGCAAAGGAGGCGCAGCGCAAATGTAGTGATGTTGGGACTGCGCAGAGGGTGACGCAGTGAGGGCAACAGGTGCTCTCCAGAGTCAGAATTTCGCTATGAAGCATGAGAAAATTGTCTGTAAAATTTCTCACAAAAATTCCTCTTCTATTCTACTGTTTGTATCTGGTACATGAGATTTTGCTGAAGAATAATAAAGAAACCCTCATCTGCTGCACCGGTTTTCCCACATTGGATTTTTCCAGGGACAATTGTCCAAAAATAAATGTATCATTGTGATTATACTTGTGCTAGTATTTTTCCTTGCATTTAATTTCTGCAGAATTTTAATTGTGAAGGCTGCAGTAGAATTTATTTCGATATTTACTGTGTAACACCGTAAATAACATGTTTCTGAATTAATAAGTAGAAGAAATAATGTCAGTTACTGCATTTGGGATTCTATTTAGGAATTTTCACATGGTATCAGAGCCAAGGTGAAGCAAGAGAACAAAGCCAGAAGAGTCAATGTTGATTAGAAGAGGGAGATCGAAGAGTTACATAGGCAGCAGATCGAATTCCCAAAGAAATTGCGCAGTCCAGTCCAGGAGGGCAAAATTTTCGTGCGAAAATCTCTCCCTCAATGATTCGACAGAGAGAAAGATTTCCAGATCGAAATTTGCCAGTGACAGAGGGAGCAGCGTAGCAGTTTCAGTGCAGAGCAGTCTTCAGGTGGGACGTAGTTTTGCTGGGCAGAAAAGCATCAGAAATCTAAAGGAAAAATAACACAGATAAGTATGGAAAATCAAGATGTCTCTGAATTATCTTCCAGATTGGAAGAATAATTCGCATGCTTGTCAAGTTCAACATCAACAGGTGTTTGGTACATTGATAGCGGGGCTTCAGCTCATATTACTTGAGTACGAGAATACTTCTCGAGCTATCAAGAAGAGCTGATGGACTTCCAGATCACTATGGGAAACAAAACGAAGTGTACTCTAGTAGGGAGGAGGAACCATATTGTTTCAGACGAAAGCAGGAACTAGCATCAGAGGCACTAATGTGCTACATGTGCCCAGGTTAGGAATGAATCTGATTTCAGTGTCCAAGTTACAGGACAAGCGAAACGATGTATACTTCATTAGAAGGAAGGTGTATGTCAAACATCCAAGTTGTAAGAAGATGAGACAAATTGGAGCTCAAAGCAACATACTGTATAGATTGCAGCTAGACTCTCCAATGGCACTGATAGGAAGCAATCATAATTGTAAAAAGGAAATGAATGAATTGTGGCATAGGCGAATGGGACACTTACACCATGGAGCACTGAGGATGCTCAGAGAGACTATTACAGGAATTCCAGTCCTCAATACAGAGCATGATGATGTATGCAAAGGATGCGTACTAGGGAAGTATGCTAAGGTAGCTTTTCCCAGAAGTGACAACAGAGCAAAAGGCGTATTGGGATTGATACACTCAGATATTTGTGGCCCAATGTCCATGAGAGCTCTTAGCGGTGGCAAATACTTTGTCACCTTTATTTATGATAACTTTAGAAAAACCTGGATCTATTTCTTAAAGACCAAGGATGAGGCCTTTGATCAGTTCATAGAGTTTAAGGTTGTTGTAGAGAACATGACAGGGAAAAATATAAAGGTATTGCGTTCAAATAATGGTGGAGAGTATACTGACAAAGACTTCACAGATTTTTGCATAAAGGAGGGCATCAAAAGGGAGTGGACAACTCCATATAATCCACAGTAGAATAGAGTAGGGAGTGAAAAAATAGAACTATTGTTGGAGTGGCAAAGGCTATGTTATATGACCAGGACTTGCCTAGATTCTTACAGGCAGAGGCATGCAACACAACGGTGTATATTCAGAATACAACTCCTCGCAGAGCATTGGGGAAGAAAACGCCTGAAGGGGTCTTCACAGGGAGAAAACTGAAAGTGAGTCATCTCAGGATATTTGAGAGCATGGCATATTGTCACATTCCAGACGAGAAGCGTAGTAAACTGGACCAGACTACAAAAAAGGGGTACCTCGTAGGGTATAGTGAGACCTCAAAAGCATATAGAATCTACACTCCTGGCAGCAGGAAAATTGTAATAAGACGAGATGCAAAGTTCATGGAAGATAGAGCTTTTAGTAAATATCGAGAGATGCTAGCGGAAGATCAGTCAACAAATGTTCCATTATTCCAACAACAGTAGGGAGGGCAAGCTGGAGGATAGACACCAAGATCGAGTACAGTGACCAGTACCAGTATTTCCTTAGGAGTAGGAGATCCTGGCAGTTCTTAGCAGATGGAACAACAGGAACAAAAGGAGGATTTGATTGAGCCTACTACCACCAGTGGTAGAACCAGTAGGGAAGTACGGCAGACACTGAGGGACGCAAAGGAGTTGTTTGGAGCTCTCAGAACCGACAAAAGGCAGCATAGGCAGTCTAACAGATACCAAGCCTTGGTAGCACAGGTTGAAGAACCTTCCAGTTTTCAGGAAGTTGTACAACACCAAGTATGGGTGGATGCCATGGTGGAAGAATATAGTTCTATCATGACAAACTATGTATGGGAAGTGATACCTAGACCAAAGGATATATCAGTTGTAGGATCAAGGTGGATCTACAAGATCAAGTATGTTGCATATGGTAGTGTAGAGAAGTATAAGGCTAGGTTCATGGCAAAGGGGTATGCGCAAAAGGAAGGAATAGACTATGAGGAGACCTTCACCCCTGTAGCTAGATATACCTCTATCAGATTTGTTATATCCCTAGCAGCTCAGATGGGATGGAAGATTCACCAAATGGATGTCAAGATAACATTCTTGAACGGGGTGATAGAAGAGGAGGTGTATATAGAACATCTTGAAGGCTTTGAGACTCATGAGAAGAGAACTTGTGTATGCAGGTTGAAGAAAGCCTTATATGGGCTCAAGCAGACACCCAAAGCATGGTATGGTTGGATTGATAGTTACTTGTGTTGATTTGGGGTAGCATCGGATGTGCTCTAAGTCTCAAATTTTGTGGAGGCATAGACACATGTATTCCAAAATACCCATAAAGCGGTTGGTGAAATTCCACTCGGATTGTATTCTATAGAAATAATTAATTATTTTTAAAAGGACCCTAAGTCAAAACTTAGGAAAATAAAATAATTAAAGTGTATTAATAGAATATGAGTGAGAATGATCTAGAATAAACAGATCAATTCAAAAGTTAATCTTAATCGTTGATTAGAGATCTAATTTGGGTCATTCAATCCTCAACGAGAAGATTATAAGGACTTGAAGGGTCATTTGGAAAATACATTTTGGAGACACAGAGGATCTAGAGATCGAATTTTTTTGACAGAGCAAGTGCTCAGACGAAAATCAGATTTAAGCGATCCTTGATTGCAACGAGGGGCAGTATTTCTGGTTGGAAGGTTTCCTGAGCCGGATATTACATAGCAGTAGAGATAGAGAGAGCCACAGCTTTAGCGCAGAGCCAGAGACGAGGTGCCTACGTAGTCACTACGCAAAGCCAGAGGGAGAATCGTTTTCCTGCAGAGGAGGTAGCGCAGAGCCATTATCAGATCCCAGAGAGATTTTTCGAAGGCTCAGTCTCCAGCCAGCAGTGGGACAAGCGCAGAGGCAGAAGGGCAGCCGAGTTGTGACGCAGTCACTACGTATAGGCAACGCAGGGCATTCCATCCTTGGTGTAGATCAGTGCCAGTTTCCCGTGGAGGAGTGAGGTTTGTCTCAGGAGATCTCTTTTGTCAGATTCTCTATATGATTTGACAATTTCGTCAATCATAGATTTGTACTCTTATTTACTGCATAATAACATAAACCCTCAGATCTGCTGCATCGATTTTCCTGTATTGGGCTTTTCTGGGGACATTAGTCCAAAAATAATTGTGTGGGATGGTTGTGAGATCTATGTGTGTTCATATTTGTTTCCGCACTTGTATTTATTCCGCAGTTTAAATTGTGTAGGCTGTAGTGAATGGATTTTGATATTTTCTTGTAGAACACAGTAAATATTTGTTAAAGTAAAGTAACAAATAGAAGATTTTCCATCAATTGCTGTAGTAGGATTCTGGGTAGTACAAATTTTCACAACTTGCAGCGGTTAGGATTCATCAAGAGTGATGTTGATCCCAGTCTCTACTATTTGATGGTGGAGAATGAGCCACTTATTCTGGTATTATATGTAGATGACTTATTAAGTTATTTCTAACAGGGTCATCTAGGCTCATAAAGGACTGCAAGAAGAATCTTGAAGCAGAATTTGACATGAAGGATATGGGGTTGATGCATTATTTTCTAGGGTTGGAAGTTTAGCAGAAGAATGGGGAGATCTTCCTTGGGCAAGGAAAATATGCTACAAAGATTCTGAAGAGATTGAGAATGCAAGATTGTCGACCCATGATGATGCCTATGATCACCAACTGGAAGAAAATAGATGCATCAGGAGACAAGGAAGTGGACCCCACCTTGTACAAACAGCTCATTAGGTCACTAATGTATCTGGTCAACTTTAGGCTAGACATTTGTTTTGCTGTCAATACCCTTAGTCAGTTCATGGTGGAACCGAAAAGGGTACATTGGGCAGCAACTAGGCACATTCTCAGATATGTGCGCGGAACAGTCGAATATGGGTTGAAATACACCTGAGGAGATGATGTCAGATTGAGCGAATTCATAGATACAAATTGCGTAGGTAGTTCAACAGATCGGAAAAGTACCTCCGGGTACCGCTTCAACGTTGGATCAAGAATGATCTCTTGGAGTAGCAGGAAGCAGAAGTTGGTAGCTATGAGCTCAGTGGAAGCAGAATATATGGCAGACAGCCCAACAACGTGCGAAGCTATATAGCTTAGAAGGCATGATTGTGAGTTTATTCAGGAAAAGGATGGAAGCGAGCAGTGTTTACTGTGATAATCAGAGTTGTATTAAACTCTTTGAGAATCTAGTATTTCAAGATCGATTGAAACACATAGATATCAGATGTCACTTTATTAGAGACTGTGTTCAGCGTGGGGCAGTACAGCTATAGTATGTCCCCACAGGAGATCAGGTAGCATACGTATTCACAAAGGCCCTAGGAAGAGCTAAGTTCATCCATTTCGGGGAGTAGATGGGTATGGTAGAGAACCTGTTTCAGTAGCAGAAATAGATGGTTCCTCAATTGCAGCAGTAGCAGATGAGAGGGAGTTGCAGTGCAAATGCAGTAGTTGGCAGCAGTATGCAGGGTCAGCAGCATCACAGATGCAGCATTTGCGCAGTAGTTGGTGGAAAGTGTTGTCAAACATCAGCAGCACAAAGGGAGATGTTACAGAGTCAGGGTGATGCTTCAGCGAGTTGCATTACTGGAGCACATTCCTCGCTAAGAGGGAGTGTGATTTCTAGTAGCACCGGATGTGTTCTAAGCCTCAAAATTTGCAGGGAGGCTAGGACATATGTATTCCAGAAGACCCAGAAATCGTTAAGGGAAATTCCACCCGGAGAAGGTTTTATTAAAATAATTAATTATTTTTAATGGATGCCTAAGTCTAAACTAGGGAATTAAAACAATTAAAGGGTATTAATAGAACTGGGTGTGAATCTTCTAGAAAAAGACAGAGATCAAGTCAATATGATCTGAGCCATTGATTAGAATCTAATCTGGGTCGTTGATTTCTCAACGAGAAGATTATAAGGACTTCGATGGGCATTTGGAAACACACCAGGCAGATACTCAGTTGCTCAAGCAGATTGATTTTCTCACTGGCTGAAGTTCGACAAGAGAAAATCGAATCAGAGGGGGAGTTGCAGGTTGGAGAGAGAGGGCATCAAGATTCAGCAATAGTCGAGAGTGCGGGAACAAACTAGAAGAAGCAGCGCAGAGGAGGGACAACATAGAGGAAGTGACGTTGGGACTACGCAGAGGATGACACAATGAGGGCAGTAGGTCCTCTCCAGAGTCAGAATTTCAGTGTGAAGCGTGAGAAAATTGTCTGTAAAATTTCTCACAGAAATTCCTCTTCTATTATGTTGTTTGTATCTTGTACATGAGATTTCACTGAAGAATAATAAAGAAACCCTCATCTGCTGCACTAGTTTTCCCACATTGGGTTTTTCCGGGGACAATTGTCCAAAAATAACTGTCACTGTGATTGTACTTGTGCTAGTATTTTTCCCTGCATTTACTTTCCGCAGTATTTTAATTGTGAAGGCTACAGTAGAACTTTTTTCAATATTTACTGTGTAACACTGTAAATAACTTGTGTCTGAATTAATAAGTAGAAGAAATAATATCAGTTACTACAGTTGGGATTCTATTTAGGAATTTTCAAAAGCCATGCCCAAAAGTGTCCATGATAAGTAAACAAAATTACTCAATTACACAATAAAAATCCATACCTTTCGGGTCGGGAGGCCCACCTTCAAACATACGATCATAACAAATGGGCGAGGGACCACATGGCTGGATCCGGTAGCGGAGATAGTGGCACATCGAGCTATCTGGTGGTTGCGAGGGGTTGCTAGCTACCTACTGAGGACCATCTAGGAGAAAAATTTTCTCCAATGGATACTACCCACAAGTGGTGGGTAACAAATTCCATGGTACATTGAGTTGGTGTTGTTGTTTTCCTTTCCAATTCAAATTGTAGTCCATGCAACGGTCATTGAAGCAGATTTTCTAAGCAGGGTCGTGGCAATTCATTTTGGGCGTCGGAAATCCTTAGCCAATGTCGACTTTATCTCTGGTTTGCAATCATTCGATGGTCTTTCTTCTCTGGACTTTCCTTTTTTTTTTTCCTTGTGGTTGAATGCTCCCTCTGCAACTCCCTTTCAGTTGTGGTCTTGTGTGCCCTATGATTTACCCCTCTAGTCAATCTTGGCTTCTCCCTCTCTATAAACTTTTGTTTGCTCCTACCTCCCTTGACTCCATGGTTGTATCTAGTCTCCTACCATTTTCTCCTTACCCCTCCCTACATAGCCTCTCTCTCTTGGCCACTCGCCTTCTCCCCTCTACCTTTGACATTTTGGTTTTGTCCTCTTGTCACGGCTTTCCCCATGCCATGTCAACAAGCACGTGTTTGCTGAGGGGTGGCTTATTATCAGGATCGAGCTTATTGAGGTCACTCTCATACCCACTAGCACTTGGAAGAAACAACGGCCAAGTACCAAGAGCTTACTCCAGGCCCCATTCAGGACGAGATCACTCACATGGAATGTGAAGGAGCATCAGCAAGGCAGCAACTTTCAGATTCAGAGATTATCGCTCAGCTGTCTGACTAAGTGCTGGACGTAAGCCAAAACCGAGGTTGCTTCAACCAATACATGTATACTATGGACATATACTGGCATCTAAAGTTTCTCCTTCGCCACATTTTGATGGATAGATTTGAGCACAGAGATGACATCCTCCACTCTTTGGAACACGTCCACCGACATCTAAGGGACCTGGACCAGTATTTGGATCGCATTGAGCAACATTTGGGATTCCCTCCTTCCACTGGCAGCCATCCCAGCAACAATGAAGATCCAATTCAAGTTGTCGCCACTGATTCTGATCCCTCTACTTAGTTCGTGCCATGCCCCTGCATATTTTGAATTTAGATCTTATAGTCTTTTCTGCTGGCCTATTTGGCTGGGTTTCAATTTACATCTCAGTCTTTCAGTGTTTTTTACCACTTTGATATCTCATGCCTCTCTGCGTAGAGTGCAATTTTGGTGAGGGTTTAGTATTCCTAGCGAAAGGCTGACCTAAGATACTCTGCTGTTTTATGTACATTCCAGTTTAGAAAGAAATGAAACATTTACCCTATTATATATATATGTGTGTGTGAAAGTGATATGTAAAATTATCGTTATAAGTAATGCTGGATATTATGCAAATAAGTTATCTGACTCCCAACTTCACAGAAGAAAAAGAAAATACAGAGGATTTTACGAAAACTTTGATTAATTTATAATTTTAATTATCTTTCTAAACAAATTTTTGGGGTGGTGGGTTGGCCAAAGACTTAAGAAATAGATGAAGATATTGATGATAGACGAGCTTCAATATTTTAATTATAATGAAAATCGATACTATATATTAAGAGAATAAGTTAACGGTCCCCAGGATTAATAAAAGGATTGTGAAGATTTTATTAAAACACTAACTAATTTGAAATTTAATTAATTTTTTGAATTTTGTGTGCTTTAGCATTCTCCACCTATGTGCATGCATTTCTCTTAGACTGATTTAAATTGATTAACAGTCTATGCTATCTCTTCGTTCTCCTTGGTCAATTCTACCATTCCACTAAGTTTCCCATGAAAAATTGGAAAATAAATGGAAATTTTATACTACCGTCTTGCAGACGCTTCAGAATCCTGCTTCGGTAGCTTTGGAGTTTGAGTGAAGGATGATATTTCTCTCTCTGGTGATCGCTGTGACGGATTCGAGCGATTCTCCTCATCCGTAGCTGTAGATTGCTTAAGCCTTTTTCTCTGCATGTTTTCTCTTCTCAATTATTAACAAAAACAGAACACACAGCCAATGCAACAACCGCAAGAAAGAAAGCAACCCTGGCAATGGCGAGCCCTTTATCAAATCTCTCTGCGTACACACAATTAAAACATCTCAGCTTCAAACAGTCTCATAGATCTGATTGAAAGTCATTTTAGACATTGCCTGTGCCCGACATTGAGCAAATATTCTTGCCGCCGCCAATAGTTCCCATCGGATCAGATGTGTACTCTGAATATGAAACGTCTTGGAAAGCGGTACCGAAAGAACAATTTTCCAAGAAATTTTAAATTAAATACTTCGGCTTTTTAAATGGAAAGCTCTTCATGAGAATGCTTTGTCGTGGTGTAAGGAGGCCATTCAACTTTTTCGGGTACTCGAGTTTGCCGGACATAGTCGTTGATTAGTTTGTTAATTGGGCCACATTTTCAGACTACAATTACGGCCCTATGAAACTTTCAATTTGTGATGCATTGATTGAATGGTAGTAAATGTGAGTATCTACTGGTGCATATGTGTATATCAATAGTTGGTGTGTAGATATTAATATTTAATGGTATTAGTTTCGAAACCAGAACTTTCTCCCTAACCACAACCCATATTTTGATATTCCAAAGAGATTACAAATTCAAACAAATGGAAAAAGAGAGAAAACAAGAAAGTATTTTTAATGTTTACCAGGCTAAAAATAGCCTATGGGACATATTGCTTTTCTATCTGGCTTTTGTATTCGGCCCTTTTTCTCCGAAATTTTACAATAACCATTCCCAGCTTGCTTCTCGACAAATTCTTCACTGGATAGATTATCCCAAGAACTAGCTGCCAGAATACCTACATTATTTTCCCTATTGTCTTTGAAGGCCTCGCATTCTAAAATGAAATGTTTTTATGTTTCCACTTTTCCGGAAGAGCAAAAAATATACTCTTTCCTCCCACATTTCTTTTGGCCTTTTCCAGCGCCTTGTTTCACAACGGAGTTGATGAGAACTAGTCCTTAATTGAGCAATAAGAATTTTAGATCTCCAAGAAATATTGGCCCCTATGTACGCCTTTTGTTGATGGTTATGAGTGGGGTTAAACTCTTCAATGTAGTACTTCTTCTTTTTCCCTAGCTCTTTCTCCCAAGTACGTTTGTGGAACTTATCCATAACAAAAAAATTCATCTCTTTACTGTTTGTAGGACACATGCTCAAGCAAATGCCCCATTTACTAAACCATTTGTTATTTTGTCGCATCCAAATCTTCTTTCTTTTGCACAATCTGTCACTAAACACAACCTTAGGCCATCTACCCTCTTCCATTTGCTCAATTTTTTTCAAATACCTTATGACTCGCACCATAGCAATTGCTTCAATATGAGCAACCCCTGTTTCACTTAACAAGATAGCATAAGGATCCGCACTTTTAATTTTGAATTTGTTTGTAATCAAACACTTCTGAATTTTCGCAATTTATTTTCACTGCATCTCGGTTGTGCTGCTAGCACACAGTTCACAACCATACAGAATCACCAGAATCACTAGAAGCCCAAAAAGAGTTAGAGTGGTTTTCCAGTCCCACAGCTCTGCCTCCCTACACCTGTTTTGAAGAGCATAAAATGCTTTCCAACCCCTTAAAGTAATTTTCTTTCTACAACCATCCCAACTTAAATTTATGTTGAAGTCAATTCCGAGGTATTTGTAGTCTGCAACTTCTTCCAAAGTGTTGCCTTCAAAGTAGAACTTACGTTGGTTACGCTTTCTTTTGTTAGAGAAAACCACTACTTTCGTTTTATTAATATTGACTTGCATCCCCACCCTTCTACAAAAATGTTCAAGGGAACATAAGTGCTCTTGCAAACCAAGAGCCGATTTAGCAATCAATATAAGGTCATCTACGTACAAAAGAAACCTTATAACAAACTTTCCCAAATGAATATCGTCACCCCCTTGTGAATTTAGCCACTCTTCAAGCTTGAATTACGAAAACAATTTTCTTTTATTTGCAAAGTATATTTCAACAAATATAATAATGTAAGTAAATGATGAAATAGAACATATGAATTTTTAAAATTTAATATTTATTATCTAGATAGATATTTTTTCCATTTATATGGATGCCATGCAAGTTTAAATAACTTTTGAAAAAGAATCTAACTGAAAAGCAAAAATAAATAAAAATAATAACCACAAAGAAACATGATTTAAAAATGGTTTTTGAATCATTATAAAATTGTTTTAAAGTTTTGTTCTCCATCATATTTATATTATCATTTTTTTAATAATTTAATTTTAAAAATTGTAATTTTAAAAAAAGTGTTTTATAAATAAGTATTTTAAAATTTGTGAGAAAAGTAGTATGAAAAAAAAATTGTGTAAGTTAGAGAAATTGCTATGAAGGTTGTATGCCACACTGATTTATTTTAATAAATTGCTAGGTAAGTGATATTTGATAAAGAGATGTACAATTTTGAGAAAATATCATAAAAGTGACATGTGGTAACATGTCTTTTGAGAAATTGCTTTGAAAGTAGGATGAGGTAAGGATGTTTGTTGAGAAATTGCTAAGAAAGTAGTATATGGTAAGGATGTTATTTTAAAAAATGCTAAATAAACAGTGTGTACTAAAAAGAATCATGTACTTTTGAGATTTTTTAGATTTTCTATGAAGGTGATATGTAATAAGGATGCCTACTTTTGAGAAATTGCTAAGCAACCAATATATGGTAAACATGTATTTTGGGAATTTTTAAATAGATGGTATGTGGTAAAGATGTTTTCATGTTTTGTTTTGTAATGTTGTATGCACATTTACATAGGCAACATGACTATTACTTGGACACTTATGTGGGCACCCATGAGTTATCCATGTACAATAAGTACTTTGTGGCATTATATGAGGTAATGCTTACTAAATTACATCAAATAATTATATAATATATAATGTTAGTGCATGAGTAATATTTCACATTGTAAAGTGTGCGGGGCATAATTGTACATTTACCTGATATTATAAGAGATATGCAATAAGGTTCAAATAGGTACTTATGGATAACTTAATTAGTTGAACCAACTGTCATATGTTTGAATTTGATCAAGTCACTTGGGGTTATTAGTTGCTACTATGATTATCGATTGAGCATCTTTGTATCAAAATTTCCACGAAATAGCTTTTGGGAAATTTTAAAATGGTAAAAATATTATTCCAATGTTCCACCAACAAACCAGGACACGAGGATGCGGGTGCGAGGAGACACACAAGAGGGGACATGTGGGAGTACCCTCAAATTTTAGAGAAATTTAAGGGGATGAGGTGATGTGTGTGTGTGTGTGTGTGTAATTTAATTTCATATTCAATGAAAGTGTAAATGCATTGATCCATACATAATTGAAATTGAAAAAGATGTCTTATAAATAAGTTTTAGTTTTTTAGAATTTGTGAGATAAGTAGTGAGAAAAAAGTGTGTAAGCTAGAGAAATTGCTATGGAGGTGATATGTGATGGTGACTTATTTTAAGAAATTTCTAGGTAAGTGATATTTGATAAAGAGATATAAAAGTATGAGAAAATACCATAAAAGTGGCATGTGGTAATATGTCTTTTGAGAAATTGCTATGAAAGTGGCATGAGGTAAGGATGTATTTTGAGAAATTGCTAAGAAGGTGGTATATGGAAAGGATTTCATTTTAAAAAATGTGAAATAAACAATATGTACTAAAAAGAATCGTGTACTTTTGATATTTTTTAGATTTTCTATGAAGGTGATATGTAATAAGGATGCCTACTTCTGAGAAATTGCTATGAAGGTAATAAGGATGTTTTCCAAGAAATTTCCAAGTAGATATTTGTAAAGATGTCTTTTGAGAAATTGCAAAGCAACCAATATGTGGTAAACATGTGTTTTGAGAATTGTTAAATAGATGGTATGTGGTAAAGATGCTTTCATGCTTTGTTTTGTAATGTTGTATGTCCATTTATTTTGAGAATTGTTAAATAGATGGTATGTGGTAAAGATGTTTTTATGCTTTGTTTTGTAATGTTGTATGTACATTTACCTAGGCAACATGATTATTATTTGTACACTTATGTGAGCACCCATGAGTTATTCTTGTACAATAAGTACTTTGTGGCATTATATGAGGTAATGCTTACTAAATTACATCAAATAATTATATAATATATAATGTTAGTGTGAATATTTCACATTGTAAAGTGTGTGGGGCATAATTGTACATTTACCTAATGTTATGAGATATGCAATATGGTTCAAATAGGTACTTAGGGATAACTTAATTAGTTGAACCATTTGTCACAAGTTCAAATTTGATCAAGTCACTTGGGGTTATTAGTTGCTACTATGATTATCGATTGAGCATCTTTGTATCAAAATTTCCACGAAGTACCTTTTGGGAATTTTTAAAAAGGTAAAAATATTATTCCAATGTTCCACCAAGAAACCGAGACACCAGGATGTAGGTGCGAGGAGACACACAAGAGGGGATGTGTGGGAGTATTCAATGAAAGTATAAATACATTGATCCATACATAATTGAATTAAATAATGAAGTATATTGATTCAAACTCACCATTCATACTGATGAATATATCTTTCATCCATACACCATGAGATCCAAAAAAAATACAATTATTCATATTCATCATTCTAGAATCTACATGGATTTAAAAATTAAATTCATTATTCATCATTCTAGATTCTAAATTGATTTAAAATTTAAATTCATCATTCTAGAATCTAGTTAGTACTAAGCAAAATAGACTATAGTAGAAATTGAAGTCTAGAGACTAGAATGGTAAATTGATATAACTAAAACTCAAAAATAGTAAAGAGTGACGAGTTAAAGAATCCATCTAAGGTCATTGATATCTACAATCAAGTATCGAAAGTTAAAATTGAAAATAAAAAATGTACAATGAGCATTCAAGGAGCGTTGTGGGGGAGGAGAGGAAACAGTTAAACTGGTAAGCCAGATAGCACTACATGGTAAGCCAACTAGTGGTAAGATTGGTAAGTTGAATGAGCGAATTAGGGATTGAAAATTAGTTTAAGTTTTGATATATATATATATATGAAATGCTAGTTCAAAATCCTCATACTTCATAGAATCCATTGGAAATAATATATTCCTCCCATTCATAAAATCATTAAAACTATTAAGTTTGTTGAATTTTGAATGGGATACGAAATTCTATTTTCTCCATATGAAGTTTGATGAGGTTGGAACCACTATGAAACATCCTAAGTCATTTCATGGTAATGTTAAAAATTTACGTAAAAGGATGAAAATGAAAGATAAAGGAGAATGACACTTTTACTTTAAGAACTTAACATTACCATTAATTACACAGCATTAGTAGGGCCCTACGGTTGAATATTAAGCTTCCCTGCTCATAAATTTTTGTTTTCAAGCAAAATTAAGAGGGGACACCTCTCTCTTTCTGAGGGGGGACACCTAGATGCACCCATTTTGGGTTGTCGCATCCCCCACACTCGAGAAACTTCCCCACCTATGTCTCCCAACATCTCCCCAAAAGGGGGATGTGAGGAAACATTTCCCCAGATGTCCCCCTGTCCCATGTGCATGTGGTGCGAAAGGTGCATGCACCCCACCCTAGGGACACATCCCCATGGAGAATTGTATTATTCTATTCATAAATAAATGGGGTCTAGCTTGAGTCAATAGGGAGAATAAATTTTAAGCTCCCTATCATGCCAAGATGAGTAACTCTTGAACTTAATTTTTATATTAACATTCAAATAGTTAAATTTGATATTCCAAGGGTCTCTTCTTGTTATCCTTCTCCTAATTTATTTGTTTACATTCACAATTGTAGGACAAAAGTATAGGAGGATTATGTCCAACATTCCTCCACCTCACCCGCCCTTAAGTCGAAGGGGGTTTTGTAAGCCTAAGCATCATCTAAATTAACTTTTATCTTCTGAGTGCTTGGTGAATATGTATGCAATTCGATCATTAGTGGAATAATGTCTTAAATGAATATTCTTTTCCTCTACATGATATCAAATCAAAAGACACTTTGTGTTGATGTGTTTGGTTCAATCATGGAATTTGGGATTTTGGCCAACTTGATTGAATAATTATTGTCAACAAGAAGAGGGGTGGAATTTACTTGTTTCTCCTACAAATCTTCAATAATTTTCTTAAGTCACTCAATCTCCTTTTTTTCTTCTGCAATTTCCACATATCCTACCTTATTATGGAATCTACTAGAACTAACTATTTTCCTAAGCTACAAGAGACAACTATTTATCAAAGACTCATGAGATAGTATAAAATTGACACCCCATTTTCTTTGTCTCTGTCAAAGTCTAAATCTGGATATTCAATCAAATTAAAGTCACTCACCCATGAATATTTTAGTCCAAAGTCTTGACTTCCTTTCAAGTACTTCAAAACTCTTTTTGTAGTAGACCAATTTCCTTCAAAAGGCGTTTTCATAAATCTAGAAATAATTCCAACAACAAATGAAATATTTGGTCTGGTATTAGCGAGGTAGATAAGACTTCCCACATGTTGTTTGTACTTTGTTGCATCCTCAAATTCATTCCCTTCTTTTGATGTGATCTTGAAGTTATGTTCCATTGTAGTAGATAGAGGGTTGCATTTATCCATGCTAAACTTGTTAAAAAAATCTCCAATGTTTCTTTTGGGAGAGGGTTATATACTTTGGTGTTGAGTCATTGTAATGCCCAAGTAGTAATGAAGGTGTCCCAAATCTGTCATCTCAAAGCCCTTCTTCAACTCTTTCTTTATGGATGCAATATAATTTCTCATTGTTCTCTATTATCAACAAATGATCTACATATACCAAAAGGTATACAACAATTTTGCCAACTTTACTGACAAACACAGTTGCATCATCAAGATTAAAGTGTTTGAGATCCAATTTCAAAAGATGCTCAACTAACTTTTCATACCATGGTTATGGTGCCTGCTTTAGCCCCTATAAGGATTTGATACATTTACATACTTTCTATTATTTTTCCCTTTACAACAAAATTGTCCTATTGAGTCATGAAGACATTCTCTCTCAAGTCTTCATTCAAGAAAGCAGTCATCATATCAATTTGATGAATTTTCCATCCCTTCTAAGCAAAAAATAGGCTAGATGGTGGCCCATTTTTCTATAGGCATGGGGGGGGGGGGGGGATTTCTTCATTATCAACACCTTCTCTCTATGCAAATCCTTTTTCCATGAGCCTTGATTTTTTATTATCAAGTAAGCCATATAATTTCTACTTGTTCTTGTAGACCCAATTCCATCCAATTGGTTTGGTTTTGAATGGAGGGTCCGCCAACTTCCATGTTCCATTCTTTATGAGAGCATCATACTCTTCTTCATTGCTTCTTTCCATTCATCATGAGAAGCGTCTTATTTAAAAT
This sequence comes from Pinus albicaulis, assembly GCA_034641835.2. NCBI lineage: Eukaryota > Viridiplantae > Streptophyta > Pinopsida > Pinales > Pinaceae > Pinus > Pinus albicaulis. Next base: position 1,043,111,525 of record CM076572.1, read on the forward strand.
AATTTGGTTCGAAGTTAGTAGATAAATTCAATTCATAATCATATGAAACATTAACTGAATCTGAATTATCTACATCACCTCCATCTTGTCTTGTGGAACTTGTAGTTCCTATATTCTCAACCTCATCAAGATGAGCACTTTCAAGTGTCTTAGTGATCCATTTCGGGGGACCTTTCTGAGATGTTCCAAGTTGTTCCACTAATTGAGATGGGATTGCATCAATATTTAGCCTTCCAATCCTCTTAATCACATCACTCAAAGAGTCTTCCTAATATAAATAAATGACTAGAACTTTATGAGGGGGAGACAATATTTCCAAAAGAGATTCCATAGATAGGTCCAAGATAGGGACCCCCCCACTAAAGATGTGAAATATCATATAAAATTCATGAAATATCTTTACATGACTTAATCTATCCAAATGATCAAGTTGCCACTCAGCAGTGTTGTTAGTCTTGTAATTTTCAAGAAAAAGTAGATCTCTCAAAAGAATAAATTTATTGTTTACCTCATCGTAAAGATGATGGGACCTAGTGGTATATAAATATCCTAGGAAGATGCACACAAACTCAAAGTAAACAAAATGGATAATAATTTTCAATTAAAAATCCTACACCTGGAAAGTGGTATCCCAAGTTGTTAGAGCTAACAAAGTTTCAAGCATTGAGTGCAAGGTGATGCCACCAATAACCACCCCTCCAACTCTAGTAAAGTTTGCAGAATTACATGGCATGAAGTCTCTAGAAGCCCAATATTTGGCTTTACTCCATGAACGAATAACCTAAACAATTAACAATATCTACCAGATTTAGAAGTTGAAATGGCTTGCATGCTACCCCAATTCACTGCCCATGTAACCCATAGGAAAGTGACCCTTCTTAGAAAAAGGAAAATAATAGCGCCATAGTTATACATACTTTCGTTCCGCACATGCTCAAATCCATCATACAACCAAGATAATAATCCCACCAAGGGTGAGAAAAGAGTCTTGGCACAACATAAACTTTGAGAAACAATACTTCACAAGACATGAGAACCGTGGGATGCTTAACATCATAGTGAATGAATAAAAATGTCCTATGCATGGGGTGGGTTGGAGATGCCACACACCCCCCCCCCATCTTAAATATAGTGGGAAGCGGTAGGGTGGAAGGATCCCCCCCCGCCCTTAAATATAGTGGGAAGCAGTAGGGTGGTAGGATCCCCATGTTGAAATTTGCAACAAGAAACACTAAACTTGGCATCCAGAAACAACATCCAGAAATGGATACCATGGAGGCTTCTGATTTAATTAATTCTTAATTAAATTTGAAAGAAATGTGTGTCAAATTTATTTCTCAAATAAATTGGACAATAAATTGTAATCTTATCTCATAATCACTTGTAATAGTTAACTGAGTGTGATAGACTAAGTTAGCTCATGAAATTTGAGTTGAGGGTTGTTGGTGAGGCATCTAGAGTGATTCTATTTGTTTTAGATTCAAAGTTGCAGTTAGTGTATTAGTTTAATGCATGAGAAATCAGTTAACTCAATTAAGTGAGTTAAAATCAGTCTAACTAGTTGTAACTGATTGTTGCACTAATGAAAGGTCAAGTGAATTAAACCATATTTAATTCACATGTAGTGATCTATCAAGTGATTGATGATTAATATTAATAGTTTCATGCATGTCAGTTCTGATGAAGACCTAGTTGAGACAGAGGTTAAAAGGAAGTTAACTATCAGTTGTATAATTAGCAAATTTCCCGTGCGCAATTATAAAGTCAGAGGAAGAATCATGATGTATTGCGCAATCAAGGAAGACTAATTATCCTAATTAATAGGGATTAATTGCGTAGGGATTGCGTAAGCAAGGCAGGCTGAGCAGAGGTTCAGAATTGGTTAAGTACTAGCCCAATTTTGTCCAGATCAATGTGGGACAGTCAGGATAGTGTTGCAGACTCTTGTGAGAAGAGTGCATTGTATTGTTTCATGATTCCTTGGTTCATTATACAATAGAGATAGAGGTTTTTTGAGCAGCAAGCTTTCCCTAGGAAAAATATATGTGTTGTGGATTGATTTTCTTCTTTATCTTACTTGGTGTGATTGTGCAATCGTGTTTATTTTCCGCAATTAATTTGTAGAAGGATTCAGTATCTTTATTTAGCATATCGCATGATCAGATTGAATCCATTGGTATACATATTGTTTGTATAATTTCTACATGGTATCAAAGCACCAGAAATCACTATAGTGGAGAAGAAATTGAGTTTGCGTTGAACAATATTCAAACTTGTAAATACTTTCTTTGGAGTGACAAGCAGATCAAGATGGCTTTCAGTGGATTAAGATTGGAATATGCACTCGAGGGAAGTTCTAATTATATCAAATGGAAAGACAAAATGGAGGTAGTTTTGGAGGACAACAGATTGAAATAATTCATTGATAATGATTTTCCCAAGCCCGCAGCATCAGACGATGCTCTTCTTGATGCTTGGCAAAAGAAGCTAGCAAGGATGAGGAGGATCTTATTAGAGGGAGTTTTAGATCACATTGTCTCGAGTCTCCATGGAAAGGCAACTCCACATGCAATGTGGAAGGCATTGACAGATCTGTTTCAGAATAGTGGCAACCAAAGGAAGTTGGCGTTGAAGGACAAGCTCAGGAAAATCAATAAGGAGGAGGTCGAGACAATACCAACATACTTGGCGAAGTTCACTCAATGTCGAGATGAGCTTGGAAGTGTTGGTGTGACCATAGCAGATGATGAATTAGTGAGCCTAGCACTTCTAGGCCTCCCCAAGAGCTGGCATAGTTATCAGGACTCTGTCAATGGGAGCGAGAAGTTGCCAGACTGGGAGCGACTTTGGTCAAATTTGATACAAGAAGAATTCAAACAGAATAACAAGGATAGATCCTCATCCAAGACTAATGACGAGGAATATTGTGCCTTGGCCAGTAAGGGCAAAGAAATCCAAGGGAAAGAAATACCAAGGCAAGGTGGGCAAGAAAGAATTGTCCAAGATCATATGCTTTCACTATCATGAGTAGGGACATTATGCTACAAATTTTCCACAAAATAAAAGCAAGAAGGAGCCTGCAGTTGCAGCAGGTGAAGCATTGGCTTCACAGTTCAAGGTTGATTTTACTCCCATTGCATGCATGGCCAGCACTGTAATGGGATGCATGTGGTATTTAGACAACAGTGCCTCATTCCATATAACGGGGAATAGCGATCTCTTCAGTGACTTGGAGGAGAACTACCTCTAGCAGAACATAGAGTTTAGAGATGACGGGAGGTATAGCACAACCAACATAGGTACAGTTACCTTTCATAGGGACAATGGCTCTCATCTCAAACTAGAAGATGTTTTGTATGTTCTAGGCCTAAATAAGAATCTTGTCTCTGTAGCAGTATTGGAAGATCGTGGTTATGAAGTGATGTTTAGAAGAGGAAAGGTGCTCCTTAAACACATAGCCACAGGACAGGTGAAGCAGATTAGTTCAAGAGTCAAGAACCTGTATGCTCTCGAGGTTGAGGATGCATGCAAGGATTTGAGGAGCAAAGCACTGTCTAATGACTTGATGGTTGAGAGGGAGCAATTATCTCTCAACATGCAACCTCAGAAGCAGTCCTAGAAGGTTTTGGAGCCACCACAATTGAAAAAGCAAAGAGGAGACCTAGTGGAAGAGTCCACTCAATCAAAGACCTCCAGGAGGGTGAAATTTCAAGCCAGAGGGGTAGAGGGAGTACATGCAGCTATACCTCCAAGTGTGAGGTGGGGCAATGTGCAGAATTAATTCCAAGAAGAAATTTGGGCAGGGTTCATTGAGATGGAGTGTCTCATGGATCGAACCTAGCTACGAGGAGCCCACAGTATAGCAGTATCAGGAAGCATCAAATATATTGATGCAGTCAAATGTCAGGAAGACAGAAATCAGAGTGTCAGGTGTCAGATATTGGAGCACAGATCAGAGTTGGCAGCAGTGCAAAGTGCATGGATGTAGTTGTCAGCAGTGCAGAGAGTCCAATAGACATGTGCGGTAGGATCAAGTAGTCAGAAGATTCTGATGATAGATGCATTATACTGATTCAATTTTTTGGAGGCTATTCAGTTTCAGGATAGTTGCATGTGCGAACAACACTAGAGAAGTGTTGCAAGAAATAACATTCCAAAGGTATTGGATCATGACAGATTGATTCCTTTCTTTGTTGAGAGGGGGTGTTGAAATTGGCAACAAGAAACAGTGAAATTGGCATCCAAAAACAACATCCAAAAAATGGAACCCAGAAATGGCTACCATGGAGGCTTTTGATTTAATTATTTCTTAATTAAATTTTAAATAAATATGTGTCAAATTTATTTATCCCTTAAATAAATTGGACAATAAATTGTAATCTTATCTCATAATCACTTGTAATAGTTAATTGAGAGTGATAGAATCAGTTAGCTCGTTAAATTCAAGTTGAGGGTGGTTGGCGAGGGATGTAGAGTGATTCTATTTGTTTTAGAGTCCAAGTTGCAGTTAGTGTATTAGTTTAATGCATGAGAAATCGGTTAACTCAATTAAGTGAGTTAAAATCAGCCTAACTAGTTGTAACTGATTGTTGCACTAGTGAGAGGTCAAATGAATTAAATCAGATTTCATTCACATCTAGTGATCTGTCAAGTGACTGATGATTTACTATTAATAGTTTCATGCATGTCAGTTCTGATGAAGACCCAGTTGAGACAGAGGTTAAAGGGAAGTTAACTATCATTTGTATTATTAGAAAATTGCCCCAGCACAATTATAAAGTCAGAGGAATACTCATGATATATTGCACAATCAAGGAAGGCTAATTATCTTAATTAATAGGGATTAATTTCCTAGGGATTGTGTAAGCAAGGAAGGTTGAGCAGAGGCTGAGAATTGGCTAAGTACTAGCCCGATTTTGTCCAGATCAGTGTGAGACAGTCAGGATAGTGGAGCAGACTCTTGTGAGAAGAGTGTATTGTATTGTTTCATGATTCCTTGGATAATTATACAATAGAGATAGAGGGGTTTTGAGCAACAAGATTTCCCCAGGAAAAATATTTGTGTTGTGGATTGATTTTCTTCTTTATCTTACTTGTTTTGATTGCATGATCGTGTTTATTTTCCGCAATTAATTTGTAGAAGGATTCAGTATCTTGCTTTAGCATATCACATGATCGGATTGAATCCATTGGTATATAAATATTATTTGTATAATTTCTACTTGGAATTAGAGGGCCATAATCACTATAGTGGAGAAGAAAATGATTTTGTGTTGAACAATATTCAAACTTGTAGATACTTTCTTTGGAGCGACAAGCGGATCAACATGGATTTCAGTGGATTAAGATTGGAATATGCACTCGAGGGAAGTTCTAATTATATCGCACGGAAAGATAGAATAGAGGAAGTTCTGGAGGACAACGGGTTGAAATAATTCATTGATAATGATATTCTGAAGTCCGCAACATCAAACGCCACTCTTCTTGATGCTTGGCAAAAGAAGGTAGCAAGGGAGAGGAGGATCTAATTAAAGGGAGTTCTAGATCACATTGTCTCGAGTCTCCATGGCAAGGCAACTCCACATGCAATGTGGAAGGCCTTGGTAAATCTATTTCAGAATAGCAGCGACCAAAGGAAGTTAGCTGAAGGACAAGCTCAGGAAAATCAAGAAGGAGGAGGGCGAGACAGTACCAACATACTTGGCGAAGTTCACTCAATGTCGAGATGAGCTTGGAAGTGTTGGTGTGACCATAACAGATGATGACTTGCTGATCCTAGCACTTCTAGGCCTTCCCAAGAGTTGGAATAGTTATCAGGATTCTGTCAATGGGAGGGAGAAGTTACCAGACTGGGAGCGACTTTGGTCGGATTTGGTATAAGAAGAATTTAGGCAGAATACCAGGGATGGATCCTCATCCAAGACTAATGACGAGGAAGATTGTGCCTTGGCCAGTAAGGCAAAAAAGGCCAAGGGAAATAAATCCCAAGGTGAAGCGGGAAAGAAATACTTGTCCAAGATCAGATGCTTTCACTATCACGAGCATGGGCACTATGCTACAAATTTTCCATAGAAGAAAAGCAAGAAAGAGCATGTAGTTGCAGTAGGTGAAGCATTGGCTTCATAGTTCGAGCTTAATTTTACTCTCATTGAATGCATGGATAACATTGTAATGGGACGCATGTGGTATTTAGACAGCGGTGCCTCGTTCCATATGACGGGGAATAGATATCTCTTCAGTGACTTGGAGGAGAAGGACCTCCAACTGAACATAGAGTTTGGAGACGACGGGAGGTATAGTGCAACCGGAATAGGTACAATTACCTTTCAGAGGGAGAATGGCTCTCATCTCAGACTAGAAGATGTTTTTTATGTTCTAGGCCTAAGGAAGAATCTTGTCTCTTTGGCGGTATTGGAAGACCATGGTTATGAAGTGATGTTAAGAAAAGGAAAGGTGTTCCTTAAATACATATCCACGGGACAGGTGAAGCATATCGGTTCAAGAGTCAAGAACCTGTATGCTCTCGAGGTTGAGGATGCATGCAAGGCATTTTGGAGCAAAGCGCTGGTTAATGACTTGGTGGTTAAGAGGGAGAAATTATCTCTCAACATGCAACCTCAAAAGCAGTCTCAGAAGGTTGTGGAGCAGCCATAATTGGAGAAGCAGAGAGGAGACCTAGTGGAAGAGTCCACTCAAGCAGAGACCTTCAAGAGGGGGAAATTTCGAGCCAGAGGGGCAGAGGGAGTACATGCAACTATACCTCCAGGTGTGAGGTGGGGCAATGTGCAGAATTAATTCCAAGAAGAAATTTGGCAGGGTTCATTGAGATGGAGTGTCTCATGGATCGAACCTAGCTACGAGGAGCCCACAATACAGCAGTAGCAGGAAGGATCATTTAGATTGATTCATTTCTTGTTGAGAGGGAGTGTTGAAATTTGCAACAAGAAAAAGTGAAATTGGAATCCAAAAAGCACATCTAGAAAATGGCACCCAGAAATGGCTACCATGGAGGCTTTTGATTTAATTATTTCTTAATTAATTTTGAAAGAAATATGTGTCAAATTTATTTATCCCTACAATAAATTGTAATCTTATCTCATAATCACTTGTAATAGTTAACTGAGTGTGATAGACTCAGTTAGCTCGTGACATTCGAGTTGAGGGTGGTTGGTGAGGCATGTAGAGTGATTCTATTTGTTTTAGTGTCCAAGTTGCAGTTAGTGTATTAGTTTAATGCATGAGAAATCAATTAACTCAATTAAGTGAGTTAAAATCAATCTAACTAGTTGTAACTGATTGTTGCACTAGTGAGAGGTCAAGTGAATTAAATCATATTTAATTCACATGTAGTGATATGTCAGATGACTGATGATTTACTATTAATAGTTGCATGCTATCAGTTCTGATGAAGACTGATTTGAGACAGAAGTTAAAGGGAAGTTAACTATCATTTTTATTATTAGCAAATTGCCTGGACACAATTATAAAGTCAGAGGAAGACTCATGATGTATTGCGCAGTCAAGGAAGGCTAATTATCCTAATTAATAGGGATTAGTTGCCTAGGGATTGCGTCAACAAGGTAGGCTAAGTAGAGGCTGAGAATTGGCTAAGTACTAACCCAATTTTGTCAAGATCAGTGTGAGACAGTCAGGATAGTGGAGCAAACTCTTGTGAGAAGAGTGCATTGTATTGTTTCATGATTCCTTGGATCGTTATATGATAGAGATAGAGGGGTTTTGAGCAACAAGATTCCCCTTATCTGTGTTGTGGATTGATTTGCTTCTTTCTCTTACTTGGTGTGATTGTGGGATCGTGTTTAATTTCCGCAATTAATTTGTAGAAGGATTCGATATCTTTCTTTAGCATATCGCATGATCGAATTGAATCTGTTGGTATAAATATTATTTGTATAATTTCTAAATGGTATCAGAGGGCCAGAAATCACTATAGCGGAGAAGAAATTGAGTTTGTGTTGAATAATATTCAAACTTGCAGATACTTTCTTTGGAGCGACAAGCAGATCAATATGGATTTCAGTGGATTAAGATTAGAATATGCACTCGATGGAAGTTCTAATTATATCGCATGGAAATACAGAATGGAGGCAGTTCTACAGGACAATAAGTTGAAATAATTCATTGATAATGATATTCCCAAGCCCGCAACATCAAATGCCGCTCTTCTTGATGCTTGGCAAAAGAAGGTAGTGTTAGCGACCTATAAATATAGGATTCATAATTTTGACTTGACTGATGGTAATCTTGTAAATATTTATATACTTTTCCTTCTGCAAGTTGTATTCCCATATTTTGTAAAAAAATAAAAATCAAAAATAAAAAATCAAAAATTTAAAAAATCAAAAAAATAAAAATCAAAAATCAAAAAGAGGGTAAAAGTCCTAAAAGAACAATCAAAGGACTTAGAAAAAATAATAGACCCCAAAAGAAAATATGAATAAAACATGAAAGTGTGCAAGTCTAAATGCCACTACTTTTACCTTTTGCAGTTGATTATGGCAGAGTGTCAATAAATGCCATAATCCATGATGAGTTGAACAATTTAATCTTGACTTGTCATGTTTCAATTTCACTTGTTGTAGATAGAGAATAAAGAATTGTCATACATTTTAATCATGATAATTCAGTAGTTAGGTAGAGAATAAGTGAATCCAACAGTTTAATCTGGATTCCTGGATGAAATAAGTGTAGAATTATATAGTTTTATTGCTTTCGGAAAGAATAAAGGTTGTAAAGGTTGCTAGCTCAAATGCACCTAATCAAAATGGAAGAAAAAATGTTAGCTGTTAAAATTGGGTAGGTAGAAGAAGGTGAGAGACATCATTGTAAATATTATTCACTGGGGATGCAAATAACTAACTTCCCTTCCCCATAGCCATTTATCATTCTAAACTATCAGTCAGAAAGGCTCAAGGCATTTCCTTGACTTCTGTTGGGACCGGACCCAAGGCTTTATGGCCGATTAGTTGAAAATGTTAAATGTCTATATTAATCCCACAAATCACATAATTGTCCATTCATGCATTCATTTACCAGGAAAAATCATAAGTAAAAACCTCATTTTTACTTAATGATGCTCTAATCCTCATTTGGTTAATTTCCCACATCTCATGAAAGCATAAAACCCTCAAAATAACATTTTATCCTAAGTTGAAGTGATGAAGTTAGTATAATGCAAACTTGACTTTAAAAATTCACTTTTCTTAGTTATATTTTTTGAGTTTCCACTATCCCCTTTGTCATATTAACTTTAACTTATTTATTAATTCCCTAGAAAATAACCCTCTCCTATTAATATAATTCCCTTTATTAAATAGCCCCAAAAACCCATTATTATAACTTTAGCCAAAGTTTATTATCCCCACATGTTTTAATAAAATCCCACAATAAACCCCCTTTGGCTAAAAATATCATTCTTCAAATATCCCGCTCCTTTATGGTTTTGGACAGTCCAAATAGTCTAAAAACTATATAATATAATAAAATACAAAGAAAATCTTTAAACATATTTTATATGTTTAAAACTAAAATCCCGAAGTTAATCTAAGCTAAACTTATCCTTATGTAATATTTCCCCTCTCCCAATTACCCCTAACCCAAGGTTAAACCTTTACTTTTTCATACTATGTGAAACCTGATGTTTCGTATAAATCTTAAACCCTAGTTTCAACCTTGTTAAACCCCTCCTCACCATCGGGTTTAACCTCAACCATCCGATCATCCCGATCAAAATCAATGGATAATATTGAACCCGAGTCCCACTCCCTCGCATTCATTCATGACCCTCTGATCATCTTAATCCCTTTAATCCGACGATCCAAAATAAATCTGATAAATCCTTCCCCCGCCCCCACCATTTCCTATCGAATTAATTTTAAATTGTCAATCTCCTCTTACCAAATCAACGACATAAATCATAGTACCTGGTCCCACCTTATTTCCCCGCAGCTTCCTGACGCATCTTAGCCGTTCGCTTCACTCAACCAAATCAGACAGTGCATATCCCATATCACATTTCTAAAGTGATCAGGCGAAGTTGCCAAAAAAATTTGTGAAAAAAAGCTGTTTTATGAAACCACCACCCGCTACGTGTCCTAATTTCACTGGATCGCATTGTAAAAGCTAAAAACCAGTTATCGCTAAAAAAAAATACGATAACCACTTGTGGTTTCTCCTTCAAACGCACAAACCGCTCTCGCCATTAATACCAAACCTGCAATAAATGTTATGTTTTTTTTATAAAACTTAAGCTTTCGGACATAATTCTTATTGTTTACATTACATTCCTGCACCTACATCTTCTCTAAAAAGATTGATAGACACCATTTCGAAACTGCTTATAATCCCAAAAGCCATTTCACCTATTAATTTCGCCTCCGAAGAAATCTCAGTTCTTCTATCAAACAAGCTGCAACCAGTTTGAAGACTGGTACCACCTGCAACCCTCTGCGATCACGACCATACCTATTTAAAGGTATTTTTCGATAAATCTAAGCCTACAAATTCCTAATTTTCCACAAAAATTAAAATACTTGGAATTTCAAAGCCAAAAATACTCATTTGAGGGTACTCAAACCTTGAAAAAACAGGGGAAACCCTGTCAAAATTTTTCCAGGATTTGTCGTTTCTGCCTGAATGATTTTCATCATCCAAAAGCTATTCCTACGGTGAAAATATATTTGAATTCCCAAAGAAACCATTGAAAATCCCTGTCCTACCATCTGCACATTGCAAATCTGCATTTTCCTCATAAAAGCCTCGCCTAGATTCCCAGTTTTTCCCAAGTTAGCTTAATTGACCTTCTGCTTCCATAAAGAGCTGAGAAAATAGTTTAATCTTGCTCAGTTTCTTCAAAGATGACTAAGAAGCAGGTCAACCCTGGTACTGGAGGTCCTAAACCTTATAAGCCTACCTCCAGCAAGCTTCCAAATCCTAAACCTCCCAAAATTGATAAACCTACTCTTGTCCTAACTGCTGATTCTACTAAAGTAGTTAGACCTTTACAACCTCCTGTCACTACTGAAGAAAACAATCCGTTGATTGACTTAGATTACAGAATTGTTGATGCTACTCTTGAATTTGATCTTCTGTAAGTACCTGGTGTCAGGAAAATTTTGAGAAGAAAATGGCCAATGATATACCTATATGGGACTCCAACTTGCCCAAATATGTTGTTCCCATCACCCATCCAGCCCAAGATTTCATTAGGTTGTGTCAGATGCATTATATTCTTGATCAAAGATGCGTGGTTAAAAAAGATAATGAGGTCCTATTTTACATAACTACTGAATCAATCAATGATATGCTCCAACTAAAACATGATCCACGAGCAGTATCATTGTCAATTGAACACTTGACTCAGATGTATTTAGACCTGGATTTCCCTCGGAAGTTTGAAATCCTTCAAAACTTCATGCCCAATCATGTCAACCTTCCTAAGGTAAATCCCCCTTATGATACTTTTGATTTCCTTGAGGGCTCCAGACAAGTAATTCCCATGTTGTCATTCATTTCAGGCTATGTTAATGATGAATTTACAAATGCCTGCATTTTAGGGTTCCTCTCCACTTTGTCTCCTGGACAACAGCCAGATTTGGTCTTTGACTTTGCCAAATTTATTGCTGACAATATTCATTATCAGCTAATAAAATTACCTGATGAAGGAGTGTTCAGATATACTTCATATCTGTTACATCTCTTCCTTTTCTCTCAAGCAGATAATTTTCCCATTGCATTACAAAAGATGGATATGGAGGGCAAACCTATTTCAGTAATTTTCTGGACTTCTCTTCTCAGAAAAAATAGTAGTGAGTACGGTTACAATGATTTCAATGACTTGTTTATCAGACCTGCCATGAGTTTGTTGGATAAAGCAGAGCCACCAAGGGTAAATGAAGAGATCAAAAGGATTTTAAAGTTGTCTGAAAACTGTAAAGTTGGTGATTGGTATTTGTATAAAAATCACACTGAAATTAGAATATATGGTGCAATTCTAGCTCCATACAAATTACCAAAGTTTCTAACCACAAGGATCTTTGCTCTAGAATACATAAGGCATATTTTGAATGTAGATGCAGTGAACTTTATAGCATCCAAAAAGAAGGCACAATTCAAATTGAAAAATTGGCTCTTTCATAGTTAACAGCAGAGATGCTTTGAAGGAGGTAACCAACAAACTATCAACATTCAAGTTTCAGGAAATCTTTTACTGGAGCTATGACCCTCAAGGTATTCTGAGCAACCTCAGCGTCAAATGCAAGTTAACCCCATTTCTACATGAATCAAAGCCAATAATTGAAAAATATGCCAATAAATTGGAATGGATTGCAAACACTTTAATTGATGATGATCAGGAGATGCAGACAGATAATTTGGATAGTACACAGGTGGTTACAGTTAACCAACCAGCAGAGGTATCCAATAAAAGGCCGAGGAAAGAAGAAGGATATTTGACAGAGACAATCATTGAAAACAAATTTAAAACAGTCTACAACAAAAAGGCCAAAATGACTACTCTAGAAAAAGAAGGAGTCATTGATGTAGATGATAATAATGATAATCAAATAGATGATGAGGCCACGGTTATTGTTATTGAAACACTCAGGGAAATTCAGAATGAACAAGTACAAGCACAAGGAAAAGGCAAGGAAATGGTTGAAGTAAAAATGGATACAGAAGCTCCCTCTTACTCTAAAACAACAGAAGAAACGGATTCTGATATTCAGAAGAGGTTCAAGCAAATCAGGGAAAAGAATGAAGAAATCAAGAATGAAGTTTATTCTAAACTTCTCAAGGAAAAACCAGGAGATAAGGACAGACTAGTGACAACATTTGATTACTCAACAAATAAAATGATCATGTATTTTCTCCAACTAGTGGTAATAGATCCAAAATCAGCCACAGACTACAGGAAGACAGAATTTGCAGTGAATGCTGATACTATACATGAATTAGATCAGATATAATTCCATAGGAGTGCATCAGAGATGTTATATTCAAAGGTAGTAAGAAAAACCATGAGTGCTACCATGCTTCAGAAAAATGTATCTAATTTTCAAGCCCAAATGAAATTAGATAAAGCATCTCTCCATGCTAAGGATTTGAGGATCAAATCCTTAGAATATTTGGTGATAGAATCTGGAGCAGATCCCTCTAATACTGAAGTTGCTAGGAAATTTATAAGGAAGAAGAATGATGATATTGCAACCTTAAGAAAGCAGCTCAAATTGCCACAGAGTGAGCACCCTCAGGAAAAAGAAGTTCTTCTGGAAAAGACAGAGAAAGAGGAAACTATGCAACTGGTTTTGAAAATGACAGCTCAGATTAAAGATATGGAAAATAAAATAGAATCTTTAATGCAAGAAAATGAAAGTTTGAAGAAAGCTCAGGAAGTCCCCATTCCCACAGTTGTTCCAACTGTAAGTACAACTATTCCCTCTACATTGGCATAACATGTGGCACCTAAAGGAGTATTGGCAATTGCAGTGTCAATTACTTCTAAAGATATCTCTCCCACTTCTTCATCCACTTCACAGGTAAATCCAACAGGGGAAACAACTGCTATAGTAAAGGCTATGGAAGACATGTCCTTGAAAGATAAAGAGATAATTAGCTTAAAAGGCACCATCAAAAATCTTGAAACATCTAACAGAGATGCCTTAATCACTTCCAAAGGACATGAGCAGAGAGCCAACAGATTGCAGGAACAGGTAAAGATTCTTCAACAACAAGTTAATCTCACTGAGCAGGTATATTACATCAAGAATCATCTTTGGAACAACATCATTCAAGGCATACATTCTCAATGGCCTTCAATTCAAATTATTTATGAACAACAAGAGTTACTCAAAGCAGCCCAAATATAAATACAGAAGACAAAAGAAGAATTAGCTAACAAACCTGCTCAAGCCTTGAGACTTATGACATTTTTGAATAGCAAACACAAAGAAGAGCTTGAAGAGTTAAAAATTCAGGATAGAACTGAAAGTATACTCCAAATCAAAAAGGTTCTGAATAAGAGAAATATGATGAATAATTTTGAGGACAGATACAAGGATAGGAACTTGGCAATCACAAGATTTTGGGCCAAATACACAGTACTGTCACAAGCAGGCCTACCATATATTCATGCTTTAAATGAAAAATTGATGGCACAGAAGGATTATGATAACAAAATCAGGGCTTATGCCAAAGAGCAAGTTAACAAACGTTTACCACAAGGGTCTCCTACTGGTAAACTCATTTTGGAATATTTTGAGAATTTGTTCTTTTTACAAAATGAGATCAAACATATTTTCATTGTTAAGCCCAATTTTGCTAAGTATACAGAGGCAAATGAAAGTTACAGGAAACTGAAGAGTATGAGAATTCCCAGTGCAGAGAAATGGCATGAATTCACTAATTTACTATGAAAATTTGCAGTCAAAGTATATCAAGATGAAAAAACAGTGGTTAAAGAATATCAGTGGTTAAAGAGTATCAGTGGTCAAAGTGTATCAGTGAAAACAAAGGTTACTGTTGGTTAATTTTAATTTACAGCAGTAAACAGTGAAGAAACAGAGTAAAAGAGTATCAGAACATAATGTGAAAGAAGAGGAGTATACTACAAGTCACCTTCCACAATATATTGTCCCAAGTGCCATCAATACTTCCAGCAAGACAAATAATATGTTTGATTAGATAAACTGTTCTATTTTTCTTGTAAAAGAGGACAACTCGCCCATCTGTTTTGCAGCTATCCCTCTTCTTATTTAATAATTCCTATTTTCTCTTGAGAAATTCTCTCAAACTTTTGAGATATTTTGTAAACAATTTACTTGTATAAATACTTCATTCTTCGAAGTATTTTGGTGGAACAAAATTTATCAAGACTACTATAGTCATTTTGCTGGATATATTGAAGTTTGTGCGAGTCAATCAGTAAAGCAGCAGACTAGAATTGAGATTAAAGACGTCATAACTCAGGATTCTTGTGCTGACCAGACAAGTCTAGTATTTTCCTGTTTTCATTGTTTTATCTTTCAAAAGTTTCCATACATTCATTTTAATGTGTTCTATCTTTAGTGATTAACTAGGAAAGCTTAAACAGGATTAGTGATAAAAAGCTCCATGTTTTTTACTAGTTGTTCATTATTATGTTTTCTGCTTGATGACCAGACTATAGAATTCTTAAATGCTCTAAGTCCCTGTTTAATCCCCTCCTTGAATCTTCATTTCTGTAACCTAAGGATTCTTAATTTCCCTTTTGTTCAGATTTCACCCATTTCATCAAAAAAGCCTATTCAAAACCCTTTGAAGGTCATCTACCCCGCCCTTAGTACATTTGCTCTTTAGAATTTATTTCCTAGCTCTGCTTTCCTAGAAAGTTGACTCCATAGCCCAATGGTCTGGTAGATCCCCCTGTGGTTTACCTTGAACCACCTTTTATTCCCACCAAACTTTTAAAACAAATCCCACTGTCCAATCATACCTAGCCTAAAATCTTACAACCAATCAAGCTAAATCTTGAGGAGAGATCCCTCTCCGGAATTTGGGAAGGCTAGATCCTGAATTTCAAAAGAGTTTCTTGGTTACCCCTGGTTTTCTTTAACTATAAACAAAAATCCCACGACCTAAGAATTACTAGGGTGATAACAGGTAGCAAGGGCGAGGAGGATATTATTAGAGGGAGCTCAAGATCACATTGTCTCGAGTTTCCATGGCAAGGCAGCTCCACATGCAATTTGGAAGGCCTTGATAGATCTGTTTCAGAATAGCAGTGACCAATGGAAGTTGGCGTTGAAGGACAAGCTCAGGAAAATCAAGAAGGAGGAGGGCGAGATGGTACCAACATACTTGGCGAAGTTCACTCAATGTCGAGATGAGCTTGGAAGTGTTGATGTGACCATAGCAAATGATGACTTGGTGATCCTAGCACTTCTAGGCCTTCCCAAGAGCTAGAATAGTTATCAGGATTCTTTCAATGGAAGGGAGAAGTTACCAGACTAGGAGCGACTTTGGTCAGATTTGGTACAAGAAGAATTCAAGTGGAATACCAGGGATGGATCCTCATCCAAGACTAATGACAAGGAAGATTGTGCCTTGGCCAGTAAGGCAAATAAGGCCAAGGGAAATAAATCCCAAGGCGAAGCGGGAAAGAAATACTTGTCCAAGATCAGATTATTTCATTATCACGAGCATGGGCACTATGCTACAAATTTTTCACAGAAGAAAATCTAGAAAGAGCCTGTAGTTGTAGCAAGTGAAGCATTGGCTTCATAGTTCGAGCTTGATTTTCCTCTCATTGAATGCATGGATAACACTGTAATGGGATGCATGTGGTATTTAGACAACGGTGCCTCATTCCATATAACGGGGAATAGAGATCTCTTCAGTGACTTGGAGGAGAAGGACCTCCAACAGAACATAGATTTTGGAGACGATGGGAGGTATAGTGCAACCGAAATAGGTACGGTTACCTTTCAGAGGGATAATGGCTCTCATCTCAGACTAGAAGATGTTTTGTATGTTCTATGCCTAAGGAAGAATCTTGTCTTTGTAGTGGTATTGGAAGACTGTGGTTATGAAGTGATGTTAAGAAAAGGAAAGGCCTTAAATGCATAGCCACGAAACAGGTGAAGCAAATCGGTTCAAGAGTCAAGAACCTGTATGCTCTCGAGGATGAGGATGCATGCAAGTATTTTTGGAGCAAAGCACTAGTTAATGACTTGATAGTTGAGAGGGAGAAATTATCTCTCAACATGAATCCTTAGAAGAAGTCTAAGAAGGTTGTGGAGCAACCATAATTGGAGAAGCAGAGAGGAGACCAAGTGGAAAATTCCACTCAAGCAGTGACCTCTAGGAGGGGGAATTTCGAGCTAGAGGGGCAGAGAGAGTACATGCAGCTACACCTCCAGGTGTGAGGTGGGGCGATGTGCAGAATTAATTCCAAGAAGAATTTTGGATAGGGTTCATTGAGATGGAGTGTCTCATGGATTGAACCTGACTATGAGGAGCCCACAATACATTAGTAGCAGGAAGGATCAGTTAGATTGATGTTTTCAGATGTCAGCAAGAAATAAATCAGAGTGACAGCTGTCGAATATCAGAGCGCAGATCAGAGTTGGCAGCAGTGCAGAGTGCATGGATGCAAATGTCAACAACGTAGAGAGTCGAGTAGACATGTGCAATAGGATATAACATTTAGAAGACTCTAATGACAGATGCATTACACTGATTCAGTTGTTTGGAGGCTATTTAGTTTCAGGATAGTTGCATGTGCGAACAACACTAGAGAACTGTTGCATGCAAGAAAATTCCAAAGGTACCAGATCGGGACAGATTGATTCCTTTCTTGTTGAGAGGAAGTGTTGAAATTTGCAACAAGAAATAATGAAATTGGCATCCAGAAACAACATCCAGAAAATGGCACCCAGAAATGGCTATCATGGAGCCTTTTGATTTAATTATTTCTTAATTAAATTTGAAAGAAATATGTGTCAAGTTTATTTATCCCTTAAGTAAATTGGACAATAAATTGTAATCTTGTCTCATAATCACTTGTAATAGTTAACTAAGTGTGATAGACTCAGTTAGCTCATGAAATTTGAATTGAGGGTGGTTGGTGAAGCATGTAGAGTGATTCTATTTGTTTTAGAGTCCAAGTTGTAGTTAGTGTATTATTTTAATGCATGATAAATCAGTCAACTCAATTAAGTGAGTTAAAATCAGCCTAACTAGTTGTAACTGATTGTTACACTAGTGAGAGGTCAAGTGAATTAAATCAAATTTAATTCCCATGTAGTGATCTATCGAGTGACTGATGATTTACTATAAATAATTGCATGCATGTCAGTTCTGATGAAGACCCAGTTGAGACAGAGGTTAAAGGGAATTTAACTATCAGTTGTATTATTAGCAAATTTCCCGGGCACAATTATAAAGCCAGAGGAAGACTCATGATGTATTGAGCAGTCAAGGAAGGCTAATTATCCTAATTAAAAGGGATTAATTTCCTATGGATTGCGTAAGCAAGGCAGGCTGAGCAGAGGCTGAGAATTGGCTAAGTATTAGCCCAATTTTGTAGAGATCAGTGTACAGTCAAGATAGTGGAGCAGACTCTTGTGAGAAGAGCGCATTGTATTGTTTCATGATTCCTTGGTTTATTAGACAATAGAGATAGAGGGGTTTTGAGCATCAAGCTTTCCCCAGGAAAAATATATGTGTTGTGGATTGATTTGCTTCTTTCTCTTACTTGGTGTGATTGTGCGATCATGTTTATTTTCTACAATTAATTTATAGAAGGATTCAGTATCTTGCTTTAGCATATCACATGATCGAATTGAATCCATTGGTATACATATTGTTTGTATAATTTCTACATGGTATGAGAGTGTTAGGAATCACTATAGAGGAGAAGATATTGTGTTTGTGTTGAACAATATTCAAACTTGTAGATACTTTCTTTGGAGCAACAAGAGGATCAAGATGGCTTTTAGTGGATTAATATTGGAATATGCACTTGAGGGAAGTTCTAATTATATCACATGGAAAGACATAATGGAGGCAGTTCTGGAGGAAAATAGGTTGAAAGAATTCATTGATAATGATTTTCCCAAGCCCGCAGCATCAGGTGATGCTCTTCTTGATGCTTGGCAAAAGAAGGTAGCAAGGGTGAGGAGGATCTTATTAGAGGGAGTTCGAGATCACATTGTCTCGAGTCTCCATGGAAAGGCAACTCCACATGCAATGTGTAAGGCCTTGAAAGGTTTGTTTTAGAACAAAAATGACCAAAGGAAGTTGGCGCTGAAGGAAAAGCTCAACAAAATCAAGAAGGAGGAGGGCGAGATGGTACCAACATACTTGGAAAAGTTCACTCAATGTCGAGATGAGCTTGGAAGTGTTGGTGTGACCGTAGCAGATGACTTGGTGAGCCTAGAAATTCTAGTCCTTCCCAAGAGTTGGCATAGTTATCAGGACTCTATCAATGGGAGGGAGAAGTTATCAGTCTGGGAGCGACTTTGGTTAGATTTGGTATAAGAAGAATTTAGGCGGAATACCATGGATGGATCCTCATCCAAGACTAATGATGAGGAATATTGTGCCTTGGCCAATAAGGAAAATAAGGCCAAGGGAAAGAAATCCAAGGCGAAGTGGGCAAGAAATATTTTTCCAAGATCAGATGCTTTCATTGTCACGAGCATGGGCACTATTCTACAAATTATCCATAGAAGAAAAGCAAGAAGGAGCCTGCAGTTGGAAAAGGTGAAGGATTGGATTCACAGTTTGAGCTTGATTTTACTCTCATTGCATGCATGGAAAACACTGTAATGGGATGCATGTGGTATTTAGACAGTGGTGCCTCATTCCATATGACGGGGAATAGAGATATCTTCAGTGACTTGGAGGAGAAGGACCTCCAGCAGAACATAGAGTTTGGAGATGATGGGAAGTATAATGAAACCGACATAGGTACAATTACCTTTAAGAGGGAGAATGGCTCTCATCTCAAACTAGTAGATGTTTTGTATGTTCCAGGCCTAAAGAAGAATCCTGTCTCCGTTGCGGTATTGGAATATCGTGGTTATAAAGTGATGTTTAGAAAAGGAAAGATGTTCATTAAACACATAGCCATGGGACAGGTGAAGCAAATCAGTTCAAGAGTCAAGAACCAGTATGCTCTTGAGGTTGAGGATGCATGCAAGGCTTTGAGGAGCAAAGCATTGGTTAATGACTTGGTGGTTGAGAGGGAGCAATTATATCTCAACATGCAGCCTCAGAAGCAGTCTCAGAAGGTTGTGGAGTAGCCACAATTGGAGAAGCAGAGAGGATATCAAGTGGAAGATTCCACTCAAGCAAAGACGTCCAACAGGGGGGAATTTCGAGCCAGATGAGCAGAGGGAGTACATGAAGCTATACCTCCAGGTGTGAGGTGGGGCGATGTGCAAAATTAATTCCAAGAATAAATTTAGGTAGGATTCATTGAGATGGAGTGTCTCATGGATCAAACCTGGCTATGAGGAGCCCACAGTACAACAGTAGAAGGAAGGATCGGTTAGATTGATGCATTCAGATGTCAAGAAGATAGAAATCAGAGTGACATGTGTCGGATCTTGGAGCGCATATCAAAGTTGGCAGCAGTGCAGAGTGCATGGATGCAGATGTCAGCAGCGCAGAGAGTCCAGTAGACATGTGTAGTAGGATCGAGCAGTGAGAAGACTATGATAACAGATGCATTATATTGATTCAGTTGTTTGGAGGCTATTCAGTTTCAGGATAGTTTCATGTGCGAACAACACTAGAGAAGTGTTGCATGCAAGAACATTCCAAAGGTACTGTACCGGGACAGATTAATTCATTTCTTATTGAGAGGGAGTGTTGAAATTTTCAACAAGAAACAACGAAATTGGCATCTAGAAAAAACATCAAGAAAATGGCACCCAAAATGGCTAACGTGGAGGCTTTTGATTTAATTATTTCTTAATTAGATTTAAAATAAATATGCGTCAAATTTATTTATCCCTTAAATAAATTGGACAATTAATTGTAATCTTATCTCATAATCACTTGTAATAGTTAACTGAGTGTGATAGAGTCATTTAGCTCATGAAATTCAAGTTGAGGGTGGTTGGTGAGGCATGTAGAGTGATTCTATTTGTTTTAGAGTCCAAGTTGCAGTTAGTGTATTAGTTTAGTGCATGAGAAATCAGTTAACTCAATTAAGTGAGTTAAAATCAGTCTAACTAGTTGTAACTGATTGTTGCACTAGTGAGAGGTCAAGTGAATTAAATCAGATTTAATTCACGTGCAGTGTTCTGTCAAGTGACTGATGATTTACTATTTATAGTTGCATGCATGTCAGTTCTGATGAAGACCGAGTTGAGACAGAGGTTAAAGGGAAGTTAACTATGAGTTGTATTATTAGCAAATTTCCTGGGGGAAATTATAAAGTCAGAGGAAGATTCATGATGTATTGCGTAGTCAAGGAAGGCTAATTATCCTAATTAATAGTGATTAATTTCCTATGGATTGCGTAAGCAAGGCAGGCTGAGCAGAGGCTGATAATTGGGTAAGTACTAGCCCAATATTGTCCAGATCAGTGTGAGATAGTTAGGATAGTGCAACGGACTCTTGTGAGAAGAGTGCATTGTATTGTTTCATGATTCCTTGGTTCATTATATAATAAAGATAGAGGGGTTTTGAGCAGCAAGATTTCCCCAGGAAAAATATCCGTGTTGTGGATTGATTTGCTTCTTTCTGTTACTTGGTGTGATTGTGTGATCGTGTTTATTTTCCGTAATTAATTTGTAGAAGGATTCAATATCTTTCTTTAGAATATCGCATGATCAGATTGAATCCATTGGTATATATATTGTTTGTATAACTTCTACACCCCCCTCCCCAAACCTCCATTGCCACATTATTAGTCACTTTGATCGAGGGAAAATAGACTAGAATTGAAATCTACAATATGATGGTTAATTTTCCATAGGTTTCTAGATTTATTAATTATTGTTTTCATACTTATGCATGTAATAGATAAAATAGTAAAAGTATATAAAAATGAAATGAAAACACACATAAAACATTGTGAACACCAAGATATAATTTAGGAGACCCTTTCAGGAGAAATCCTAGTTGGAAGGTGAGACTATTTTGCTCTCCTTTTTCTAGAATTAAAATGATGCAGATACAAAGGAGAAGGAACACTCTTTGGAGTTGCTTGAGACCTATGGCTCGTGGGATACTATAGAATACAAAGCCCTTCTGTTATTCTATCTCTCTATCCAAAATTAGCTATTATTCTCTTCCATGGAATGAAAAAGAAAGAAAATATAACACAACCCCTTTCCCTCCTAGTGACTCGGTTAAAACACATGTTGATAGCCAACTAGTGGTTGAATTTGACTCTTTAAACACTCAACATGAGTTAAATTTTGCCCCTTCTAGAGTATTCTTCCTCATCCTCATTTCACTAGTGTTGGGTCCCTATAATACTAGTATAACCCCTTATTTTTATTGTTAGTGTAACCCCCTTATTGTTATTGTTGTGCTCATGTAGTCCCCATAGAATCTCACTATTGTTATTGTTGTGCCCTTACATTATTATTTCTCTGTAGGCTCTAATTATATTGGGACCCCTTAGACTCCTATATATAGAAAGTAGGTTTTTTCATTTGTATCATCCAAGAATTATTCACTTGTGTAATGTAAAGGAGGTTGCCCCCTCAAAGAGGTTGATTTATAAGTCATTGATCTATATTTTCTTCTATTTTGGAGCTGGTTTCATAACATTTGGTATCTGAGCTTTGGATTATATGGTTTCACTGCTCCAAACAGGTCATCTTGGCATTTTTGCTATAACTCTTTTCTACGAAGGTTCAGAAGCTAAAAAAACCCATTTGAGCCGAAATCCAGAGGAATGCCTTGTAAAAATTTCAAATCTTGGTTCGCTATACTTGCAGAAATATTATTTGAGGAAGTTCGGGTTTTTGCGGGCTCCATAATTTCATCTCAAACAGGTGACCAAGGGAAAATATTCATAACTTTCGTTTCAGACATTGGATTGGAATTATACAAAAGCGGCTAAAAGTGCACAGACTGTAGTTTCTTGTGTATCGATTTCAGAGTCGAAGGTCAAAATAGTGACACATTGCACGATGTACAAGATCACTCTACTAAACCAACCCATAATTAGGTCATTGTGGGAGATTGGGCATAAATTTATCTTGAAGAATCTAAATTAGGTCTGACCTGTGGAATTGGAAAGAAGACTCAGAGGGCTACCACAAGATTGAATTTTAGATCTTGGAGATCCTAAATTATAGAGTTAAAACCGTTTCAATAAGAAAACTCTACTATGATGCATGAAGAGGAATAATTGCAACACCATATATCAAAATTACGGGACTAAGTGCAACAATTTCACTCTCACAAAGAGCAACCAAATATGAACTAAAAGGTGACATGGATGGTTTAAAAGTAGACATGGAAGATAATATGAATGGAATGGAAGCTAAATTTGATGGTATATAAGATATACTTGAAGGTTCGAAGGAAGGTTTGACAAAGTTGCTACAAGAAAATATTCCTAATGGTGAAAAGATAGTAGAGGAAAATCATGATGAGAAAAAAAGAAATATTAATCATGATTTCATAGAATCTAACGTTGGGTTGAAAACCCACCATATTTGTAATATTCCCAATTAGCAACAGCTAATTGGAAATATTAATTTTTGCTCAGATTTTGCTTTTCTAATGGTCAGCCATAAAATAAATGGGTGATGGGACCCATAACCCAACTTAGGTGAAATAAACTCCCTAAAGTCACGTAGACAATATTATGATTTCAGCGTGGGGCCCCGGGGAGCCAAGTGACAGCGTGGAACAGGACAACGCAGAGTAGGCAGGGCAGCATGGCAAGAGGAGACAATGCAACATAGTGGGGCCCAAGGGAGAGTTAGGGTCTCAAGCATAAAAGGAGGGAGATGCTAGCTACTCATTCATTCTATTATGCATAATCAAAATTTCTGTCTAACATATATTGAGCACGATTACACTGTTTCGCTAAGTCTGCAAGTGTTGTTCAGCACACGGGTGTCTCCAAGCAGAGATCCCAACCTCAGGCTCGAGGGATTTCGAGTGCCCGCTCAGGTGAGGAGATTTACCTTGAGTTTTTAGAACATAGAACGTAGCATCAACCATCAAGGAGTTACACAGTCTTAAGGAAACACATTTTCTCACAGGATTTACGCAGTCTTGGAGGAGGGCAGCTCCGGGAGAGAGGGATAGTCAGTATTTTCAGTCTGAGAGAAGTGTGAGGGGATCATCCCATCACAAGTGATATTTTGGAGCAGTTTGAGGCCAGCATTTCCAGCCATTCACTTCATAGGCCAGCTTACTCACCAGGAGTGCATAAATTTCCCAAGGGCGCTAGATTCCGAGGTCAGCCTTTCCGGAATTCCTTCCTGGTTTTTTCTGGGTTTCTGTAGGAGAGTTCATAGCCAGAGTTTCAAAATTTTCTGAGTAGGGGAACAACCCCAAAGAGTAGCTCTATTCCAGCCAGAAGCAACATTCTCCAGCAGCAGCAACAACTCAGGGAGTTACGTAGTCCAGAGGAGAAGCAAGCATTCATAGTAGGGTTTTAAGAGTTATTTCAGCTTGCCTTGAGCAAGCCAAGGTGCCATCATTTTGATCACCTCTTGTACGCATTCCCTCTTTCAAATTTATAATAAAATGGTTCAGCTTTTCTCAATGTTTGTAGTGCTTTTCATGATGTCTCTCTATTTGTTGTAGTTTTTGTTTATGTTGCTTTGTATTACTGTTTATTTACTATTCAGAATATTATAGTGGTACCAGAGCTCACAGACTTGGCTCAGGTTGTGGAGAAGATTAGTCTATGACACTTGGAGACAAAGAATACATCACCTACCGGAAGCAACGATACAGGAGCCGAGAGCAGAGGCTCGAGGCCACATTTGGAGAGGGGGACTGTGTTCCAATAAAGGACACAGAGGAGGAAGCACCTATGGCAGAGGAAATATATGACGAGAAGGAGTTCGAGAATATCCTCTTGAATTTTGTACATGATCTCTCCAGGAAGATAGAGGAGAAGGGTCAGAATATTGTTGGGGAGAATAAACAGCGTGAAACCCCGAGGGGTTTTCACATGGGAGAGGGATCCGACACTTCCCATCACATGCAAGAGTAGTACACAACATAGCAGGTGGTGCTACGCACTCCCCCATGTTCCATTATGCCCACATTCTTGACTGCAGGTACAAGAACGGGAGGAACCTCGGAGCCGGAGATGGCTCATTACGAGGATTATTTTGTATAGTATCAGTCACATGGGCAAGATTTTGGTGAAGCTTTCTCTTTCCACGATTTTTTATAGCTCAAGAACAACAACATACACCACAACCATAATAGAGGAGGTGGATACACGTAGGGAGGTGAGTTGCAACGTACCATGGGAATATTTTTCTTGCCAACTTATGACAGTTCATATAAATGTTCAGCAAAATCTTGGGTAGAAAAAATGGACATTAACTTTCAGCTAAATCAGATGGCAGAGGTGGAGGCCATCAAGGTGGCAGTGCTGCACTTTGAGGGGGAAGCCCATGATTGGTGGTTCCATGGGATGGCCACACCGGGTCACTTAGTAGTGACAACGTATGCAGAGTTCACCTAGATTTTGGTGGAGTGGTTTTACAGGAAGGATCCAAAGGAGAATTTTTTTGAGCTGACCAAGCTCAAACAGACCGGGAACCCAGAAACTTACATTTATGAGTTGTTGAGACTTTTAGTGATGGTGCTTGACTTTTTCGTCGCCAGGAGGATTTACATTTTTATTGATGGGTTGGAAGAAACTATGCGTGGGTTAGTGAGGTCCACTAGGCCTGCTACACTTCAGGATGCAGTTGGGAGGACAAGAGATTTGCAGGATGCTTTGCCGGGGACTAGATCTCCTTTCCCCCCAGAGACTGACATTTCAATCGAAGGGGAAGGAAATGAGAGTTCCACTACAGAAGGGAAACCAAGGCCGAGGGCCTTTGGACGATGATACCCGGAGAGACTTGAGACAGAGAAAGCTATGCTTCACATGCCAGGAGCCATGGGCACCACGTCATCGATGTACCACAGGAAAGGCACATTACGTCGAGGTCTTCTCCGATAGTGAGGGAGAAGAATATGTGTATGAGGAGATAGAGGGAGAGGCCAGCGTTGTAGCATAGAGAGAAGATTGTCCACCACCACCTGCCCCAGGAGTAGGAGGGGTAGCTTTTGTACCCACGGGAGGAGTCATTGCATCTCTGCGAGGAGTTTCAAAGTATTTTTAACTACGTGTCTGAGGCACCGTGCAGGGGAAACGTGTGTCAGTTCTGGTAGATAGCGGGGCCACTCATAACTTTATGCATGCTTAGATAGTAGAGAGGAGGGGCATACCGATGGAGAGTTTTTATGGCTTCTCAATGGTGGTACCGGATGCCAAAACCATGTAGTGTATGAGATATGTTCTGGAATTGGTAGTGACCATGGGGACCTACATGATGACATACCACTTCTTTGTGGTTCACATCCCAGATACCAATGTGGTATTGGGATTGTAGTGGTTGATTACACTTGGTAAGGTCACCACAGACTAAGAGACATTGGAGATGGAGTGGACAGACAAGAAGAGTGGAAACCATGTGATGATCAGGGGCATGCACACATACACTCCGTAGACAGTTTCAGCACACCGGATGGAGGCATACTTCCAGAAGGGAGACATAGAGTAGGCAGTATAACTGCATATTTTAGAGGCAGGGGCCACGGGGTAGTCAATTCACCCTGATGTGCAGTTGATATTTGATAGGTACTCCATGGTTTTTGGGGACATACCACCGGGGAAGCCACTAGACCGATGGTTTGAGCATACCATTGAGTTAGAGCAAGGGATCTAGGCAGTGATCACCACCCCCTATAGGCACCCCAAGTCCTACAGGGATGAGATTGAGAGAGCTATCCATGAGCTTTTAGCATTGGGACACATCCGGCCTAGTAGTAGCCCGTTTGCTTCTTCTGTTGTTCTGGTAAAGAAGAAGGATGGCACATTGCAGATGTGCATCGACTACAGGGCACTCAACAAAAATACCATGAAGAACTGATTGTAGAAATTTTAATACAAATTATGTATTTCCTGGATTCTCCTTATCTAACAATTATATGCCACTGTTAAATACAAAATCGCTTCTACAAAAAGCTTTATGGAAATTTAAAACACGATCGCCAATTGCAAACACATGAAGAAAGATCAATCACACATAACACATATATTTTTACCGGGAAAACATAATGTTAAAAACCCCACTATCATATATTATGTACATATCATGGATCATGAAACAATCTCATACAAAACTCTAATCCAAGAGCTCTCAGTACAATATACAATCGTCTCACACTGTCATACAAAAATTGGCAAATACATGCGCCAATTTACTGCCTCCTCATAGCCTGCCTCCACTGCACAATCCCTACTGATGATAATCCATGAACGAATGAGATCTCGCCTTGCCTTGACTGTGTAATCCTCATTGGCATCTCAAATGTGTGTGTGGTTGCATGAGTGCACCCACTAATGTCACAACTGATAGTCAAACTGTCCCTTTCACCTATCTCTCAACTGAGTCTCCATTGGATCTGACATGCATGTAGTTAACATTAGTAAATATTTAGTTGCATGTGAGACCACTGCTTGTGAATTAATTAAATAATTAATTCACTAATATCTCACTAGTGTATGCTCAGTTACAACTAGCACAACTGAGTTAAACTACTTTACAACTCACATAACTACACATCCAACTCTGTTACAACTTCGAATCACTCAGTTACAACTAATTCCACTTGCATGACCCACCAACCAACCACTCAACTCAAAATCCACTTAGTTAACTGATTTGCCACTTCAGTTAACTATTTCCAAGTGCTCATTGAGAATATATTAATGTTTATTGTCCAATTATTATTAAGAGATAATAATAATCGACATGCATTCTATATTTAGACATGCGATCTATAAATAGAATTCACACATGCATCTAAAAATAGAACATCATCTATAAATAGAATTTTCTCACCATTCTAAAAATAGACATACACCTAAAAATAGCCTGCGAGCCCCACCTAGTGGTGGTGCTTAATTTTCACTAGGATCATCATCTTGTTGAATCTCAACACTCCCTCTCAACAAGAAAGGGATTATCCTTCACCTCGATCCTGTCTCTATGGTATTCTAATTTGCTCCTGGTGAGTGCCTTCATCAGAATATCTGCATCTTAATCTTCTGTAGGAATGTACTGAAGCAACATGATCTTTCACTACACACAATCTCTGATATGATGATACCGGATATCTATATGCTTAGATCTATCATGAAACACATGATTACTTGAGAGTTTAATGCAACTCTGATTATCACAATGAATCACTGTAGGATCTAAATGAGAACCAAACAAACCAACCAGGATCTTTCTCATCCAGATAGCCTCACATGCATCTTGACTTGCTGCCATGTATTTCACTTCCGCTAAACTGAGTGCCACTGATCTTTGTTTCCTGCTATACCAAGAAACAACTGTAGATATGATATTGAAGACCCCTCTTGATGTGCTCTTTCTTTCCGTTGGGCTGCCCGCCCAATCTACATCCATGAAGCCATGCAACTTCACCTCATCCGTCTGTCTGTACCATAAGCCATACTCAGATGTGCCCCTAAGTTATCTCAAGACATGCTTGCCCGCCTTCCAAAAGAGCTTGGTAGGCTTAACCATCACTTGACTAAGCTGGTTCACCGCATAGCACATGTCTACTCTTGTATTTACTAAATACATTAGCGAACCCACTAACTGTCGATAGATAGTAGCATCCAATACCTCTCCAGATGTAGCATCCTCTTTCCTCCAGTTTCCTGGAAGAGGAGTACCCATGGGTTTGTAGCCCTCCATGTGAAACTTACCCAATATCTCCCTTGCATAATTGCCTTGATATACAAAAATTTCACCTTCTCACTGCCATATTTCCAATCCAAGGAAATAATGAAGGAGGCCCATATCCTTCATCTCAAACTCCTTTGCAAGGTCCTCCTTGCATGAGTGTATCAGCTGCTCATCCCCAATCAATATTAAATCATCAACATAAATAACAATTATTAAAAGCTTACCCTCCACCACAATTTGGTATAGGTTTGCATCCGCCTCACACTTGGTGAAGCCAAGTCCGGTGAAATAGATGTCGATCCGAGTGTACCAAGCACAGGGTGCTTGCTTCAGCCCATACAACGCTCTTTTGAGTCTGCACACATGCAAATCTCTGCTGAAGATCTCAAATCCTTCAGGCTGCTCAATGTACACTTCTTCCTTAATGATCCCATTAAGGAATGCAGTCTTCACATCCATCTAATGAATATGCCAACCCATCTGCGCTGAGAGAGAAAGGATGGTCCTTATGGAAGAATACCGTGCGATAGGTGTAAAGGTTTCTTCATAATCAATCCCCTCGATCTGTGAGAAGCCCCGGGCCACAAATCTGGCCTTGTATTTCTCAACACTCCCATCAGAAGCTTGCTTTACCTTGTAGATCCATCTTGAACCTACCACTGATTTATCAACTGGCCTTGGAAAAATTTACCAAGCTCTATTTCTGACAATGGAGTCATACTCCTCCACCATTACATCTACCCATGTGGGCTCCTGAACTGCTTCCTGAAAGGAAGATGGCTCAGTCACAATACAATTTCTCATGAGAGCCATGTATCCAATGAATCGGTCAAGAGACTGTCTCTGTTTGTGCTGTGAAGTAGGGACTCCTAAATTATGTGCCGCATCAAGCTTCAAATTCTCAGCTTCTGTGGTACGCCTTCTCCCAGTTCTGATGTTTGGATCTGCGTGAGTGGACTCCTCCACTCCATGAACCTCCTCCCGTGGTTGATCCACATCTAGAGACTCATCTTTTGGAACCAAAAATTCCTCCTCTGCATGTAAGTATAGCTCCCTCTCAAGCGACAACTTCATTGCTTTCTCCTCATTGATTTTTATATCCCGTCGCATCACAATCATTTGATTGTTTGGAAAATACAGACGATAATTATGGGGTGTTTCTATGTAACCCACAAATATCCCAACTTCAGTAGTTGGCTCCGGCTTCTTCCTGGCATTCTTGGTCACATGCACATAAATAAATGAGCCAAAAATCTTAAAGTGAGAAACATCCGGTTTTTTACTAGTAAAAGCTTCTTCAGGTGTACTCATGTCAAGTACTCTATGAGGATAACGGTTCTGCACATAAACCACAATGTTTCATGCTTATTCCCACAAATGCATTGGTAGGCTCTGATCATGCAGCATCTCTCGTGCAACATGCACGATCGTTCTGTTCTTCCTCTCCACGACCCCATTTTGCTATGGGTTATGAGGCGCTCTGAGTTCTCATCGAATTCCTTATTTGCTACAGAAGTCTTTGAATTTGTTAGAGATGTATTCTCCACCATTATCGCTCCTTAGAGCCTTCACTTGCTTCCCCAACTCTTTCTCAACCAATTCCTTAAACTCATAGAACTTTGAGAATGTTTGATCCTTCTTTTGCATGAAGAAGATCCAACATTTACGAGAAAAGTCATCAATAAAAATAACATAATACCTATGTTTTTCTGTTGAAGCAATCGAGAATGGTCCACACACATCTTTGTGAACTCTCTCTAGGATCATCGAAGCACGGTTCTCCTTTTCATGAAAGGCGGACTTTACATACTTCCCCATGGTGCAACCCTTGCACTGATCTAACTGAGCAAGTGTTCCCATTGGAAGTCTAGTAGATATTTGTTGCATGAATTTCAAGGCTCCATGATGAAGATGGCCAAATTGCCTGTGCCATAATTCGCCCTCATCCCGGCTCACCACTTTTTCTGCCTTGCCCATCATTGCAGCACAACCTTATACCTCCAGCTTGTAGAGATTCTTAACTCGAATCCCTATCCTCTTGGCTTGACCTGTTGTTTTATGTCGCAGGAAAGCTTTTCCATCACTGAAAAAAACGTCATAGGCTCTGTCCTCAAACATCGCGACTGAGACGAAGTTTTTCTTCAGACCTAAAACATGCATAACATCTTTCAATTGAAATGGTTTACGTGACTCCCTCTCAAAGGCAATGGTACAAATTTCGGTCGCACTATATCGTCCATCATCGCCCATATTTATATTCATCTGGAGATGTTTATCCTCCAAGTCACTGAAAATCTCCTTATCTTCCATCATGTGGAAGGAAGCACCACTATTAAGATACCACACCGATCCCATTACGCTTGAAACCAAGCATGCGATAAAAGAAAAATCAAGGTCAAATTGCGAGGCAAGAGCCTCACCAGCTGCAGCTCCAACAACCTTCTTATTCTTGTTTTTTTGTGGGTAGTTAGTGGCGATATGTCCATGTTCGTGACAATGAAAACACTTCACCGTGGAAAAATCTAGCTTCTTGCTTTTAGACTCGGATTTTGAATGGAATTTCTTCCCCTTCCCTTTCCTTGTCTTGGCAGCCAAAGCACAATCTTCTTCATCATCATGATTTGATGAAGAGCCATCTTTGGTGTTCCGCCTGAACTCCTCCTGCACTAGATTCGACCACAGTCGTTCCCAATCCGACAGTTTTTCCCGTCTGTTGACGGAGTCTTGATAAATTTGCAAACTCTTAGGAAGTCCCAAGAGAGCCAAGCTCACCAAATCATCATCAACAACTGTGATTCCCACACTCCCCAGTTCATCCCGACATTGGACAAAATTTGTGAGATACTTAGGAATATTGTCGCCCTTCTTCATCTTGATCTTTCCGAGTTTATCCTTTAGAGCCAATATCCTATGGTCACTGCTGCTTTGGAAAATATATGTCAAAGCCTTCCACATAGAAAATGGAGTGGATTTCCCGTGAAGGCTTGAGACAATGTGGTCTCATACACCTTCCAACAAAATTCTTCTCGTCTTCTCTACTTTCTTTTGTCATGCGTCAAGTAACGCAGAATCCATCGAAGTGGGCTTAGGTACATCATTGTCGATGAATTCCTTCAAGCCATTATCTTCAAGCACCGCCTCCATCCTGTCCTTCCAGGAAATGTAGTTCGAGCTGCCCTCAAGTGCATAATCTAGCTGCAAGCCATTGAAATCCATTTCGATGTTTACTCAACTATTGCACCAAGAAATTCTTGCAGCCAATTCAAATTGTTTCCACCAACAAACTCAACTACTGCTTCAAAATTGCAATCTTTTTTGCTCTGATACCATGTATAAATTTTAATACAAATTATGTATTTCCTGGATTCTCCTAATCTAACAACTATATGCCATTGTTAAATACATAATTGCTTCTACAAAAATCTTTACAAAAATTTAAAACACGATCACCAATTACAAACACATCAAGAAAGATCAATCACACATAACACAGATGTTTTTATCGGGAAATCATAAAGCTAAAAAACCCACTATCATATATTATGTATATATCATGGATCATGAAACAATATCATACAAAACTCTAATCCAAGAGCTCTCAGTACAATATACAATCGTCTCACACTGTCATACAAAAATTGGCAAATACATGCGCCAATTTACTACCTCCTGACAACCTGCCTCCACTTCGCAATCCCTGCTGATGAAAATCCCTGAATGAAAGAGATATTGCCTTGCCTTGACTGCGCAATCCTCATTGGCATCTCCAATGTGTGTGTGGTTTCATGAGTGCACCCACTAATGTCACAACTCATACTCAAACTGTCCCTTTCACCTATCTCTCAAATGGGTCTCCACTGGATCTGACATGCATGTAGTTAACAGTAGTAAATATTCAGTTGCATGTGATACCACTTATTGTGAATTAATTAAATAATTAATTCATTGATCTCTCACTAGTGTATGTT
Organism: Pinus albicaulis; assembly: GCA_034641835.2. Taxonomy (NCBI): domain Eukaryota; kingdom Viridiplantae; phylum Streptophyta; class Pinopsida; order Pinales; family Pinaceae; genus Pinus; species Pinus albicaulis. The sequence goes on from CM076572.1 coordinate 1,043,143,974, forward strand.
CAGTTACAACTAGCACAACTGAATTTAACTCACTTAACTGAGTTAAACTACTTTACAACTCACATAACTACACATCCAACTTTGTTACAACTTCGAATCAATCAATTACAACTAATTCCACTTGCATGTCCCACCAACCAACCACTCAAATCGAAATCCACTTGGCTAACTGATTTTCCACTTCAGTTAACTATTTCCAAGTGCTCATTGAGAATAGATTAATGTTTATTGTCCAATTATTATTAAGAGATAATAATAATTGACATGCATTCTATATTTAGACATGCGATCTATAAATAGACTTCGCACATGCATTTAAAAATAGAACATAATCTATAAATATAATTTTCTTGACATTATAAAAATAGACTCCTGCTATAAATAGAATTTTCTCACCCTTCTAAAAATAGGCATACACCTAAAAATAGCCTGCGGACCCCACCTAGTGTAGGTGCTTAAATTTCACTAGGATCATCATCTTGCTGAATCTCAACACTGATACCCCATCCCTAGGATTCATGAGTTGATGGATGAGCTGAGGGGATCAAAGTTATTCTCCAAGATCGATTTGAGGTCGGGGTACCATCAGTTCAGGGTGAGGGACTAGGATGTGCCCAAGACTGCATTCAGGTGCCATTATGGCAACTTCAAGTTTTTGGTGATGCCCTTCAGGCTAACCAACGCATCGGCCACCTTTCAGTCTTGCATGAACCACATCTTCCATGTTCAGTTGAGGAAGTTTGTGTTGATTTTCTTTGATGATATCCTTATATACAACCGCACTTGGGAGGAGCACTTGCAACACATTGAGGCTTTACTGCGTATTTTGGAGGAGCATCATTTCTATGCTAAGCTCTCCAAGTGAAAATTTGGGTTAATAGGGATGCTCTACTTTGGGCATATCATTGGTGTGGACAGAGTGAGAGTCCATGAGGAGAATATCCTGGCCATTCAGGAATGGACGAAACTAAAGAACGTGACAGAACTCTGAGGATTTGTAGGCATCTGCACCTACTATCGGAAATTTGTCAAGGGGTTTTGCCAACTTGCTGCACCCCTCACAGATCTCGCCAAGAAGGGGGAATTTGGCTGGAATGATACTACACATAGAACCTTTGACAGGCTCAAGGAGGTGATGAGCAGCTATCTGGTGTTGGCTTTGCTGGACTTCACACAACCCTTCATTCTGTAGTGTGATGCTTCGGGGGAGGGAGTAGGCGCAATATTGATGCAGGGGGGCCATCCTATAGCTTTCAAGAGCAGAAATATACTGCCGCATGAGAGGTTGTATCCGATATACAACAAGGATATGCTGGCCATTATCCATGCATTGGCAAAGTTTTGATAGTATCTGGTAAGCAACATGTTTCGAGTGAGGACTGATCACAATAACCTCCAGTTTTTCCTTGAGTATAAGCAGTTGCAGGAGAGGCAAAAAAAGTGGGTCAGTGATATCCAGGCTTACGAATTTGACATTGAGTATGTCAAAGGGAAGAACAATGTAGTGGCAGATGCTTTATCACACAGACCAGCAACACTGTCCTTGATTAGCCTAGATGTAGATTGGATGGCTCAACTGTTGGTGGAGTACTCCAAGGAACGCTTTGCTTATGAGGTGTTGGATGGCCAGGTTCCGGATGACAGATATAGGATGATGGATGAGGTCATCTACTACAGAGATAGGATATTCTTGACTGGGGATTATCAGCTCAAGGAGAAGATATTGTGTGCATCCCACTATTCTCCGCTATCAGGCCATCAGGGATTCACGAAGACCTACAGGAAAATCAACATCGTAGCGAAAGAAGTTTTGATGTAGGAGACTAGGTATTTTTATGGCTACAACCATATAAACAAATTTTCCTCAAGCAAGATAAGAAGGATAATAAATTATTACCAAAGTATTATGGTCCTTCTAAGGTGTTGCAAAATATTGGTACTATGGCATACAAATTGGAGCTTACATAATCTTCCATAATGCACCCAATTGTCCATGTTTCATCCTTAAAGAAGGATATAGATGACAAGCTCCCAACTCAAACAATATTTCCAGAACTTTACAAGGAAAGAAAAATCATATTGGAACCTAAAGCAGTCACGGAAACGAGAACTCGACAACTACGAAATCGATCAATTTCAAAGTATCTCATCAAGTGGAAGAACATAATAGCTAAAGGTTCCTCATGGGATGATGATAATTTTTATACAAAAGCATCCAGAACTACTCAAGCATTGAGGACAACACTTGTTTGAAGGCGAGGGGCATGTTAGGTCCCTATAATACTAGTATAACCCCTTATTGTTATTGTTAGTGTAACCCCCTTATTGTTATTGTTGTGCCCATGTAGTCCCCATATTATTATTATTGTGCCCCATATAAGCCCACTATTGTTATTGTTGTGCCCTTACATTATTGTTGTTATGTAGGTTGTGATTATATTGGGACCCCTTAGACTCTTATATATAGAAAGTAGGTTTTGTAATTTGTATCATCCAAGAATTTTTCATTTATGTACTATAAGGGAGGTTGCCCACTCAAAGAGGTTGATTTCTAAGTCATTGATCTATCTTTTCTTCTATTTTGTAGTTGGTTTCATAACATCTAGCCCATTTTTCCATGAGTAGTGGGGGATAATGCAACATCTTCTCGAATTATGGTGGTCAATCATTATATGTTAACTTTTGGGAAGAATAACTTTTGCATCTGAACTCCAATTGATGTATCTCTTGTACAATTGGAAATGTATCTATGTGAAGAATAACATCATAGGTGAAATTCTTAAATTATATTGAATTTTTACCCCACAAAACATTATTTAATGCCTCAAACTAGCCTTATAAGGATTCTAAATTCAATATTCCAAATTAAATCTTACCACTAAAATTGCTCCTATAAGTTGATTTCTCTAATTTCTCCAACATGAAAGCATCGAGATGGATGATAGACAATATAATGATCTAATACATATATTTGGAGGCTTTCCCATTTTTGGAGGCTTTTGGTTCCCAAAAGCTTTTACTAAGTGAGGCAAGGAAAAATTTCCTCTACCTTCTCCTTAAAGTACCATTTAGTCTTTCTTAGAATCTATCCTTTTAACCCAATATACCAAAGCTCATGTTGCCCTTGTCTTGTAGTTTTGGACATATTCTAGAAAATTGTATCCTCTATCAAGTCTGCTTGAGCATCTAGAGTTATTTCCTCTATGGAAGGTAGCACCTTCTCCTCTTCTTGATACAACATAGATGGCTCATAGAGTTAAATTTTTCTATGAATTCTTCAGTGTCTCCTATACTTTAAAATCGATCTATTGTTTATTCTCAACAAGTTTATCTACCCTTAAAGCATCCCTTGTGAGATCCTCCCTCACTCCTCCTTGTTGTCCATATGTAATATCCAATGGTTAATGTGGAAAATATTGAAAACAAGTTTCAAAATGGAACTTACCAGTAGAAGTGTGGGCTGCTCTGTTATAAGAGTGTTGTATAAATACCCATTTTTCATCCTAAGTCTTCAAATGCTTTTGATTGTAAACCCTCAAAAGCTGCACCAAATTCCTCTTTATTTCTTATTTTTTATCATCTATGTGTGGATGGATTTTTGTAGACCTCTTCAACATTATGTCCATTTTCTCCCACAATGTAGTCCAAAATACATTAATAAATACAATGTCCTTATCTAAGACAATTCCCCTTGGTATCCCAAAGGTTACTCGACCTGTTCGAAGAAAAAGTTTGTTGCTTCTTTCCCATTGATGGTCTTTTTACAGGCCATGAGAATGCACATCTTGTTGAAGTTTTCAACTACCATGAATAGGTAGTCATGTCCCTTCATGGTTGTTGGTGAACCTTCCATAAATATTTTGTAAATAATTTCCCAAGGATTAGTGGGTATAGGTAAGGGATGGTATAGACCATGTTTCTTATTAATAGAATTTTTGTGCAACAATGTGTACATCTTCTTATGAACCTAGTTACATTTTTCTTACATAATGGGTCAGTACATATACTTATATAAGTTGGCCAATATATTCCCCATACCAAAATTCCTTGGAATCTTAGATTTGTGAGCCTTTGTGATTAGTTATAGTCGCTCACCCTTAGGAATACATAACTTTTCCATCCTATAGAGTAACCCATTCTGGAGATGATAGTCAACAGTGGTATTCCCATTGTCTACATGAATCTATCTCTAAAACTGGTAAAACATCGCCTTGAAGTCCTCATCCTCTGTATATTCTTCTCTATATGCATCATGGGTGAAAGGCTCCATGTGCATCAAAGTTCCAAAAGCTGTAAATTTTTATGTGAGTGGCATTGAAAGCATGCCAACCAACCTATTGGTGCCTCCCTTCTTGTACTTAATCAGTAAATGAAACTTTGTAAAAACCCCATCTACTTGTAATGTTTGTTCTACTGTAACTTACTATGGTCCTACACATATTATAGCTAATGGTGATATTTGTGGAAAATTTTCTCCTTTCCGATCATTATAACGTTTCCACTTCTTAACAACTTGCACCAAGGAATACATGTCCTTATCATGTGTAGGGTATTTGAGAAGCACCCCATGCAACACTTTATAATGGTAGCATATAGGCCTTCATCCATGCATCAAGACCACTCCCATAACATACCCACTCATATCCATCTCCACTTCGAAGGGCTATTGCAAGCTTAGCAATGCAAGAACATGTGTCTGACTGGTTTTCTTCTTTAACTCTTGGAATCTCTTTCCACTCACTATTATGTCATGGAGTGGTGCAATTATTGCTAAAAATGAGAATATGATTTTTCTCAAGTATTGTATTCACCTAAAAAAACTCCTGACCTCATAAACATTGGTAGGCAATAACCATTTCATGAGGGCCCCCATCTTGGTAGGGTATATCTTGAGCTCCCCTCCACCAATCAAATAATGTAAATAAACTAAATATTATAGTGCACACTCACACTTCTTGATATTTTTCAGTAGTTGGTGCTTCTTCAATGTCTCTAGCACTTGCATCAAATGTGAGATGTGCTCCTCCCGGGTAGTACTACATACCATTATATCATCTAAATAAACAATGATAAATGAAAGTATATACAAGCATAGAATATCATTAATTAATGTCATGAATGTAGCTAGTGCATTTCATAGACCAAATGGAATGACTAAGCACTCATACAAACCTTGTATGGTTTTGGAGGTGGTCTTTTAGGTTCATTTTCTTTGACTCTCATGTGGTGATACCCTAATTTTGAATCCAATTTGGTGAAGTATTTTGTTGTTGTAACTGACCAACAAGTCATTAATCCTAGGCAAGGGGTATTATTCTTGAGTGTAATTTTGTTTAATGCCTTGTAATTTATGCACGTTCACCAAGTCTCGTCCTTTTTGGGCATAATTATGATGAGTGACCCACATGGTGAGGTACTTGGTTGAATAAAACCTTTCTCCAATAGTTTCTACAATTTTTTTTTCACCTTGTTTTATTCTAGAATGGAATTATTGTACATCTTAATGTTTGTTAACAAAGAGTCAAAAAATAGTTGGATCTTGTGCTCTACTTCCTTTTTAACCCTTAATTTCTTGGTTTGGTTGGCACTTACTAGTGAAATTTAAGACTTTCCCTTTTGTGTGTTGATGATGAGGGATTTTATGTCCTTGATGAGGTAGTATCAATTGACTGTCTATAAGAAGATAATATCCCACGTGTACATATAGGGACTCTCAAACACTACTCTAAATACATTAAGTGGAACTACATCTAATTCTACTTCATTAATGAAATTGACAATAATAGAAAATTTTAATTTACTTTGTTTTGTTACCTTGATTTTTGCATCTTTATTTAGCCATCCCAATACATATGGGCTAGGATGATCTCAAACCTTCAATCCCATTTTGTTAACTAGCTCTGTTGCAATGAGATTCGCCTACGATGCTGAGTCAAACAAATCATTAATTTTTGTCTTCTTGACTTGTATCTTTATATGGAAGATTTTGGTCATCTCCTTCTCTTCCTATTTCTCAAGACTAGAAAAATTCACCCCTTTCTGCACATATGTGCATACAATCTTCTCATCCATGCCTGAGTTGTTTTCCACCTAATTAATGGAATCTACGACTATGAGATTTTTCTTCTTCATGTTCTTCTTTTGGTTCTTTGGGTTGAGTTCAGGATGTAATTCCCAACACTTATCCTCTTTGTTACCATTGATGTTACGATGTCTGTAGTGGTTGCTAAGATATTTGCATCGTCTTGATGTGGTTGTTTTCTTCTTGTCCTTCCCAACTTTCCATTTCTTATTCCATTCATTGGAAGCTTCTTTGTGTTTCTTCTACTTTGGACCACTTGACTGCCATTTCTTATGACCTATGTGTTCTTAGTACTATGATTATACACAATCCTCATCCTTGTTATGGATTTGAACAACATCACTTGCTATCGCAGATGCCTATATAGACCCCCCGGATGCTTGAGGAGTGTGTATGGATTCTTAGGAGAAATACCCAACACTATTTCCATATTCTCTAATTTTCTGGTGTACTCATATACACTTTACCCTTATCTTTGCCTAAAGTAATGCCACCAGATCCACTAATCCTCTACATATCCAAAGGGGTAGAATTGAGACTTTATGAGAGTTTTAAAATCCTCCCACTTTGTTACTAGAAGATCTCCCTCTAGCTTCAGGGTTTTTGAGTGGTTTTCCCACTACGTCGGGGCATAAGCCTCTAATTTCAATCGAGAAAACAAAATTATATGCATTTCTCTATATTATGAACCTTAAAATAAACCTCTAAATGCTACAACCAATGATTTAATTTCAAAGCGTCAATCTAACCTTGATATAGTTGGTATCCACCTTCACTTCTATCTTCATAAGAAAAAGTGAATGGTTCATGACACTCTAACTCAACTACTCTTTTTCAGGTTTCTTAGACTCCTTCTTTGTTTTTTCATACCTTAATTTCCCCTTTGATCCAAACTTTGCATTGGAAACTCTAGATTCTTCTCTGAATAGTCCAAGGTTATTAGTTAGGGCCACCATGAAGAGGTTCACATTATGGTGTATATATGCAACTGCACTTCTAGATATGCAAACCTTTCCTTTATTGAATCTTGAGGGTTTTCATAAATTGATTCACCAACCATGGTTGGGATTTTATGGCTTTTTGCTTAAACATATATGATCCCCTACAACTTCCCACAAAATACCAAAAGAGACATGCTTTTATACCAATATGATCTCTAAATTGCTATGGATATTCTATTGGACAATTCATCACAACATATATGATGAAGATAGACTGGAATCTAAAATCTATGTTATGAGGATTAATATTCCTTAGATTTTTAGATTTATTAATTATTGTTTCTTTTCTTATGCATAAAATTGATAAAATGTGAAAAATAGAGAAAAGTGAAACACAAACACACACCAAACACCATGAACACCAAGATATGGCATGAAAATGTGTTTTTGGAGAAAACCCAACTAGAATGTGAGGTTGCTCTACTCTCTTTTTTCGAGAATTGAAATGATGTGAATACCAAGGATATGGCACTCTTTATGGAGTTTCCTAACACCGATGGCCAATGGGATGCAATAGAACATAAACACCCTTTTTTATGCTCTCACTTTATCCACACTTAACTACTCTTCTCTACCCTGGAACAAAAATGCAACAAAATAGAATAAAATCCATTTTCCTCCTAGTGGCCTAAATTAACACAATGCAATAACCAACTAGGAGTTGAATTTGACCCGTTCAACTCTCTACACGAGTTATAATTCATCCCTTCTTGAGTATTCATTTTCATCGCCACATGGCTAGCCATTTTCCATGAGTAATAGGGGTCAGCATGGCATCGTCTTGAATTATGGTGGTTAATAACGATATGCTAACTTTCGAAAGCATAACTTTCACATATGAACTTTGATTAACATGTTTCTTGAGATGTTGGAAAGTTCTGTGTATGTTAAATGACAACACAAGGTGCAACGCTTAAGTGGAAAAGTTTTATGCTTAAATTTTTTTTTTTAAGCCTCAAACTAACCTTAGAGGGTTTTTGACCCCAATTCTCCAAAGAAGATCCCACAACTAAAACTGCTTTTGTAAGTTGATTTATTTGATTATATAATGATACAATCCAAATCAATGCCACTTTATATTTGTTTATTATTGCTTTCAAGTAAAAATAATATTTTATCACTTTAATTTAAGATTTGTTTAAAAAGATTTATCATTTTTAATTATAACAATATTTTGATCTAAATATTTTATGTCGTACCTGAAATACATATTTGTTGCATAGTAAAACGTGGGGTCAGACATTAGGTTTGTGGGTTCACTATGCCGCTGATGCAGGGTTGTGGAACTCAAGGCATGAGGTCACTGTGTCATTTTTTAAATTGACTTAAAGGCTATTAGCATTGGGACACAAGCAGAATCTAAGGAAGCCAGAGATGTGACTGGGATTTTACAGGCCTCAATTGTCGATATATTTTCTCATCAACCATGCTCGCCTCTTTTATCAACCTGGGTTCGATTTCTTGCCGCTCCAAAACCCTCAACCTCCATCTCAAGCATGCCTTGCCCTTCCCAAAACGTTTGAGAGCAAGAACAATATGCATGAGTTCTACTTCGTTCAAAATATTTGAGCCGTAGACACTTCAAAAACTTGCAGACGACATGCTGGGGATTAACCGACGAAATATTTTCTATGTAAAATTGGTAACACTCCACTGGATTTAGTCACAGTAGCCATGACAGTCGTGAAGGATCGGAGGTCTCGGACGCCAATGTGATGACGATTTCGTCCAAAGTTTTCATATCTTTAACCACAAAGAATAAAAGAAAAACAAAGTATTTTTAAAGTTTATAAGGTTAAAAATAGTTTAGTTTAGTTTATGGGATAAATTGCTTTTTCATCGAGCTCTTGTAATTGGTCATTTTTCTGTGGAGTTTTACTATAAATGCTAATTTTTCGCTGAATAGATTATCCTAAGAGCTAGCTGCCAGAATACCTGTATAATTTTCCCTATTGTTTTTAAAGACCTCGGATTTTAAAATAAATCTTTCGTCCCACATTTCTTTTTAGTCTTTTCCAATGCCCTGTTTCACACCAAAATTGATAAAAATTACTATTTAATTAAACAATAAAAATTTTAAATCCCAAAAATATATTGACCCTACAACAAAAATTATTATTGATAACAAAATGCTTTTACAAACTTCTTTATTTAACAACCATGGAGGAGGTAAAATTCAACCAGTATTTGTTCTGTGAAATTGCTTGAGGCTGAGATTTTTCGCGTATGCTTTCGATTCTTTAGAGCACACTACTACATAGAGTTGTATGCTTTCTCTATAGATGTTTGATATGGAAAATTCATTAGATAAAGAGGCAGTGATTATAATGAATTTAATAATGTGATTTTTCTCACCTTCTAATCACAAGGTTACATTGGTAAATAAGATGGTATATTTGTTTATGGTTTTCGGTTTGTTGGTCGGTGCATCAGATACATTTTTAAAAGTAAACCGGATAGGAATCGAACCCACGTTATTTTCTTTGTTGTTGACATGAAATACATATTAAAAATTAAATATAAGAAGTATCGAATTCCATACTTTCATGATGTGTTACGTGCCCTTTCTATGGCTGACATAGACACTTATGCAAAATTAAATGGCATAGTATCAAATTTATTGTTTTAATTTATGCCACATACGAAGTATCCTTTTTTCTTCTTATTTATTTATATTAGAATGCTAAGATTTGACGAATCACACTCGTTAGTTTTAAACGCTTTTATTAGGTTTTTTGTTATGTGATTATTACTAATCTATATTTGTATAAATTATGGATCACAAAAGTCAAATTTCAAATTTCAAATAATATTATTATTTCCATCAAAATTCTAAAATTTAACTTCTAATATTTATTTATATGAAATTATCAATAATTAAACAATTTTGATAAAAAAACATAATCTCAAATGATAATAATAATATTATTATTTTTACGAAAATTTCAATAGTTATATTTTAATATTTAATGTGTATAAAATGTCATTTTAAGCCTCAAACTAGCCTTAAAATGGAGTTTAGAAAAGCTTTCGACACTGTTCCTCGAGATAAACTTTGGGAGAGACTTAAAGAGATCATGGTCCCTCCTAAGTTGAGGATTGTTGTGATCCGTCTCTACGTGACCGTCACTGTCAAGCTTAAGACCAACAAGGGGTGGTCTAAAGACATTAAATGCAATATTGGAGTTAAGCAAGGATGTCCCCTATCCCCTACCCTTTTTGGCATATACATCGATAAGCTAGAGGAGTGTCTGGAATCTACGGAGTGCAAGGGCACCGAGCTTGGTGGTGTTCTCATTACGCTTCTCCTCTATGCCGATGATATTGTTCTTCTTGCAAAAAGCCATGATGACCTTGACAAACAACTCCAGATTCTTCATGACTACTGCTCCAAGATGGGTATGACAATTAATACCGACAAGACTAAAGTCATGATCATTAAATCCAAAAAATATCACCCATGGTAGTTTCGTGTATAATAACCAGTGCTTAGAGTGTGAAATTTTACTATGAAAATTATTACTACAGTAATTGATTTATTTCGCCTACTTATTTGATAAGTTATTTACATATGCTTCAGTAAATTTTGAAATAAATACAACTGTAGTACTTCACTCTAATCAAAAGCATAAGAAAAAATCTAACATATATAGCACCATAGAAACAACTACATGAACACAGTTATTTTTGGATAATTGTCCCCGAAAAAACCCAATGTGGGAAAACCACAAAATAGATGATAGTTTTTATTATTTTCAATAGTAACATTTACTGCAGGCAGTCCCAATGCTAAAATAAATACATAATTTTAACTTTAGCAATTCAGAAGAATTTCGACACACATGTGATGACCTCCTATCTTCCGCGTCAACTGTGAGTTTCTCATGTTGTCCTTCACCAACGTTAATCTCAATGTGATAATAGTGTTGTAACAGTTAACGTCTTCGTGTCCTTCACCTTTCTTCTTCTCCGTATGTCGCATTTTCCTCCTTATGTCTTCTTTAACCGCTTATTAAATTGCACCACCTAAAATCGAATTTTCTGTTTTATTGTTTTAAAATCGTATTTCTTTGGGTAATGAGAATGTTCTTTAAATGCTTTCCAAATGACCTCAAGCACTTTTATATTCTTCTGCACCTAATCAACCCACCTACTTTATATCCTTAATCAATGACTCAAATTAAAATATGACTTGAACTTCGTTTTCTAGAAGATTCACACTCTGCTTTATTAATAACCTTTAATTATTTAATTTCCCTAAGTTTAGACTTAGGAATCACATTAAAATAATTAATTATTTTAATAAAGCAAAAACCGAGTGGAATTTCCACAAACGATTTATGGGTTCTCTTAAATACTGTTGTCCAAGTCTTTCCTCAAAATTTGAGACCTAGAACACTTTCTGATGCTATAAAAATCAATACTCCTTCTTAGTGAGGAAAGTGTTCAAGCAAGGTACCAACTATACTCCTCTAATTCTAAAGCACCTGCTGCGTTGTTGATGTCGTGGCTGCTGCTTCTCAACTCTGCGTTGCTGCCCTCTATACTGTTATCTGTGACACTACCTCTACCATTACCTCATTCGTACTGCAACTCCCTCTGTCTTTGTAGACCACCTGTTCCTTACTGGAAAGGGTTCTCGACCATCCCCATCTTTTCTCCGAAGTAAGTAAACTTAATCTTACTCAGAACCTTGGTGAGGATATCTACCACCTGATCTCCTGTAGGAGAGTACCTCAACTGCACAACTCCCAGTGGACGTAGTCTCTGATGAAGTGGCACCGAATGTCAATGTGCTTCGACCGGTCATGAAACACATGATTCTCAGAGAGCCTGATGCAACTCTGATTATCACACATAATTCCGGTCAGTTCCATCGTCTTCTTGAGTAAGTTTAAGAGCAATTTACGAAGCCATATGGCCTCACATGAAGCTATGCTTGCTGCCATATACGCTGCCTCAGCTGAGCTTAGTGCAATGGAATTATGTTTCCTACTTCACCAGGAAGTCATTCATGATCCGAGATTGAAATAGTACCCACTGGTACTTTTCTGATCCACTGTGCTTCCATCCCAATCTACGTCTGTAAGCCCACTCACTTGGACATCATTGAACTTAGTGTACCTCAGCCTATACTCGACTATCCCCTTCAAATAACTGAGAACATGTTTGGTTGCTGCCTAGTGAGCCCTCCTTGGTTTCACCATGAATTGACTGAGGGTATTCACTGCATAACATATGTATGGTCTAGTGCTGACCAGATACATCAATGATCCAATGAGATGCCTATACAAGGTGGGATCAACCTCATCATCCTCTATCATGTTGATCTTCTTCCAATTTGTAATAATTGGTGTAGCCATGGGTCTACAACCTTCTATCTGAAACCTCTTCAAGTTTTTTATAGTGTATCTCCCTTGCCCAAGGAAGATTTCTCCCTTTTGCTACCAGACCTCCAAACCAAGAAAATAGTGGATCTGCCCCAAATCCTTCATGTCGAATTCGATAGCTAGATTTTCCTTGCATTCTTTGATGAGCTTAGACGATCCAATAAGGAACATATCATATACATATAATACCAAGATTAACGGCTCATCCCCTACTCTCAAGTAGTAGAGGTTGGGATCTGCGTCACTCTTGACGAATCCCATCTTCTGCAAATAGTTATCAATTCACCCATACCATGCTCTGGGGGCTTGTTTTAGACCATATAAGGCTTTCTTAAGCTTGCAAACATGAGTCTTTTGCTCATGTGTCTCAAAGCCCTTTGGTTGTTCTATGTACACTTCCTCTTTTATCACCCCATTCAATAATGTTGTCTTGACATCCATCTCGTGAATCTCCCATCCCATCTACATTGCAAGAGAGATGACATATATGATTGAAGTGTAACTAGCTATAGGGGCGAAGGTTTCCTCATAGTCGATCCCTTCTTTCTGTGCATACCCCTTAGCCACAAATATGGCCTTGAACTTCTCTATGCTTCCATCTGGATCATACTTGATCTTGTAGATCCACCTCAATCCTACAACTGATATGTCATGTGGTCTAGGGACTACTTCCCATACATCGTTTGTCATGATGCAGTTATACTCCTCCACCATGGCATCTACCCACACCTAATGCTGAGCTGCCTCCTGAAAGCTAGAGGGTTCTCCGACCAGTGGTACTAGTGCCTGGTATATGTGAGGTTTCCTTTGTACTCTCTTCCCATCTTTAGGAGCTCCAAAAAATTCCTCTGCATCCCTCAGAATTTGTTGGAGTTCTCTGCTCAGTCTTCCACTAGTGGTGGGTGGTCTTACCTACTCTCCTACTTGCTCTTCTTCGGAGGAACTCTCCTCAGAATACTTGTGCCGTGGAGAGGCAATCGACCCATCCTCTGTAGGTCATGGAGGCTGTAGTAGTGGATCCTCCTCAATCTATGTATATGTATCCATTTCCTGGGATCTTTTGAAGGCTCTCTCCTCCATGAATTTGACGTCCCGCCTTACTACGATCTTCCTATTTTCTGGAATATAGATGCGATATGCCTTCACATTTTCACTATAGCCCACAAGATACCCCTTCTCCACAGTCTGATTCAACTTCTTCCTCCTCTCATATGGTACGTGGCAGTACACCATACTGCCAAATAACTTGATATGGCTCACCTCAGGCTTGCTGCCTGTGAACACACTTTCAGAAGTTACCTTCCCCAATGATCTATGGGGCACCCTGTTCTACACATACACAGCTGTATTGCAGGCTTCTTCCCACAAAAATTTGGGCATGTCTTGGTTATATAGCATTTCCCTTGCAACTTCTATAATGGTCTTGTTCTTCCTTTTTGCAACTCCATTCTGCTCCGGATTGTATGGAGTTGTCCATTCTCTCTTGATGCCTTCCTTTGCGCAGAAATTGATGAAGTCTTTATCGATATAATCTCCACCATTATCTGATCGCAACTTCTTGATCCTCTTTCCATTTGAATTTTCTACGAGTGCCTTGAAGTCTTTGAAACACTCAAAGACTTCATCTTTGGTTTTGAGAAAGTAGATCCAAGTTTTCCTGGAATGGTCATGAATTAAGGTAGCAAAATACTTGGCTTGGAGCTCCTATGATATTATTATTAAGAATATTCAAAGCTCCATGATGTAAATGCCCCATCCTTCTGTGCCACAATTCATTCATATCCCTTTCATCCGTACTGTCGATTAGTGCCATTGGGGACTCAAGCTTAAGCTTATGTAACTTGTGGCTCCTTACTCCAATTTGTGCCTTTATTTTCCAACTAGGGTGTTTGACATAAACTTTATTTGCAATAAATTATACGTCATAACCTTTATTCTAGAGCTGAGACACCGAGAGTAAATTCATCCCCAAACCCGGTACATGCAAAATGTTCGTGGCCCGAAGCTTGTTGCCGACCTCTATCTAAAATATTATGGTACCTCTTCCAACGGGGGTACACTTGGCCTTGTTTCTCATTGTGATCTAGAAATTCATCTACTCTTCTTGTTAGCTCAAAAAACATTCTCAAACTCCCATCATATGAGCAGATGATCCACTGTCAATGTACTAAATTCGCGAAGAGGCTGTGATTGACACACAAGCAAAATCCTCCTCTAGTCTGGATGCTAGAACATATATGTCATGCTCCCTTTGTTTCACTATGTGCTCTGAGGAATCGCGTAAGTCCTTCCGGTTTGTGTCACTGCTTGATAGTCTTTCCATTGTAGAACCCCCTTTTCTGTCTTTTGCCTTTTTCTTTGATACCTTGTGAAATTTTACTATGAAAATTATTACTACAGTAATTGATTTATTTTGCCTACTTATTTGATAATTTATTTACAGATGTTTCAGTAAATTTTGAAATAAATACAGTTGTAGTGCTTCACTCTAATAAAAAGCATAAGAACAAATCTAACACACATAGCACCATAGAATCAACCACATGAACACAATTATTTTTGGAAAATTCCCCGGAAAAACCCAATGTGGGAAAACCGGTGCAGCAGATGAGGGTTTGTATTTGTCTTCAACGATGAAAAGATCATTTACAGAAGTCCTGACGAGAAAAATAAAATAGCATACACCAAATGTGAATTTTCCGGGCAATTCGAAAGAATTTTCGACACACGGGATGACCTCCTGCACCCTCTGCGTCAATCTACGTAGCCTCTATGCGCAGTCCCTACCTAGACTTCGTAATCCTGCATGGAGGGCTAGTGCTGCTACTCAGCGTTGCCTTCCCTGCATCCTTTTGACTTTCTTCTTCTTCCTCTGTTGACTTCTCCATCCTCCTTCTGTCTCTGCAACCTTGCCTCTACAAACTCACCCAATAAAATCAAATTCTCTTGCTTTAGAATCGATTTCCTTCGGGTACTGAGAATGTGCCCGACATGCTTTCCAAATGACCCTCAAGCCTTTTCTTATAGTCTTCTCGTTGATGAATCAACGACTGAGATTATATCCTAAATCAATGGCTCGAATTAAAAGATGGATTGATCTTAATTTTCTAGAATATTCACACTCTGTTTTATTAATACCCTTTAATTATTAAAATCTCTAAGTTTAGACTTAGGGATCACATTAAAATAATGAATTATTTTAATAAAGAAAAATCCGAGTGGAATTTCCACAAACGATTTCTGGGTTCTCTGGAATACTATTGTCCAAGCCTTTCCTCAAAATTTGAGACCTGGAACACTTTTCGATGATATAAAAATCAACATAGAGCGGGTTTCTTCTTATAAATATTTGGGCATTGACTTCCCTCATCATCTCAACTGGAATTATAGCATCAAGAAAAGGATTATTAGGGGCTGGAAAGCTTATTATGAGCTTGAAAAAAATTGTAAGTCAATCGATCTTTACATTTGGTGTAAAAAGAGGTTCCTCTTTGAGACCCTCGTCACCCCTGTTGTCTTATACAGATGTGAAGTTTGGGGTTGCAGTATATCCAGAGTGTCACGGAGGAACATTGAGATGATTCAAAAGCAATTCATAACCTATAACCTTAAGATCAAGGGAAATACTCCCTATCTTATCCTCTTGTTCAAATCTAGTTTGTCCCCCATTGAAAGTACGATTATGTTTAGATATCTGATGTATAAGAAGAAGCTTGACAACATGGAATAAAAAAGGCTCCCTAAAATTGCTTCTAACTATAGTCAAAACCCTCACCTTCGCCTCAAGCGCGGTTGGCATAAGGATGCCCAGTCCTGGCTCAACCATTGGGGAATTAAGGAGGAGCTTAGTATGGGAAGCAAATATAATATCAAAAATACTATTACCTCCAAGTTTAAGGACAAGTTCTGGGAGGATCAAGAACTGGTGGGTAAAAGGAAGCTAAGATATTATAAGGAAGTGATCAACCCCACCCTTTATAATTAGAATTATCTCTTTGTGTTGTCCAATAATAAGAAAAAAATGAACATCACTAAGATAAGAGCTAATTCCCATGAGCTTCAGAGTGAGATTGAGCGGTGGTCTATTCTCAAAACCCCTTTGGAACGATAGAATCAGTTAGATTTATGATTCTAAGCAGGTGGAAGATGAAAATCACTTCCTTTTAGACTGCCCGACTCTTACTCACATTCACTCTCAATTTCCTACCATCTGCCACACTTCCAATCTTCTTGACCTAATATTAAGCCAACCCACCTATAGCAATATTGGAGCACTTATTTCCCTTCTCTTTGACTAGAGAAACAAGATTTTGAAGAATCAAACTTAGATTCTTTCTCCTCTCTTCAGGTCTGATAAACCGCATTGGTCTTAGCGAATGGTAACCATCATCATCATCATGTAAATTTAGAATTAAAATAAATTTATATCAATAATATATATATATATATATATATATATATATATATATAAGAAGCAATTCTAGTTTTTAATTAATTTTTTTAGTATAATGTGATGTCCATTTGTTGTTGACAACTTTTCCCATTTTAAAAGTGTAGTACCTCTTATAATATATGAAAATTATTTGGAAAGATACTGACTATTACATACAATCATCAATGTCATTAGAGATGACATATTATTAGTGTCATTGTCACATTTCAATCCATATAAATAAACAAAAAAATAGAATAAAGATGAAAGACATTACCATGATAAATCTCAACAAATTATTTGCTATTAAAAATATATATATATATATATATTTGAATATTATGTTTTTTAATTATTTTTATAAAAAAATAAAATAAAAAATATATATTTTATTAACCTAAATCCATTTTGAATTTGGATGTACTATCAACTCTAGAGTTGAGATAGATCTAAGTTGGTACTCTTGCATTCCTTGAGATAAATATTAGTTAGTACTCTTACATTCTCTAGAGATTTCCTCAACCTTGTAAATAGGCTTTATTATGATAAGTACCATAGATTTTTAAACTACCATCCATAACCCTATCAAATGACTAACTCAAATTTGCATACCATTATTTATTTATTTTTATTCTTTTTTCATTTAAATTTAAATTTAAATAATTCAACTTGTCAAGGGAGCCATGCATTTGGTTTATAGTGTTGATGTCCATCCTCATGAAAAGGGAAAAAAATAAAATTAAAACAATGTTTGCATACCAACCATGATCTTGCAACCATGATCTTGCATACTTGAACAAACATTGCTATAAATGCTCACCAAATGAACCAACGTTTCCATATATCTTCTACTTGAACAAAAAAGTGCAAAAACATAATGAAAAAATGTTGTTCCTCATCAATATAGAAATGATCACATTAAATGCATATGATAAACCAATTAAATAATAAATAAAAATAGCTCACGAACATGAAAATGCAATTGTCATCTACCATTGTGCTCAAACAAAATATATTTGTTGAACTAATTGGTTTTGTTGAATCAAATACTTTATTTATTTTTTTGCATAAATTTTATAAAAATATTAATATTTTTGATTGAGAGTGTATTTTGTAAAAAATGAAAATTTTGAATTTAATTTGATGAATTCACTTAAACTTTTTTATTTTATTTATTTATTATTGCTAACTTTTTTACATATTTGAAGATTGGATAGTTCATAAATTTTTGAAAAAATCCATTACCCAAAAAAATACAATAATAATGTTACACCATTTCACCAATACCAAATCAAATAATAAAATATTAAAAAAAAATAAAAAATCAAAAAATACTATTCACAAATTTCATCAATACAAAAACACAGAGACATGCCATCTCTTAACTCTAGTAATTAAGAAATGAATAATATTTTGATCTACCTTATTAACTAAGAAATGAATAATATTTTTATCTACCTTATTAATTAAAAAATAATAATATTTTTATATAATATTTTGATCTACCTTATTAACTAAGAAATAAATAATATTTTAATCCAAGTTATTAAAAAAAAATGAATAATATTTTTATATAATTTATTGAACAAAAATGTTTAACATTGAATATTTTTACTTATTATATTGATTAGTTACATTATACGAGTTATGCATAACTTTATGTACTTAATATTCTTTTTAGAGGTTAATTTATCTAATAAACGATTTTTTCTTTTTTGTCTCGTACGTGGTTTGAAATAAAAATGCATATATAATTATCAATTTGTGAGGCAACTTGCATTATTTATTTATTTTATTGGTGATAACGATGGAACTTCCATTATTTATTTATTTTATTGGTGATTGTGATTTAAAAAATTATATTATACGTGTTCCCTTTTTCCAAGTCTTTTGTACTTGAAAAGGAAATGACGAGATGAGCCATATGTACTATGTATGCGCAAAGAAGTGAAAATAAAATTGGAACAAGTGGTCTTAAGGCTTTTTTTTAAATCCTGATTCACGGGAGGTTGCATAATTTTTGAATATATATTTTATTTTATGGTGGTATGTTATTGTGTTTTTGTATAGATGAATTATGTGTATGTGGTTTTAACTGAATTTTTATGTTAATTTGTAGATTGTTGTGCAAAGTAAAGAGAGAAAATATTTAAACTTCTAATTTTATTTAGTGGAGCTATTTGGAATGGTACAACGACTATTACTATAACATACAGGTGAATGTTAATGTGTTTGTGGGTTCAAATCCAATTGATTATGATTCATATGGTTTACCATACTAAACCAAAATTCATATCTTGATTTATGGACATTGGAAAAGAGGGCATCTCTTATATTTCTCAATCACTATTTTAATTCTAAAACTCTATATTTTAATTTTTGATTAATGTGTTTCCTTAATATGTCATGTTTGAGTTGAATATTGGTTTTCCAAAGGCACTTATGTGTGCTTGCTAAGGATTAAATTTGATTTTGACTAAGAAACAAAACAACACATGAAATAGCAAAGATTGTGTTGGGGATTTAGATGAGGCATCCATACTTAGACCTAGCTTGGTTATGGCATGTTCTTTTGCCTCTGTTGTTGGTCCCAAGTGGGTAAGATGGTACTCATACAACATTTTCTACCCATGCTACTTTGTAACATCGGTCTATGGAATTATGTGTTGTTCCATTGAAGGATGTGAAGGGTGATGACTATTTATCGAATTGGTCTATTACTTTCTAGATTTTTATAATTCCAAATTTTTATTTCAAACTTGTGGAATTTTTCAAATAAGCTATGTTTTTCTTATTTTTGGAGTTTTGAAATTTAGTCTATAACATTGGCATGTTGAGATATTATGATATTTCAACTTCAATTTGATATTGATATATATAGACCTCAATTAATTGACGAATCTAGAAAGTATCCATTGTCTAAATAAGAGGAGGACATCTTTATAATGAAGTTAGGAATATCATCCACGGTAGATTAATGATTTATCAACCATCAAACATCTATCGATTACAAGCATGTAAAGTAAACCCATGATTTATTAATGATATAAGCTACATGTCAATTGTTGTTAAAGAGTAATGTTTATAAAATAGGCCACTTGTGTAAGTTCTAAAATAAAATTCAATGGAAGTATGAATACTAAAAGGTCCAAAACACACAATTTTAAAAAATAGTTTTTTTCTTCATTTTCATGAGAAACCAAGGGACGCATAGTAGGAATGTGGGAGGGAGCGTCAAGAGCATGGCAAGAGTGCAAGAGGGATCATTGGCAACATGACATGAAAGCGGGAGGGAGAATCAAGAGCATGGAAAGAGTGCGGTTTTTGGGTCTAAGAGAATCTAAACTCCCAACAATGGGAGGCATGCCAAAAAGGATTAGAGCATGCTTCGTTGATACTTTTGTTTAGAAAATGGTTTCGAGGTGCGAACACACCTAAGCAAGATGTTCCCAGTAGCATGGATTACAAGAAGTTGTACGCTTGGAAATGTAAATGCACTATGTAACACCCTCTTCCCACATCTACCCAAGTAACAAGAAAACCCGGGTAAACATGTGACATGAGGCTACTAATATGAGATTCAACCTCCTAGATGACTTTAAGGAAGTGGAATTGATGGAAACATGACAAAAAAACCTTAAACTGCATCATTGACATCCCCAGGAGGTAACCCAACCTTCCTGGGCCCTGCTCCCTTAGGGGGAACTGATTTTTGACCCATTTGAGGCTTATCTGCGAGCATGTAAGGGCAAGGGAGTGGTTAAAGACCCTTAGTTGATATGATGAATCAAATTTATGCTCAAAAATCAAAGTTCTCAGAATGGAACGAAATTAGTGCGCTTGCATATATATCATCTTTCTGAATTCGATGCAACTCGTTTCGCACAAAATCGACATTATATGCTCTTGTAGTCACGATATGAAGTTTTGGTCAAACAGGCAAATTTTTTGCAAACATTCTGATTGGGCTACTGACTTTGCAGTTTGTATAGGTGACGTCATGCTGATGTCTACATTATGACTGGGCTCCTTTAGCTAATGTTTGGTTGACACTTGGCATCACCGGATTGGCTTGGAAAGGGTTGAATTTTATTGGTTGAAGGGTGGACCAATGAGAGGCTGCCATGTGGCCCAATCAGAGGCTGCCATGTGGCACCTCCCCATTGGCCAAAATTTCTTTAAGGTTCAAGTTGAGGTCGGCGAGGGTCGAACCCACAACCTCCCACCAACAATATTGGCGCCCAACCATCACGCCAAACATTGTTTCTTATTTCATATATTTTAAAATATTTATTTAAATGGTATGGTTGGAGTGTTTGGGGGGTGGATCGGGGCTAGCCCAACCCTGAAGTAGGCTAGACAGGGGTTTTTGAGTGATATGAAGCAATTGGAGCTATCAAAACAACCATTTGAGCAATGTAATTTATTTTTTTTGAGAATAATGAAAGAGGTCCAACCATTGGAAGTTGGACCAGGAGATATAGCCTATGAGGGGTGAACTCTTTCATCAATTGTTGTTGTGTGTTTGTTGTTATGGAGATATTGTCTCTTGTTTACTGCAAAAATAAGTTTAATTTCCAGGTTTATGTGTTTACGAATTTGACAAAAGAGGCTTAAAGCCCTAATTGAAAACTTGCAAAATTTACATAAATCTCAATCAACTTCACATATAGATTAGTTTGGTATGAGAGTTTAGGTTTTATTTGTTGTTGTGAGGGTTTAATTATTTGCAAGTGTATGCTATGCTTACAAGGTTGAAGGTCAAGAGAGGAGAAGGAAAGATTGTGGTTGCAAGTCCTCAAGTTAGGTCAAGGACAAGGAGAGAGCATTTTCCACAATCTCTACCAAAAATCCCACCTCAAATTGTAGTTGAAGCTTCAAAAAGTATGTCACATGAAGGAGAGCCTGATAATATGTCAGAATATGAGAGAGCCTTTAGGAAATCATTCTTTGATATGACACAAATGGTGAAAGTTCTCTATGAGGAGAGAAGCACAAGGTTGCAAGATGAAAGCTCCAATCCTCCAAAGGTAGATAAGTCTTCAAAGGGAGAAGGAGGAGATGGAGACAAGACTCCAAAAGGTAACGGGAATGGTGAAAAACCACCTTTGACACCACCATCTTCACCATCATCTTCTTCCAGAACAAGCCCTTCACAAACATCTCCACAGTCTCCAAAAGGTCATGGTAAAACTCCATTTTTAAAGCTTGACATTAAGTTTGATTTTCCTATGTATGATGGATAGGTAGATGCTGAAGGATTAGACAACTGGGTACGTCAGCTTGAAGTGTATTGCAGGATACAAATAATCAAGGATGATGACACAAAGATTCATCTTGCTTCACTAAGATTGGAAGGTGCAACTCTTATTTGGCGGGAAGCCAAAACTCAAGAGGACATGAAGAAACATGGTAAGGTCTTAACCTCTTGAAATGATTTTGTTGCTGCCTTGAGAAGACAATTTTATCCATTAGCATACGTGCAAAAAGCTATAATGGATTGGCAAAACTTTAGGCAAGGTAAATGCCAAACTATGCAAAGCTATACTCAATAATTTAGGACAAGAACACTAATATTGGGTGTAGATTTGACATCTAAAGAAACTTTGTTGAAATACATTAGAGATTTGCATAGTTACCTAATACATGCTATTATTATGTTTAACCCTTCAAATTTAGATGAATTATGTCTACTGGCCACACATCTAGAGGCAAGAGGGAAACATGTTTCAGATGAGACAAGCGAGAATACCTTTGAGTCTGGAGAGAAAGGAAAGGGTGAGTTCAAGGGTAAAGGTAAGAAGAATGCATCCATAAATATGAATAAAGAAAAACTCACTTGCAAACATTGTTCCAAACATGGACATGATGAAGATCATTGCAGGAAACCTTATCCAGAAATCAGACCCAATAAGCTTAAAAACAAGGAGAAGGAGGAGACAACTGCAACAATAACACGTGATTTAGGTTTTGGTTCCGGAGATGAAATAAAGATCGCAACAATGGGTTTGAAAGGTAAGGACATAGAAAGTAGTAGTTCTTCAAATTGTCTCAATAGTACTCAAGATGATGAAATAAGAATTGATCTTTTCCATGTTAGAGTTATTTTAAAGCATACCAAGATTGACACCTTGTTCGATAGTGGTTCACAATCAAATCTTATTTATGAAGACTTAGTCAAGAAGTTGAACTTAGAGACCATTCATCATCCAAGGCCTTATCCTTTAGGTTGGATATGTAAGAATGAAAATTTTCAGGGGACGAGGAAGTGCATACTTAGATTTGCAGTCACTACAAACTTTCTTGATGAAGTTGAACTTGATGTTGTTTCGCTTGATATTTCTAGTATTGTTTTGGGTAGCCCATATATTTATGATATGAGAGAAATATTTCATCGCCATGAGAATAAGTATCACTTGTTCAAGAATGGGATTGAGTACATTGTTAGAGAGTTTAGTAAGAAGATGAATTTGTCTCTTATGCATGCTAGACAAATGAAGATAATTGTGAATGCTAGTTAAAATTTTGCTTTGTTAATGTTCAAGCATCAAGATGTTGTGAATGAGGCCTTTCAAGGAGATGCATCAAATGAAAAATATTATTTCATTGAGGTTAATAATGGTTGTGATAAGATGTTTCAAGAGTCTAACATGTTGCCTCCAAAAATAGGTCAACAAGATGAGGTAAAATTGCAGCAGCATGCATCATTGTTGAACAGTGATGTGAACAAGATGCCAGTGTAAGAGAATACAAAGGTCAAAGAGAAAGTGCCAAAGAAATTTGAAAAAGAGGGCATTGGGTTCAAAATTCATTCTTGTGGGTTTCACAAAGTGTTGTATTTGAAATGGGATGTTTCATGGCGATGGCGATCACATTTGGTCAAGAGTCGAGCCAAGCACAAGGTGATACATGTTAAACATCATCGTGTCGACAATGTTCTAGGTGAGAGGAATTTGAAGATGTTTAAGTTTTATTTGATTGACGACCGAGGAGGGAATGTGCTTGTTCCTTCATGAACAAGTTGATGTTCTGAAAATTTTGGGAAATTGCAGCAAGATGGTATCTACAACAACAAGTCAAGGTCACCAAAATCAGGGAAAATCATCAGTTTTCATGAAAAACTCAAAATGTCGTATTTAATCAATTTTTAGTGGATCGATACTCAAAGGGTGAGAGAGCTAAACCCTCATCTATTTGCTGACATACAAAGATATTTTGGAGGTCCAAAATCTTATACTAGGGAGGAATGATCCGGTGGATCAAATTTATGCTCAAAATTCAAAATTCTCAGAATGGAATGAAACCAATGCACTTACGTAGATCTCATCGTTCTGAATTTGGCGCAACACGTTTTTCACAAAACCGACATTGTATGCTCTTGTAATTGGGATCTGAAGTTTTGGTCAAACATGCAAAACTTTTGCAGACATGCTAACTATGCAGTTTGTACATGTGACGTCACGTTGACGTCAACATGATTATTGGGCTCCTTCGGCCAATGCTTGGTCGACACTTGGCATCATAGGATTAGCTTGGAAAGGGTCAATTTTTATTGGTTGATGGGTGGACCAATGAGAGGCCACCACGTGGTACCTCCCCATTGGCCAAAATTTCTTTAAGGTTCAAATTGAGGTCGACAGGGGTCAAACCTGCGACCTTCCACTAGCAAGACCGGTGCCCAATCGTCGCGCCAAATGTTGTTTCTTAATTCATATCGTTTAAAAGATTTATTTAAATGGTATGGTTGGTGCATTTGGGGGGTGGGTTGGGGCTAGCCCCAACCCTGATCATCGCACCCATAGTAAATAAGGGGTGGAACCAAGGGCTAGTGCTTAGCCCAACCCCCCACAATTTTTAATTAAAATATTTGGTTCTTAACCGTTAGAGGGAAAATTAAGTGTCCCACAATTTTTCATCGTTGGGGGGAGAAAAAGTCACTTCGTTAGCGATTTTTAGGGCGAAATTCTAGGACGGTTTGCAGGCTGGTCGAAATTGTAGGATGAATAACTGCAAAACTTGTGGAGATCATAACTTCTTTAGTACTTATCCTTTTTGGGAGCAGAAAAAGGCTAGATAGGGGTTTTTGAGTTCTCTAAAGCCATTGGAGCTATCAAAATAACCATTTGAGCACTGTAATTTACTGTAAACACTATTTTTTCAGTACAATGAAAGAGACCCAACCATTGGAAGTTGGACCAGTTGATGTAATCCAGGAGGGGTGAACTCTTTCATTAATTGCTGCTATGTGTTTGTTGTTATGGTGATATTTTCTCCTGTTTACTACAAAATATGAGTTTAATTTTCATGTTTATGTGTTCATGAATTTTACAAAAGAGGCTTAAAACCCTAATTGAAGAACTTGCAAAATTTACATTAATCTCAAGCAACTTCACATACAGATCATTAACCACATGCTTGCCTTGTCAAGGCCACGGTTATGGCCCCAAAAGTTCAATATTGTGTTTGCAACTCTGGGATTCGTGCCATATTTTCAACCCCTGAGCCCAGGTCACTACCCAGTACTTCTTGTAACTTCAGGAGAGGGTAAATAACATTAAAACAAATATATGGAAGCAATCACATCATCTGAAACTCATCCAACCTGACCCAGTCATGACATACTTTTCGTTAAACATGTCACAAGCGTTGCATCTACAAGTGTAGACAACATGATTAAACATGGGGGTCTCTTACAAATATGAGAATAGCTAAGAAGCATTTCTCCACTACATCATAAGCTACAATATAGTATATTTGACCATAGATACATTGTGCATTCATTTATAGGTAAAAACATAGATATAGCCATACATCATCACTGATAAATACATGCTTATAACCAAAATAATAACAACGAAAATACAATGGATATAACAAAAAATAAATCCATACATAAGCCAATACATTTGGCTGCCGAATACCAGAGGAATGAGATCTTCATTACTGAATGTAAAAGCCAACCAGAGATGGGACTTCCACGTTCTACCCTACCATAGAATGGCTGAGACAAATCTCTCTTTAGCCAATCACCCTCGTGCCATATTCCAAGCATGAATGTGGGTCTCATAACCAACCGAAAAATAACCAAACAAGCATGGATGTTACAAAATTTCTCCGCTTACACTGTGAGGAATTTGAGTGTTCCTAGTATCTTAGGATTTACCGTAACCCACAATCTGATCCAGGGGTCACTAGGCCCTACACTAAGACCATCTCTCCAGGCTTTACCATACATCCAATCTAGGGACTGCTAGGCCCAACAAAGAGAAATCCACATCTTGGGTTTACCGTGTATCTTGCCATTCATCGACAAGGATTCCTAGGCCCACAGAGGCACACAATCTAGCTTTACCGCAACCCACAGTCTGGCTTAGGGGTTACTAGGCCAGTAGCTTTACCCTGATCCACATTCCAATTCAGGGACCACTATGCCATGTGTTTGTCATTTCAGAGATCCACCCCACTCAACTTCAAATCCATATGACAATACAACTCACTCGAAGTATGAGAAAACCATATCATCAAAGCTATACAACAATGTCGATGCTAGGTTGAAAACCACTATCTCACCTAGAAAAACTCATGCCAAGACAACAAGAAACCACATGTAATACCATGCATGTTAGATATAGCAAGGAAATCACATATGCAAATCAATACCTATAAAGAATAATGTTGTAGCTACTTGATCCTGCTCTTCCTTGCTCCAATGCCCAAGTTCTCTAAGAAATTTCTAAGTGTCCAAGAGTGTGAGAGAGAGAGAGAGAGAGAGAGAGAGAGAGAATAATGGGAGAGCTCCAAAAAATGCACTGCCAAAAGCAATCAACTAATCCTCAAAATCCTTTTTATTAATGAGCCCTCTATTTTCTTCATTTTCCCTTATTTTCATTGAATATCCTCCTTACATGAAACCTGTGACCTTTCACCTTCATTTTCTCCTATTTTCCATTATTTTCATAAATAAATATCAATTAATGCCTCGTGTATTTCTAATGCATTTTCTAATTTCCCTTAGCCATAATAACCGAAATAAACACCCAATAGGTTGTTTTTCCCAACATTCGGCTTGGAATAAGAGTCTCATCAACCATGGTTATTATTTTTAACTTTATTACATCGAAATTTCACCAGGGCTATTACAGAACCCTCCCCCATGGGGGACATCGTCCTCGGTGTTCAACCACACATATAGCTCAACAAAACGGCTGGAAAACAAACATTCTGCCCATGGAGCTTTATAACTTAGCTCGTTGCAATATTTACAATGAATAACCTTCTCAAAGTAAAAATCATCATGACAATCATATCGTGTACATGAGATTTATAACACAACTCATTACAATATTTACAATAAAAACCAAATATATAAATTTTCTCAACCAACAAAAAAAAGGATACGATGCCCATATAAGTAACAAGGGAATCCAGAGGCTCACACCTCCACCCTCAAAGTAGTAGCAGGATTCATCTCCTTCCCAATAAGTTCATAATCCACTGTCAAAGTCAAAGATGCATCCAATGTCTAGCGCTACAATCATGTGCCACTTTTTCTCTTAGTGAAAAATTACCGACTCATTGTTCTAGGGCACACTCCCAATGTGCATATGATTCCATCTGGCAATTCTAATGACCAAAAAAAAAAAAACATCCCGACCTTCCCTTCTCTGCTACAAAGTCCCTAGGGAAATTCGGTCACCCCTTTCGTGCAGTCACTCACCTTCCAAGTTCCACTAGCACCCCCATCTTGGGCAGTCCATCCCTTGGTAGCGGTTTCCTCGCATTGGAAGTTCAAACAATCAAGGCATATACCTGCCTCAGAATCATCATATCGGTCATACCATGCTCATGGAAATCAATGAACAGTATTGGGTACCAGTGTCCCATAATAGCCTTGCTCCTGAAGTGCTTTACCAACATATTGTTTCCTGTTTCAATTCCTTTTGTTATTGCTGCTAATTCTTGGAGTCAATTTCAACCATCCAACCAAACATTGCATGCTTTCTTGTACCAAACACATAATTTCCATTATTCAAAATAAATTGAAATAACTTCAAATCATACCTCATTAGTAGCTCATCACTAAGGTACACTTGCAACTATTTTCACTTCCCGTCACACAAGTCAAACTACCTGTTTGATCAAATCATCATGAATAAACATATCACATTTGGTTAGCTCAAAACACAACCATCATAAATTAAAATCAAGAATGACATGAAATCACCATAAACCATAATCATAAATCACATGTAACCCTCATAAGTCAGAATCATAAATCACATGCATAATAATACTAAAATAAAATATTGATACTTATCCTTTAATCGATCCTTAGCTTCTACCTTTATTCTTTTTTCCTTCGATACACACACCGAATCTATTGCCACACCCAAAAAACACCCAGTGCCTTCTCTTCAACCATGTACACATACACCTAATGTACAAAACATATGTCCACACAAGGCGTACAAAACCACACAATACATACACCCATATCGGCATACGACACATACACCTAAACCTGGTGTACAATACAACACAATACATACGCCTACTCTGACATACAACACATACACCTATACCTGGTGTACAATAAAATACAACAAATATACCTACATCTGGTGTACAACACAACACAATACATATACATATATAGAGTACAACACAATGAATACACATGTCACAATACCATGGCTACACCATGCACATACATAGTACCACATGC
This sequence comes from Pinus albicaulis, assembly GCA_034641835.2. Taxonomy (NCBI): domain Eukaryota; kingdom Viridiplantae; phylum Streptophyta; class Pinopsida; order Pinales; family Pinaceae; genus Pinus; species Pinus albicaulis. The sequence continues at coordinate 1,043,172,604 of CM076572.1, forward strand.
CCTCAACATAACATGTACTACATGCACACAATACCACATGTATACCAGTACCATATGCACAACATGTACACAATGCCACCTGTACACAACACTACCTGTACGACATGTCCACAACATCACATGTACACGACACCACTTGCACAATGCGTACACAATGCCAAATGTACACCGCACCACTTTTACAATGTGTACACAATAACTCATGTACACAGCACCACATGCACAACATGTACACGAGACCAGATGTACACAGTGCCACATACACGACATGTACACGGTACCATCTTCACACGACACCATATGTACAACATGTACACAACACCATATGCATGCATCACCACATGTACAATCATGCACACAACACCATATGAACATAGCACCATACGTACAACGCGCACACAACACCATATGTAAATAGGAATACATATACAATAGGTACATAGCACCATACGTACACAACACTGCATAACCAAAATGTGCACAACACCAAATGCACACAACACCGCATATCCAACATGCACACAGTACGATAAGTACACAACAACGCATATCCAACATGCACACATTACGATGAGTACACAACATCGCATATCCAACATGTACATAGTACGATAAGTACACAAAACTGCATATCCAACATGTACATAGCACCATCTATACGTAGTACTGCATATGCAATATACACACAATGCCATATATACAACAAGAATACAACATCATATGTACACAATACTACATATGCAACATTACATATCACCATAGGTATAATCACTGAATATACAACATGTGCAACATATACACAACAGTAGCACTGTACATTCATAGACCACACATTGACCCCACAAACAACCTTGTTTCTAGTGCCTTTCCACTATCCATGCTTATCCTAGCATGTCGCAGATCACACTGCCTTCACTTCACTGATGTACCCCTCAACATTACCTATCCATAACATAAACATAGGCATAGTACAAGCATATAATATCAATTCATTTCCACATGATAATGACCTCATAGATCTGTCAGGGCTACTCTTCCCAATTGATTCCTTATAAGACCAAGAACCTCTTCATGACATTCACCTGCATAAGAAATCATTCCCCCACAAGAAATTTCCTTGACAACTATGTCACATACATACATACATACATACATACATACATACATACATACATACATACATACATACATACATACATACATACATACATACATACATACATACATATATATATATATATATATATATATATATATATATATAGATACATATATAGATACATATATATAATAATTAGCATAGAACAATCATAATCATGTCATGCAATGACATACATATATACATATAAACATTGGCATTAAAAACTCATGATACATGATGACTCTGTTAGACACGACATGCATACATACATACATACATACATATATTCATATATAAACATAAACATAAATCAATCATGATCACAACATAATTGCTAGATATCATAAGGTCTAGGTTAAGAGAACTTGCTTTATATGTGCACATCATGCACAACATTGAGAACAAAAGTTCCCAACATAGCCAAGTCATTTGATGCCTCAAATCCATTTACTTTACCTACTCTGCCATTATCCATTTACCACAATGGGCCCAACTAGTCCAACCGATTGTCTTATTCTTACCTTCCACTGTGCTTACGCATGCACTGAGCTTCATCCAAGTTTTTCATTACATGTCAGGTTCCATTCAGCTCTCCTAGAGCTCCATCAAATTTTCTCTTTCCCAACCAATTCCCAAACTCTCAAACAAAAGGAAAAAACAAGAAGAAAACCATGAAAAACAAGGTAATATGACACCGCAACAAAGTAGCACAATAGGACCATAATCAAGTGCAAACAAATCAAAAAGACTGAAAGCACGAGACTAGCAACAAACACCATGACTCAATCCCCATGGGTTCCCAATGCTTCCAAGGGAAAGTTCAACTCGAGCCTTCTTCAATATTTCATGGCAATCTCAGATTTCCATGTAATCCCATGCATCATATTTCCATAACCACATAACTGTACACGTATGAATACATATAAAAATATACCAGTTATCTTACCTTGTCATGCCAAACACATGTCATCCATATGTACCAAACATCAATACAAAAATTCTAAATCAACTTTTTCCAAGACTAACAACCATGTCATAATCAACAATCAACTCACATTCATCGGTCATAATACATAATGCTACAACTATCACCTACTTGCACTCAAGTATCTCAACACATGTGTGTTAGTATGACCATCTCAAAGCAAGATCGTTACTTCATGCAATCTTATAGAAATATGTTCATATCATGTGATTAATGAAACATTCAACATTAAATAGACAACATAATAGACACCAATACTCAAGTACCAAATAGATGGCATAATCAAACATTCAAGATCCAAGTAAATGACATAAGCAACCTCATACCTTAATGTATCTCAGGGGAGGTTATCTTGTCTGCACAATCAATATAGATTAGCATGATATAACTTCACAACGTATCAACCCAATCATAAATAAGGTCATGATATCCATAATCAATATCTAGCTAACATGTTCACATCATAAACCAATAAGCAAATGTCATTCATGCATATAATCACACATGCACAGTCAACCTAGACATAATACAACTCACTATCATAATTAGGTCGACTTATGCCTCAATGTCATAACCCTAACCATCAAGTCACTAGCATGTAACAAAAACAAGTTATATATCAAGCTCATCAACAACATGTAACACAATCATCAAGCTATATATCATACAACAACAACAAGTTAACACATAACATGGTCATCAAAAACATATAAGTTATCTAACATAAAACAACAATATAAATGCATACCACCACAGGTTTCTATCACTCATGACTATCTGACATGTTTACATATAACCGCACTAATCAAGTAACATCTATAATGAATGTAACCATAACATCAATAGAATGAAAGGATTACACATAACCATAATGCATATAACAATCCTTAACCTACATACCTACATGCCAAACATCTAAACCTGTATGACGACATGCTCTTGCCTCGAGGTCCAATGCTGCAAATTCACTTTGATGGTCTGCATCTCCTATTCTATCTCAGCCAACACATTAGCATCATAACATACCAATATCATCATGATGACCTAATGCATAACCATACCAAATGCATGCCATGACCTAATGCATGACAACCTCAACCAAACCAATGCAAACTTGACCATATGCACCCACTTGACATGTATAACCAATCTTGAACGATCAATGCATGTTCAACATATAACATCACACAAGAAAGCATACACGGACACTACACAAGCATGACCACTATGTGACCTAGCATACAAAAGCAATGCATATACAACATGTAATAATATTTAATATAATGTGCATGTGCAATACACAAACATGAACAACACATAATCAGTCATACACACATGACCACATGTTGACAACAACACCATCAATCCTCTCATGGCAACACCATGGCCACCATGGCCAACACAACATTGATGCACAAACACATACACCATAGGTATGAGAAACACATAAGCAATGACAAAAGCATGACCAACACATCGCCTATCGAATCCAAGGGTTGAACCATTCTCTGATACCACTCTGTAACACCCTCTTCCCACATCTACCCAAGTAACTGGACAACCAAGGTAAACATGTGATGAGAGGCTACTAATATGAGATTCAACCTCCTAGATGACTTTGAGGAAGTGGAACCAACGGAAACATGACAAACAAACCTTACACTGCACCATTAACATTCCCTACAGATTTCCTCAACCTTGTAAATAGGCTTTATTATGACAAGTACCATGGCTTTTTAAACTACCACCCATAAACCCATCAAATGACTAACTCAAATTTACATACATTTTTTTTTTTCAATTTAAATTTAAATTTAAATAATTCAACTTGTCAAGGGAGCCCTGCATTTGGTATATAGTGTTGATGTCCATCCTCATGAAAAGGGAAAAAAAATAAAATTAAAACATGTTTGCATACCGACCATGATCTTGCATACTTGAACAAACATTGCTATAGATGCTCACCAAATGATCCAACATTTCCATATATACAAAAAAGGTGCAAAAACATAATGAAACAATGTTGTCCCTCATCAATACAAAAATGATCACATTAAATGCATGTGATAAACCAATTAGATAATAAATAAAAATAGCTCTAAGAACATAAAAATTCAATTGTCATCTACCATTGTGCTTAAACAAAATATGTTTGTTGAACTAATTGGATTTGTTGAATTAAATACTTTTTTTTTTTTAACATAAATTTAATAAAATTATTAATATTTTTGTTTGAGAGTGTGTTGGGGTTCCCATGTTTTGGCAAGATTGGCAATACCAAAAGATGAGACAACATAGAACCAATTTCGGACCTTAGGATCTAGCCCTCCTAGGTCCAGAGAGGGATCTCTCTATAATAGTCAAGGCATATGGCTTTGAAGCTCAAGTTTAAGATATTAGGCTAGTTATAGGCACATGGTTTGTTTGTTTGATTTAGAGTTTGGTTGTTGAGAATCAGGAAGGAAGGGTTCGTCATGAGACAAGGCCGCGCAACAAAGGATATAGACAGAGGAGAAATAGTCTAGGGAATACCAAGTCCATTGGGCAATGGAGTCAAGAAAGGATTTACTTGCTATTCAACATGCAAGCTTTCAGTTGGGCTAGTCATCTAAAGCCTTGGATCCTAAAGATGACAGTAGGAATGAAACATTAAGGACTGAAGATGAAAGGAGAAGAACCGTCCAATTCTGTCTATAGATCAAGTCAGAGGTCATTTAACTCCAGACCTTCTTGAACACAATCAGGGGCAGCACGAGGGATCTTAGACAGGCTTAATGGAATGGAAAGATCCTAGTGAGGCAGGGACAAAGCTCTAGACCTCCTAGTGTTCTCAACACATTCAATCAAATCCCAACAAGAACATCTAAACATGGATTTCCTTAATTCATACATCAGAGAGCAGGCAATAACATCCACTACACTGGTTAAATCCATTGAAATCAATATTCAGATACACATATAAGTAGAAAACATATAGGGCTGGGAGAGCAGCAACATAAGGCACCTAACATGGGTGAATCTTACGCCAAATTTCTGATGCGAGCCAGAAGAACCGAAATGAAATGAAATAAACACAAAGATAGAAAAACATCACCGCAGCTTTAGATCAGGATCCAAAGGAATGTGTTCATTATATTAAATATCCTTTGTCAGTACAACATAACTAACCCAATTTTGATTAAGCAAATAAGACCATCTCACTGGCCCTATGTTACAATTCTTTTACAAGTTATTATTTGGGAGAAAATTGCTTACATTTCTCTGAAGTAACTCATGTCAATGCTACATCAACTTCTCCCATAGTTTTTATATTTAGAAAAAAGAAGCAGAGGAAGTAGGTAGAACACTAAATATAACATTAAATTCGAGAGAAAAGAAGGAAAGGCGAAGCCCATTAAATTTGGAACTCGAGCCTTAATTTTTTGGCACTGTTTTGAGAGAAAAGGGAGGGTCTTTGATGAACTTCATTTCATTCAATTCCAGGTATGTTTCAGATGCATCCTGGTGTAGTACCTTTGGTGAATAAACAAAATGGTAATGAAAAATGGACTGGTCTGCCGTACTTGAGCAGCAAATGCTCGGATCTCCTTGGACTGCGTGCTGAGCGTAGATCTCCTCTGGAGCACGGCATGTAATCAAGTGGTAGGGACAATTCGTCCTTCTTCGGACGAAGACATTCTGCCGATGTGGACACCTTCCCTTCATTAAATTCTTTGCCTCTGACGAGTGAAAAACTGCGGTTGCCTCCATCTTGTCACGATTTATGGTGGCGTTCAACCCTTGTACTGCATAAAAAATCACAATTGTGTGAGGAAAATGAGTACAATGAGAGAGCCCGATTGGGCGGAGAAGCCAGCATGCCAAATATGGCGATGGAATGGAAAGCTTTGCTATCAATGATACGGCAAAATACAAAGGAATGTGAAGGGGAAAGCGGTGACATGCGATGAGAAGGAAAAGAAGGAATTGACAGCGAGGAAGCGGAGTGGCGATTCTATGGCCGTTGGATCTTAAACTGAAAGCCAGTTTGTGGCGAAGAAGGTTTAGGTGGGGAATCGCAGTCGCGATGGACGAGGGGGGATCACATACTTATAATTTTCTATTGGGATCGAGGAAGGGGAAATGGTTGGGAATGCGATGATGGTTGGGTTCACACGGGAATCAATGGTGGAGGATTTGCGACGTGATCGGATCGCATCGCAAATATTTGCGATGGATCACTCGAACGGACAAGTGAGAATGCGATAATGCGACAGTGCGATTATGCGATCGAGCAATGGTCGCATCGCAAATATTTGCGATGCGATCCCATCGCATCGCAAATATTTGCGATGGATCCAATGAACAAGCGAACGAAACTGCGATGCGCGACTTGCGATAGGCGGCGGTTATATAATGTGATATAAACTTTATAATAAAGTTTATAACAAACAAGCGGGGTATGCAAGGGGGAAGGCTATAAACGCATATTTTGTATTCAAAATGGTTTATAACGCGATGGAAGTCGGAAAAGAGGGGAAGAGGGGTCCAAGGCCTGTAGTAAGATAGGAAAGTGGGTATTTGTCCCTTTAAAGTGATCTGAAGGTTAGGAAGGGAAGTAATAAGGGAAAAAAGGGGAAGATGGCCTACAAAGGGTAGGGGAAAGAATTTAAAGGGGATTTTGAGGGGAAATGAAAGGCAAGTGGGGAAAAAGAAGGGGAGACAAAGGGGATAGGGGAATGAAATAAGAGGGAAAAGGGGGCCTTTGGGCATCTCTTCACAAACAGAGAGGCTTTATGATGGGAATCAACAGAAGGGAATTTATCAGAGGACATAAGGCACAAGGAGGCTTCAAGGATGATGTGTTTTCTGGGGAAATGCATTCCTTGAAGGCTCAGAAACATCTTAGCCCCTTATTTGCTTGTCGAAAATTTATAGGGGGCTAACAGTGGCTCCACATGGGGATGGCTTCTTCTTGAAGGAGTCAAGAATTCAGAAAATAAATCTTTGGTGTAGGCCAGCTGCCGGTTGCTTGGCACATCTCTTTCTTTGATCAGCTGCCACAATGTGAATATGTTACATCAACAGAAACATTTTCCCCAATCAAACTTCCTACCCGCACTACAATCCTAACATTTTTCTTCTTTAGGGTGCATTTGAGCTAGCAGACCCTTTACATCATTTTATTTTACAAACATAAAATAAACCTATTCTAAATCTACCCTTATTGCTCCATGAGACCAGATTAAACAGTTGGTCCCACAGCGTTTCGCTACCTACACCACCACCTGCTAGGATTAGACTGTCTAGCACGTTTCTCCTCTACATTCTAAGACAGAAAATGAAACAACTAACTACCTGATCATAGATTGAGCTTTATTGATCTTTTCCTACCTACCCTATTCTAACTTGACACATTTACAAGACTAGCTTACAAACACTGTCTTCCAATGTAACCAGTCCATCAAGTGATCCCATGGCTGGTCCTTCTTGCTCAACTCCTTGAGCATGCTGGATAGGTAGGGCAGCTCCCACTCTTTTTGTTCAATAACAGCAGCTTTGAAAAATTTTCCTTCTGTTTGCAACATGCTGCTCAAGAAGACCTTTGATCCTTCTTCAAATGTATGTAGGAAATGTGCATAAGGATCATGAAAAGATACCTGGCTATGAGTATCTGGCAGGCAGGCTTCAACCAAGATCTCTTCTTCTTCCACTGGATCAAGAATGAGACTCTCCTGAGAAAGAGAATATCCTTCATATTCTTCATTTTATAAACTGGAGGACTTATCATAGACTGCAGCTGTGTCCCACTGGAGCTCTAACACATTCTGATCCGGTGTGCTGAGCTCTATGAAAAGATTCATGTATTCTTGAGCAGGGGTGTACCCTTTTGCTTCCTCTTTTTTAAGAGAAGGCTCTTTTCTTTCAACCCGCTCAAAAACCTCTTCTTTTCTTTCGTCCTCATCTTCTGAAAGGAAAGACTGCTGGTTTCTGACCTTACTGATGATCTGTGGTAGAGCAGAATGAAGATTCCAAGAATCTTCATCTGCTGATATATTGTCGCAGCTCTCCTCATCAGTGTCATAGATAGGCTGACTGGTTTCATTACCTCTCTAAAATTGCTGGCTCTGGTTTTCTTCCCATGAATCTAAGGATGATGGTCCTGCAAGCTCGGCTTCTCTTTGAAAGCACTCACCCTCAAATAGATCATGAAAAGGAAAATCATAACTGTAAGTAATATCACCCTTCAAACCTATCGGACTTTCAGCAGGTCTTTGTTCATTCCGATCCACAGAGGAGTTTTCTGAAACTGAATCATCAAACTCATGAGATGAGTGAGCGAGGGAGTGTGTCCTATAGAAGACTTCTGGGGTGGACTGCTGGTTTAATATTTTACCAATCTCCTCTTCTGTCAAAAGAGGAGCTTCCCTCTCATTACGGACAGAAAAATAGCAGTGTTCTTTCTCTTGTCTAAGCTGATTTGGAGGCTGGATGTTTCTTTGAGCCTCTTCTTCCACATCAGGCTCTGCCTCTTTTATGTGGTCTCGTGTTTCTTCAAGGCAGCTTTCCCTATCAGCCTTTTCTTAAAGGTCCTGATATTCTTTGATCAGCGTAACACAAGGCATAGGTAAGCAATCAGGAAATTCCTGATTACCTTCCTCCTCATCTTCTACAGATTCTTGAGTATCATACGTGTCCTGCTCATTGTCTAGGTCTTGAGTTTGTTCTTGTTCTGGAGAAGGCATAGGTTGTTCTGAATAATCATCATTTGCATTCATATTAGCCATATGCGTTTCCATCACTTTACCAAACATTTCGGTTATTTCACATAATTTATCATACAAAGCATCATACTTTGTATCTCTGTCCATGTTTGGATCTATATTTATGCAAAGAAGGCTACTGCTTCTTCTCAACTAGTTCAGAGTCTTCTACCAGTGGAGTCATTTGGTCTTTGGATCATAGGGAATGTGGAGTCGCCAGGTGGATGTATATGAATGTTTGAAGCAGGATGCTATCCACCATCAGCAATTGAAAGCCAATCTAACCAGAGATTGAAGGGTTTCTAAGGTCCTTGTGATATGGAATGAAAAATGCTTAGAATCTCCCCAGCGGAGTCGCCATTATGTTGGGGTTCCCATGTTTTGGCAAGATTGGCAATACCAAAAGATGAGACAACATAGAACCACTTTCGGACCTTAGGATCTAGCCCTCCTAGGTCCAAAGAGGGATCTCTCTATAATAGTCAAGGCATATGGCTTTGAAGCTCAAGTTTAAGATATTAGGCTAGTTATAGGCACAGGGTTTGTTTGTTTGATTTAGAGTTTGGTTGTTGAGAATCAGGAAGGAAGGGTTCGTCATAAGACAAGGCCGCGCAACAAAGGATATAGACAGAGGAGAAATAGTCCAGGGAATACCAAGTCCATTGGGAAATGGAGTCAAGAAAGGATTTACTTGCTATTCAACATGCAAGCTTTCATTTGGGCTAGTCATCTAAAGCCTTGGATCCTAAAGATGACGGTAGGAATTAAACATTAAGGACTGAAGATGAAAGGAGAAGAACCGTCCAATTCTGTCTATAGATCAGGTCAGAGGTCATTTAACTCCAAACCTTCTTGAACACAATCAGGGGCAGCACGAGGGATCTTAGACAGGCTTAATGGAATGGAAAGATCCTAGTGAGGCAGGGACAAAGCTCTAGACCTCCCAGTGTTCTCAACACATTCGATCAAATCCCAACAAGAACATCTAAACATGGATTTCCTTAATTCATACATCAGAGAGCAGGCAATAACATCCACTACATTGGTTAAATCCATTGAAATCAATATTCAGATACACATATAAGTAGAAAACATATAGGGCTGGGAGAGCAGCAACATAAGGCACCTAACATGGGTGAATCTTACGCCAAATTTCTGATGCGAGCCAGAAGAACCGAAATGAAATGAAATAAACACAAAGATAGAAAAACATCACCGCAGCTTTAGATCAGGATCCAAAGAAATGTGCTCATTATATTAAATATCAACACCAATCAGGTACAACATAGCCAATAATTTGGTCACTTAATCTGAATACATCTCCCTCGGCCTTCGTTACAATTATACAAAGAGTTCTTATCTCAGGAGGAACTACTTACATCTCTCTGATAACTCATCAACAACCTTTACAACAATTTCTTTCTGAGTTTTATAGCAGAGGATGGGCTGAGGAGGTAGGTGGAACACTAAATATAACATTAAATTCAGAAAAGAAGGAAAGGGCCGAAGCCCATTCTGTTTGGAACTCTGAGCCTTAATTTTTGGCACTCTTTGGAGAAAAGGAGGGTCTTCGTCAGGCTTCATTATTTCCCGGTATGTTTCAGATGCATCCTGGTGTAGTACCTTTGGTGAATAAACAAAATGGTAATGAAAAACGGACTGGTCCGCCGTACTTGAGCAGCAAATGCTCGGATCTCCTTGGACTGCGTGCTGAGCGGAGATCTCCTCTGGAGCACGGCATGTAATCAAGTGGTAGGGGCAATTCATCCTTCTTCGGACGAAGACATTCTGCCGGTGTGGACACTTGCCCTTCATTAAATTCTTTGCCTCTGACAGTGGAAAACTTGCGGTCGCCTCCATACTGTGCAGTTATGGTGGCGTTTCAACCCTTGTACTCTGCAGAAAAAATCACAACTGTGTGAGGAAAATCGATGCAATGGAAGACCGGTGGAGCGGAGGGCGAAAAATATGATGGCGCGGCGACGGAATGGAGGCTTTCACCAAACAATGGTGACAAAATGCAAAGGAATGCGAAGGGAAGGCAGTGACATGCGATGAGGAGGAACCCAGCCGCAGGCGGGTGGCGAGTTGCTTCGAGCCGTTGGATCTTAAACCCAACGGTTGGCCAAGGTTTAGGCGGGGAATCGCAGTCGCGATGGACGAGGGGGGATCGCATACTTATAATTTGTGATTGCGATCGAGGAAGGGGAAACGGTTGGGAATGCGATGACGGTTGGGTTCGCACGGGAATCAACGGTGGAGGATTTGCGACGGGATCGGATCGCATCGCAAATATTTGCGATGGATCACTCGAACGGACAAGTGAGAATGCGATTATGCGATCGATCGATGGTCGCATCGCAAATATTTGCGATGCGATCCCATCGCATCGCAAATATTTGCGATGGATCCAATGAACAAGCGAACGAAACTGCGATGCGCGACTTGCGATAGGCGGCGGTTATATAATGTGATATAAACTTTATAATAAAGTTTATAACAAACAAGCGGGGTATGCAAGGGGGAAGGCTATAAACGCATATTTTGTATTAAAATGGTTTATAATGCGATGGAAGTCGGAAAAGAGGGGAAGAGGGGTCCAAGGCCTGTAGTAAGATAGGAAAGTGGGTATTTGTCCCTTTAAAGTGATCTGAAGGTTAGGAAGGGAAGTAATAAGGGAACAAAGGGGAAGATGGCCTACAAAGGGTAGGGGAAGGAATTTAAAGGGGATTTTGAGGGGAAATGAAAGGCAAGTGGGGAAAAATAAGGGGAGACAAAGGGGATAGAAAACAAAGGCTTAGGGGAATGAAATAAGAGGGAAAAGGGGGCCTTTGGGCATCTCTTCACAAACATAGAGGCTTTATGATGGGAATCAGCAGAAGGGAATTTATCAGAGGACATAAGGCACAAGGAGGCTTCAAGGATGATGTGTTTTCTGGGGAAATGCATTCCTTGAAGGCTCAGAAACATCTTAGCCCCTTATTTGCTTGTCGAAAATTTATAGGGGGCTAACAGAGTGTATTTTGTAAAAAATGAAAATTTTAATTTAAAGTATTTAATTTGATGAACTCAGTTAAACTTTTTATTTTTTTATTATTGTTGCCAACTTTTTTTACATGTTTGAAGATTGGATGGTTCATAGAAATCCATTATAAAAAATACAAAAATCACGTTACACCATTTCACCAATACCAAATCAAATAATAAAATATTCAAAAGAAACAAAACCTACTATGCACAGAAATAGATAATATCCTGATCTACCTTATTAACTAAGAAATGAATAATATTTTGATCTACCTTATCAACTAAGAAATGAATAATACCAAATCAAATAATAAAATATTCAAAAAAAAACAAAACCTACTATGAACAGAAATAGATAATATTTTGATCTACCTTATTAACTAAGAAATGAATAATATTTTGATCTACCTTATCAACTAAGAAATGAATAATATTTTTATATAATATTTTGATTTACCTTATTAACTAAAAAAATAATAATATTTTGATAAAAGAAATGAATAATATTTTTATTTATTATATTGATTAATTGCATTATACCAGTCCTTCAATATTTTATGTAGTTAATATTTTTTAAAAGTTAATTGATCAAATAAAAGTTTTTTTTTTTTCATCTTATGGGTTGTTTGAAATAGAAATGCATATAATAATAATAAAACTTGCATTACATATTTATTTTATTGGTGATTGTGACTTTAAAATTTTTATTATATATTTTATGCCAATGGTTTTAATAATTAAAATGTACAAAACTTTTGAAATCGAATAAGTTTAAAATAATATATATTTCAATTTTTATATAATAATATAATATACTTTTGAAAAAACAAAGGGGGGCAAAGTAATGCCATACGTATTCGCTTTCCAAGTCTTTCGTACTTGAAAAGGAAATGACGAGATTAGCCATATGTACTATATATATATGTGCAAAGAATGTGAAAATAAAATTGGAACAAGTGGTCTCATGGCTTTTTAAAAATTTTGATTCACGGGAGGTATTGGTTTTTGGTTGGGATGCATAATTTATGAATATGTATTTTATTTTTAATAAAGTTTATTTTATTTTATTTATAAATCAAAATTATATGGTGGTATGTTATTGTATTGTGTTTTTTTATAAATGAATTATGTGCATGTAGTTTTATTTGAATTTTTATGTCAATTTGCAGATTGTTGCGCAAAGTAAAGAGATAAAATATTTAAACTTCTAATTCTATTTAGTAGAGCTATCTAGAATGGTACAATGACCATAACGATAACATTTAGGTGAATGTTAATGTGTTTGTGGGTTAATGTGGTTGTGGGTTCAAATCCAATTGAGTATGATTCATATGGTTTACCATACTAAACCAAAATTCATATCTTGATTTATGGACATTGGGAAAGAGGGCATCTTTTATATTTCTCAATCACTATTTTAATTCTAAAACTCTATATTTTAATTGTTGATTAATGTGTTGTCTTAATGCCATACTCTAAGTGATAGTTTTTCAAGGGTTATGTCGAGCTTGAGTTGAATATTGGTTTTCCAAAGGCACTTATGTGCCCTTGCTAAGGATTAAATTTGATTTTGACTAATAAACAAAACAACATATGAAATAGCAAAGATTGTGTTGGGGATTTAGACGAGGCATCCATACTTAGACCTAGCTTGGTTATGGTATGTTCTTTTGCCTCTGTTGTTGGTCCCAAGTGGGTAAGATGGTACTCATACAACATGTTCTACCCATGCTACTTTGTAACATCGGTCTAGGGAATTATGTATTGTTCCACTGAAGGATGTGGAGGGTGATGACTATTTATCGAATTGGACTATTACTTTCTAGATTTTTATAATTCCAAATTTTTATTTCAAACTTGTGGAATTTTCCAAATAATCTATGTTTTTCTTATTTTGGAGTTTTGAATTTTAGTATATAACATTGGCATGTTGAGATATTATGATATATCAACTTCAATTTGATATTGATATATATGGACCTCAATTAATTGACGAATCTAGAAAGTATATATCGTCTATATAAGAGGAGGACATCTTTATAATGAAGTTATGAATATCATCCATGGTAGATTATTGATTCATCAACCATCAACCATCTATCGATTACAAGCATGTAAAGTAAACCCATGATTTATGGAATGATATAAGCTATCTTTCAATTGTTGTTAAAGAGTTATGTTTATAAAATAGGCCACTTGCGTAAGTTCTAAAATAAAATTCAATGGAAGTATGAATACTCAAAGGTCCAAAACACACAATTTAAAAAAATGGTTTTTTTCTTCATTTTCATGAGAAACCAAGGGACGTATGGTAGGAATCTAGGAGGGAGCTTCAAGAGCATGGCAAGAGTGCAAGAGGGATCATTGGCAACATGACATGAATGTGGGAGGGAGAATCAAGAGCATGGCAAGAGTGTGGTTTTTGGGTCCAAGAGTGTCTAAACTCCCAACCATGGGAGGCATGCCAAAAGGGATTAGTGCATGCTCCATTGATGCTTTTGTTCAGAACACGGTTTCGAGGTGCGAACACACCTAAGCAAGATGTTCCCAGTAGCATGGATTACAAGAATTTGTACACTTGGAAATGTAAATGCACTATGTAATACCCTCTTCCCACATCTACCCAAGTAACAGGCCAACCTGGGTAAACATGTGACGAGAGGCTACTAATATGAGATTCAACCTCCTAGATGTCTTTAAGGAAGTGGAACTGACGGAAACATGACAAAAAACCTTACATTGCATCATTGACATCCCCAGGAGGTAAACCAACCTTCCTGGGCCCTGTTCCCTAAGGGGGAACTAATTTTTGACCCATTTGAGGCTTAGCCACGAGCATGTAAGGGCAAGGGAGTGGTTATAGACCCTTAGCTGATCTGGTGGATCAAATTTATGCTCAAAATTAAAAGTTCTCATAATGGAATGAAACTAGTGCGCTTGCGTAGATATCATCATTCTGAATTTGGTACAACTCGTTTCATGCAAAACTGACATTGTATGCTCTTGTAATCACGATATGAAGTTTTGGTCAAACAGGCAAATTTTTTGCAGACATTCTCACTAGGCTACTCACTGTGCAGTCTGTATAGGTAACATCATGTTGATGTCATCATGATGACTGGGCTCCTTTAGCTAATTTTTTTTCAACACTTGGCATCACCAGAATGACTTGGAAAGGGCCGATTTTTATTGGTTGATGGGTGGACCAATGAGAGGCTGCCACATGGCCCAATCAGAGGCGACCATGTGGCACCTCCCCATTGGCAAAAATTTCTTTAAGGTTCAAGTTGAGGTCGGTGGGGGTCGAACCCACAACCTCCCACCAACAAGATTGGCACCCAACCATCACGCCAAATGTTTTTTCTTAATTCATATAGTTTAAAAGATTTATTTAAATGGTATGGTTGGCGCGTTTGGTGGGTGGGCCGGGGCTAGCCCCAACCCTGGTCACCACACCCACGGGAAATAAGGGGCAAGACCAGGGGCTAGGGCTTAGCCCGACCCCCCATGAATTTAATTAAAATATTCGGTTCTTAGCCATTATAGGGAAAATTAAGTCTCCCACAATTTGCACCGGCGAGTGGAGAAAAAGTCGCTCCGTTAGCGATTTTTTGGGTGAAATTGTAGGACAGTTTGCAGGCAGGTCGAAATTGTAGGAAAAATAACTAGAAAACTTGTGGAGATCATAAATTCTTCAATTTTTATCCTTTTTGGGAGAAGAAATAGGCTAGACAAGGGTTTTTGAGTGCTATGAAGCCATTGGAGTTATCAAAACAACCATTTGAGCAATGTAATTTACTTTTTTGAGCATAATGAAAGAGGTCCAACCATTGGAAGTTGGACTAGGAGATGTAGCTTAAGAGGGATGAACTCTTTCATCAATTTTTTTTGTGTGTTTGTTGTTATGGAGATATTGTCTCTTGTTTACTGCAAAAACTAAGTTTAATTTTCATGTTTATGTGTTTATGAATTTGACAAAAGAGGCTTAAAACCCTAATTGAAACACTTGCAAAATTTACATAAGTCTCAATCAACTTCACAAACATATCAGTTTGGTATCAGAGCTTAGGTTTTCTTTGTTGCTGTGAGGGTTTAATTATTTTCAAGTGTATGTTATGCTTACAAGGTTCAAGATCAAGAGAGGAGAAGGAAAGCTTGCGGTTGCAAATCCTCAAGTTAGGTCAAGGACAAGGAGAGAAATTTTTCCACAATCTCCACCAAAAATCCCACCTCAAATTGAAGTTTAAGCTTCAAAAAGTATGTCACATGAAGGATATCCTAACAATATGTCAGAAGATGAGAAAAAATTCTTTGATATGACACAAATGGTGAAAGTTCTCTATGAGAAGAGAAGCACAAGGTTGCAAGTTGAAAGCTCCAATCCTCTAAAGGGAGATAAGTCTTCAAAGGGAGAAGGAGCAGATGGAGACAAGACTCCATAAGGTAATGGGAATGGTGACAAACCACCTTTGACACCACAATTCTTCTCACCTCCATCTTCACCATAATCTTCTTCCACAACAAGCCCTTCACAAACACCTCCACATTCTCTAAAAGGTCATGGTAAAACTCCATTTTTAAAGCTTGACTTTAAGTTTGATTTTCCAATGTATAATGGAGAGGTAGATGCTAAAATATTATACAATTGGGTACGTCAGCTTGAAGTGTATTGCAGGATACAAAGAATCAAGGATGACGACACAAAGATTCAACTTGCTTCACTAAGATTGGAAGGTGCAACTCTTATTTGGTGGGAAGCCAAAACTCAAGAGGACATGAAGAAACATGGTAAGGTCTTAACCTCTTGAAATGATTTTGTTGCAGCCTTGAGATGAAAATTTTATCCATTAGCATATATGCAAAAGGCTATAATGGATTGGCAAAACTTTAGGCAAGGTAAAGGACAAAGTGTGAAAAACTATACTCAAGAATTTAGGAGAAGATCACTAATATTGGTTTTTAGATTTGACATCTCAAGAAACTTTGTTGAAATACATTAGATATTTGCATAGTTACCTAATACATACTATTATCATGTTTAATCCTTCAAATTTAGATGAAGTATGTATATAGACCACACATCTAGGGGCAAGAGGGAAACATGTTTCAGATGAGACAAATGAGAATACCTTTGAGTCTGGAGAGAAAGGAAAGGGTAAAGGTAAGAAGAATGTGTCCATAAATATGGAGTAATAAAAACTCACATGCAAACATTGTTCCAAACTTGGACATGATGAAGATAATTGCAGGAAACCCCATCTAGAAATCAGACCCAACAAGCTTAAAAACAAGGGGAAGGAGAAAACAACTACAACAAAAACACATGATTTGGGTTCTGATTCCGGAGATGAAATAAAGATCGCAGAAATGGGTTTGAAAGGTAAGGACATAGCAAGTACTAGTTCTTCAAATTTTCTCGATAGTACTCAAGATGTTGAAACAAGAATTGAGCTTTCCATGTTAGATTTATTTCAAAGCATACCAAGATTGACACCCTATTTGATAGTGGTTCACAATCAAATCTTATTTCTAAAGACTTAGTCAAGAAGTTAAAATTAGATACCATTCATCATCCAAGACCTTATCCTTTAGGTTGTATATGTAAGAATGAAAATTTGCAAGTGACGAGTAAGTGCATACTTAGATTTGCAATCACTGCAAACTTTCTTGATGAAGTTGAACTTGATGTTGTTTCGCTTGATATTTCTAGTATTGTTTTGGGTAGCCCATATATTTATGATATGAGAGCAATATTTCATCGCCATGAGAATAAGTATCACTTGTTCAAGAATGAGATTGAGTACATTGTTAGAGAGTGTAGTAAGAAGATGAATTTGTCTCTTATGCATGCTAGACAAATGAAGAGAGTTGTGAATGCTAGTTAAAATTTTGCTTTGTTAATGTTCAAGCATCAAGATGTTGTGAATGAGGCCTTTCAAGGAGATGCATCAAATGAAAAATATTATTTCATTGAGGTTACTAATGGTTGTGATAATATGTTTCAGGAGTCTAACATGTTGCCTCCAAAAACAGGTCAACAAGATGAGGTAAAATTGCAGCAGCATGCATCATTGCTGAACAGTAAAGTGAACAAGGTGCCAGTGCAAGAGAGTGCAAAGGTCAAAGAGAAAGTGCCAAAGAAATTTGACAAAGAGGGCATTGGCTTCAAAAGTCCTTCTAGTGGGTTTCATAAAGTGTTTTATTTGAAATGGGATGTTTCATGGCAATGAAGATCACATTTGATCAAGAGTTGAGCCAAGCACAAGGCGATACATGTTAAACATCGTCCTATCGACACTGTTCAAGGTGAGAAGAATTTGAAGATGTTAAAGCTTTCTTTGATTGAAAACCGAGGGAATGTGTTTGTTCCTTCAAGAACAGGTTGTTGTTCTGAAAATTTTGGGAAATTGCAGCAAGATGGTATCTACAACAACAAGTCAAGGTCACCAAAATAAGGGAAAATCATCAGTTTTCATGAAAAACTCAAAATGTCGTATTTAAGCAATTTTTAGTGGATCGAAAGTCAAAGGGTGAGGGAGCTAAACCCTCATCTATTTACTTACATATAAAGAGATTTTGGAGGTCCAAAAGCTTATAGTGGGGAGGAATGATTCGGTGGATCAAATTTATGCTCAAAATTCAAAGTTCTCAGAATGGAATGAAACCAGTGCACTTGTGTAGATCTCATTGTTTTGAATCTAGCGCAACACGTTTCGGGAAAAACTGACACCATATGCTCCTGTAATCACAATCTGAAGTTTTGGTCAAACATGAAAAACTTTTGTAGACATGTTGACTGTGCATTCAGTACAAGTGACATCACGATGACGTCAACATGATGATTGGGCTCCTTCAGCCAATGCTTGGTCGACACTTGGCATCACCAGATTGTCTTGGAAAGGGTTGATTTTTATTGGTTGATGGGTGGACCAATGAGAGGCTGCCATGTGGCCCAAGTTGAGGTTAGGAGGGGTCGAACCCGCGACCTCCCACCAACAAGACCAATGCCCAACCGTCGCACCAAATGTTGTTTCTTAATTTATATAGTTTAAAAGATTTATTTAAATGGTATGGTTGGTGCATTTGGGGGGTGGGTTGTGGCTAGCCCTAGCCCTGGTCATCATGCCCACGGGGAATAAGGGGTGGGACTAGGGGCTAGGGCTTAGCCCAGCCTCCCACGATTTTTAATTAAAATATTTGGTTCTTAGCCGTTAGAGGGAAAATTAAGTGTCCCACAATTTTGTGCCAGTGGGTGGAGAAAAATTTGCTCCATTAGCGATTTTTGGGGTGAAATTGTAGGACAGTTTGCAGGCTGGTCGAAATTGTAAGACGAATATCTGGAAAACTTGTGGAGATAAAAAATTCTTTAGTTTTTATTCTTTTTGGGAGCAAAAAGAGGCTAGATAGGGGTTTTTGAGTGCTATGAAGCCATTGGAACTATCAAAATAACCATTTGAGCATTGAAATTTACTGTAAACACCATTTTTTGAGAATAATGAAAGAGACCCAACCATTGGAAGTTGGACCAGGAGATGTGGCCAAGGAAGGGTGAACTCTTTCATTAACTGTTGCTATGTGTTTGTTGTTATGGTGATATTTTCTCTTGTTTACTATAGAATTAGAGTTTAATTTTCATGTTTATGTGTTTATGAATTTGACAAAAGAGGCTTAAAATCCTAATTGAAACACTTGCAAAATTTACATAAACCTCAAGCAACTTCACATACAGATCGCTAGCCGCATGCTTGCCTTGTCAAGGCCACGGTTATGGCCCCAAAAGTTCAATACTGTGCCTGCAACTCTAGGATTTGTGCCACATTTTCAGCCCCTGAGCCCAGATCACTACCCAATACTTCTTGTAACTTCAGGAGGGGGTAAATAACATTAAAAAAAATACATGGAAGCAGTCACATCATCCGGAACTCATCCAACCCGACCCATTCATGACAAAATTTTTTTCAAACATCTCACAAACATTGCATCTACAAGTGTGAACAACAGGAGTAATTATGGGGGTCTCTTACAAATATGAGAATAGCTAAGAAGCATTGCTCCCATACATCATAAGCTACAATATAGTATATTTGACCATAGATACATTTTGCATTCATTTATAGGTAAAAACATAGATAGATCCATACATCATCACTGATCAAATACATGCTTATAACCAATATAATAACAATGGAAATACAATGGATATAACAACAAATAAATCCATACATAAGCCAATACTTTTGGATACCGTATACCAGAGGAATGAGCTCTTCATTACTGAATGTAAAAGCCAACCAGGGATGGGACTTCCACATTCCACCTAACCATAGATTGGCTAAGCCAAATATCCCTTCAGCCAATCACCCTTGTGCCATATTCCAAACATGAATGTGGGTCTCATAACCAACGAAAAAAAAAATGCATAGATGTTACTGAAGTTCTCCGCTTACACCGTGAGGAATTTGAGTGCTCCTAGTGTCTTAGGATTTACCGTAACACACAGTTTGATCCAGGGGTCACTAGGCCCTACACTAAGATCATCTCTCCAGGCTTTAGCATACATCCCATCCAGGGAATACTAGGCCCAACAGAGAGAAATCCACCTCTTGGGTTTACTGTATATCCTGCCATTCACCGACAAGGATTCATAGCCCCGCTGAGGAACACAATCTAGCTTTACCGCAACACACAGCCTGGCTCAGGGGTTACAAGAACAATGGCTTTACCGTGATCCATAGTCCGGTTGAGGGACCACTATGCCATGTGTTTGTCATTTCAGAGATCCACCCCACTCAACTTCGAATCCATCCGACAATCCAACTCAACTTAGGTATGAGAAACCCATCTCATCAAAGCTATATGGAAATGGTGAGGCTAGGTTGAAAACCAATGTCTCACCCGGAAAAACCCATGCCAAGACAATACGAAACCACATGTAGTACCATGCATGCTAGATCTAGCAAGGAAATCACATATGCAAATCAATACCTATAAAAAATAATGTTGTAGCTGCTTGATCCTGCTCTTCCTTGCTTGCTTATCCTTTATTGCTCCAATGCCAAAGTGCTCCAATAAAATTCTAAGCGTCCAAGAGTGAGAGAGAGAGAGAATAATGAGAGAGCTCCAAAAAATGCACTGAAAAAAGCTACCAACTGATCCTCAGAAGAATTTTTATTAATGAGGCCTCTATTTTATTCATTTTCCCTTATTTTCCTTCATTTTCTCCTCACATGCAACCTATGACCTTTCACCTTCATTTTCTCCTATTTTCCGTTATTTTCATAAATGAATGTCAATTAATGCCTCATGCCTTTCCAATGCCTTTGCCAGATTCCCTTAGCCATAATAACCGAAATAAACACCCAATAGGATGTTTTTCCCAACATTCAGCTTGGAATAAGTGTCCCATCAACCATGGTTATTATTTTTAACTTTATTACATGGAATTTTCACCAAGGCTATTACAGAACCCTCCCCCTTGGGGGACATCGTCCTCGTTGTTCAACCACACATATACCTCAACAAAATGGCATAAAAACAAACACACTGCCCATGGAGCTTTATAACTTAGCTCATTGTAGTATTCACAATGAATAACCTGCTCAAAGTAAAAATCATCATGAAAATTATATCGTGTACTGGAGATTTGTAACACAACTCATTACAGTATTTACAATAACAACCACATATATACATTTTCTCAACCAACAAAAAGAGGATATGATGCCCATATCAGTAACAAGGGAATCTAGAGGCTCACACCTCCACCCTCAAAGTAGTATCATGATTCATCTCCTTCCCAGGACGTTCATAATCCACTGTTAAAGTCAAAGTTGCATCCAATGTCTAACGCAATAATCCTGCGCCACTTGTCCTCTTAGTGAAAAGTTACCGACTCATTGTTCTAGGGAACACTCCCAATGTGCATATGATTCCATCTGGCAATTCTAATGACCAAAAAATGAAAATCCATCCCAGCCTTCTCTGCTACACAGTCCCTCGGGAAATTTGGTCACCCCCTTCCATGCAGTCACTCACCTTCCAAGTTACACTTGCACCCCCATCTCAGGCAGTCCATCCCTTGGCAAGGTTTCTTGGCATCAGAAGTTAAAACAACCAAGGCATATACCTGCCTCAAAAATATCATATTGTTCATACCATGCTCATGGAAATCAATGTACACTATTGGGTACCAGTGTCCCACAATGGCCCTACTCCTGAAGTGCTTTACTAACGTACTGATGCGTGTTTCAATTCCTTTTGTTGCTGCTGCTAATTCTTGCTGTCAATTTCAACCATCCAAACAAACATTGCATGTTTTCTTGTACCAAGCACATAATTTCCATTAGATTCAAAATAAATTGAAATAAATTCAAATCATACATCATTGGTAGCTCGTCAATAAGGTACATTTGCAATTATGTTCACTTCCTGTCAAACAAGTCAAACTACCTGTTTGATCAAATCATCATGAATAAACATATCACATCTGGTTAGCTCAAAACGAAACCATCATAAATTAAAATCAAGAATCAAATGAAATCACCATAAACCATAATCATAAATCACATGTAACCCTCATAAGTCAGAATCATAAATCACATGCATAATAATACTGAAATAAAATATTGATACTTATCCTTTAATCGATCCTTAACTTCTACCTTTATTCTTTGTTCCTTAGATACACACACCGGATCAGTTGCCACACCCAAAAAACACCTAGTTCCTTCTCTTCAACCATGTACACACACACCTAATGTAAAAAACGTATATCCACACAAGGCATACAACACCATACAATACATACACCCATACCAGCATATGACACATACACCTAAGCCCGGTGTACAATACAACACAATTCATATGCCTACACCGACATACAACTCATACAACTATTCCCGGTGTACAATACAATACAAAAAATACACCTACATTTGGTGTACAACACAACACAATACATATACATATATAGAGTACAACACAATGAATACACATGTCATGATACCACGGTTACACCAGGGATATACATAGTACTGCATGCCCTCAACACAACATGTACTACATGCACACAATACCACATGTATACCAGTACCATATGCACAACATGTACACAATACCACCTGTACACAACACTACTTGCACGACGTGTGCACAACATCACATGTACATGACACCACTTGCACAATGCGTACGCAATGCCAAATGTACACTGCACCACCTGTACAATGTGTACACAATACCACATGCACAACATGTACATAATTCCACATGCACGACATGTACAATGTACCATCTTCACACGACACCATATGTACAACATGTACACAACACCATATGCACGCATCACCAAATGTACAATCATGCACACGACACCATATGAACATAGCATCATATGTACAATGCGCACACAACGCCATATGTACATAGCACTACATATACAATAGAGACATAGCACCATACGTGCACATCACCACATAACCAACATGTGCACAACACCAAATGCACACAACACCTCATATCCAACATGTGCACAGTACGATAAGTATACAACATCGCATATCCAACATGTACATAGTACGATAAGTACACAACATTTCATATACAACATGTAATAGCACCATCTATACCCAGTACTGGATATGCAATATACACACAACACCATATATACAACAGGAATACAACATCATATGTACACAATATTACATATGAAAAATTACACATCACCATAGGTACAATCATTGAATATACAACATGCGCAAAATATACACAACATTAGCACTGTACATCCACAAACCACACACTGACCCAACAAACAACCTTGCTTCTAGTGCCTTTCCACTATCCATGCTTATCCAAGCATGTCGCAGGTCACACTGTCTTCACTTCACTGATGTACCCCTTAACATTACCTGCCCATAACATAAACATAGGCATAGTACAAGAATATAATATCAATTCATTTCCACATGATAATGACCTCATAGATCTGTCAGGGCTACTCTTCCCAATTGATTCCTTATAAGACGAAGAACCTCTTCATGCCATTCACCTGCATAAGAAATCATTCCTCCACAAGAATTATCCTTGATAGCCCTGTCAGATTGTGACATAAATACATACATAGATACATATATATAATCATTAGCATAGAACAAACATTATCCTGTCATATAGCGACATACTTATATACATATAAACATTAGCATTAGCCACTCATGATCCATGATGACTCTATCAGACACGACATACATACATATATATTCATATATAAACATAAACATAAGGCAATCATGATCACAACATAATTGCTAGATATCATAAGGCATATGTTAAGAGAACTTCCTTTATATGTGCACATCATGCACAACATTGAGAACAACAATTCCCAACATAGCCAATGTATCTGACGCCTCAAATCCATTTACTTTACCTACTCTGCCACTGTCCATTTACCATAATGGACCCAACTAGTCCAACTGACTGTCTTATTCTTACCTTCCGCCACGCTTAGTCATGCATCGAGCTTCATCCAAGTCTTTCATTACATGTCAGGTTCCATTCAGCTCTCCCAGAGCTCCATCAAATTTTCTCTTTCCCAACCAATTCCCAGACTCTCAAACAAAAGGAAAGAACAAGAAACAACAAGAATAAAACCATGAAAAACAAGGTAATACAACACCGCAACAAAGTAGCACGATCATGCACTAGACGCAATGAGGACTGTAATCAAGTGCAAACAAATCAAAAAGACTGAAAGCACAAGACTAGCAACAAACACCATGACTCAATCCCCATGGATTCCCAATGCTTCCAAGGGAAAGCTCAACCCGAGCCTTCTTCAAGATTTCATGGAAATCTCAAATTTCCATGTAATCCCCTGCATCATATTTCCATAACCCAATAAATGTCAACACATAAATACATATAACAATATACCAGTTATCTTACATGGTCATGCCAAACACATGTCATCCATATGTACCAAACATCATTACAACAATTCTAAATCAACTTTTTCCAAGACTAACAACCATGTCATAATCAACAATCAACTCACATTTATCGGACATAATACATAATGCTACAACTATCACCTACTTGCACTCAAGTACATATCAACTATCTCAACACATGTGTGTTAGTATGACCATCTCAAAACAAGATCATTACTTCATGCAATATTATAGAAATATGTTCATATCATGCGATTAATCAAACATTCAACAGTAAATAGGCGACATAATAGATACCAACGCTCAAACACCAAATAGATGACATAATCAAACATTCAAGCACCAAGTACATGACATAAGCAACCTCATACCTTAATGTATCTCAGGGGAGGTTATCTTGTCTGCACAATCAATCTAGATTAGCATGATATAACTTCACAATGTATCAACCAAATCATAAATAAGGTCATGATATCCATAATCAATATCTAGCTAACATTTTTACATCATAAACCCATTAGCAAATTCCATTCATGCATACAATCACACATGCACAATCAACCTAGACATAATACAACTCACTATCATAATTAAGTCGAATTATGCCTAAATTTCATAACCCTAACCATCAAGTCACTAGCATGTAACAACAATAAGTTATATATCAAGCTCATCAACAACATGTAACCCAATCATCAAGCTATATATCATACAACAACAACAATTTAACCAATAACATGCTCATAAAAAACATTTAAGTTATCTAACATAAAACAACAATAGCAATGCATACCACCACATGTTTCTATCAGTCATGACTATCTGACACGTGTACATATAACCACACTAATCAAGTAACATCTATAATGTATGTAACCATAACATCAATAGAATGAAAGGAATACTCATAACCATAATGCATATAACAATCCTTAACCTACATACCTACATGCCAAACATCCAAACCTGTATGACGACATGCTCTTGCCTCGAGGTTCAATGCTGCAACTTCACTTTGATGGTCTGCATCTCCTATTCTATCTCAGCCAACACATTGGCATCATAACATACCAATATCATCATGATGACCTAATGCATAACCATACCAAATGCATGTTATGACCTAATGCATGACAACCTCAACCAAACCAATGAAAACTTGACCATATGCACCCACTTGACATGTATAACCAATCATGAACGATCAATGCATGTTCAACATATAAAATCACACAAGAAAGCATACACAAACACTACACAAGCATGACCAATATGTGACCTAGCATACAAAATCAATGCATATACAACATGTAACAATATGTAATATAATGTGCATGTGCAATACACAAACATGAACACATAATCAATCATACACACATGAACACATGTTGAAAACAACACCGTCAATGCTCTCATGACGACACCATTGCCAAAATGGCCAACACAACACTGATGCACAAACACATACACCACAGGTATAAGAAACACATAAGCAATGACAAAAGCATGACCAACACATTGCCTATCGAATCCAAGGGTTGAACCATTCTTTGATACCACTCTATAACACCCTCTTCCCATATTTACCCAAGTAACTGGAAAATAGGGGTAAACATGTGACGAGAGGCTACTAATATGAGATTAAACCTCCTAGATGACTTTGAGGAAGTGGAACCGACGAAAACATGACATACAAACCTTACACTGCATGATTGACATCCCCAGGAGGTAACCCAACTTTCCAGGGCCTTGTTCCTTGAGGGGGAATTAATTTTTGACCCATTTGAGGCTTAGACGTGGGCATGTAAGGGCAAGGGAGAATTTATAGATCTTTATCCATAGGCTTGCCTTGTCAAGGCCGTGGTTATGGCCCCAAAAGTTTAATACTGTGACGACAACTTTGGGATTCGTGCCACATTTTCAGCCCCTGAGCCAAGGTCACTGCCCGTAACTTCTTGTAACTTCATGAGAGGGTAAATAACATTAAAAAAAATACATGGAAGAAATCACATCATCCATAACTCATCCAAGCCGACCCAGTCATGACATGCTTTTCGTCAAACCTGTCATAAACATTGCATCTATAGGTGTAAACAACATAATTAAACATGGGGGTCTCTTACAAATATGAGAATAGCTAGAAGCACTTGTCCCCTACATCATAATCTACAATACAAACTATTTGACAATAGAGACATTGTGCATTCATTTACAGGTAAAAACATAGATAGAGCCATACATCATCACTGATCAAATACATGCTTATAACCAACATAATAACAACACAAATACATTGGATATAACAAAAAATAAATCCATACATAAGCCAATACATTTGCATACAGAATACTGTTGAGATTGCAACAAGATGATGAGCTTAGTGGAAAGAAGTCGCCTTCACTAAGTGGGCCCACAGGCTATTTTTGGCACAAGTCTATTTTTAGACATGTCGATCATATTCTATGAGTTGCAGGATGCTATTTGTGGATGGTTGGTCAAGTTGGAAAAAATAGATGGACTTCTATTTTTGGACATATTGGACGGAATCCATTTTTAGATTGCCAGTCTAAAAATAGCTATGTCGAATATTATTAACTCTTAATAATATTTGGACTATAAACATTATCTTATTCTCTTGGAGCACTTCAGTTAAGTGCACAGATGTGGCACAGGAGCTGACAGAAGGAATTACGCTATTCCTGAGGGTTAAGTGGAGCTATTGCATGGAGACTTCAGTTAGAACTCATGTAACAGAGTTTGGTGGAGTTATTGAGGTAGTTGATGGAGTTGTGTTCAGTTTAACTGAGTTAAACATAGTTGAGCTAGTTGTATCTAGTCTAACTGATTGATACACTAGTGAGAGTGGTGTGAATTAATTATTAATTAATTCACTAATTATTAAATCATTAATCAACTAAAGAATACACCAGTTAACTACAGTGCATGGACAGTTTCAGTGGAGACTAGTGAAGAGGTAGGTGAAAGAGCAGTGTGACTATCAGTTGTGACTATACTGTTGCATGATTTGCAACAACCAGTGATTGGAGATTCCAATGAGGATTGTGCAGTCAAGGCTAGACCAATTCGAGTTTATTCAGAGCCATGCTTTAGCAGTGATTACGCAGTAGAGGCAGGCTATCAGGTGGCAGAGATTGGAGCATGTGATTTGCTAGATTGAGCTTGATTAGTGTGTAGCAATTGGAGATTGTATTGAGAGCTTTGTGAGGAGCTTTGTATAATGATTGTTACATGATCTCTATGACATATAATATATAGATATTTGGGGGTTTTTAGCTTTAAGTTTTCCCATAAAATACTGTGTTCATATGTGTGATTGTTTATGGTTTTAATGTACGCATGCGATTGTTTTTATTTCCGCAATTAATGATCAATGGTGGAAGAGATTCTATATTGTGCATGAAGTTAAAATAGTGTGTGATCAGGAGAATCTCAGTGAATAATATATTAGTTATTCAAATTTCTACATGGTATCAGAGCGATATTGATTATTGGAGCAATTACAAAGCATTGAAGCAGTTGAGTTTTGTGCTGGTGGAATTTGAATTTGCAGCAGTGTTTTCTTGGTGTCGAAGTTGAGATGTCTTTCAACGGATTGCGATTGGAGTATGCCCTTGAGGGCAGCTCGAATTATATTGCATGGAAGGACAGGATGGAGGCGGTGCTGGATGACAATGGGTTGAAGGAGTTCATAGATGCAAAAATTCCAAAGCCTACTTCTAGTGATGCTACCGTACTTGACGCATGGAAAAAGAAGACATCAAAGTGTCGAAGGATTCTGTTGGAAGGTGTGAAGGATCACATAGTATCCAACCTTCATGGTAAGGCTTCTCCATTCTTGATGTGGAAAGCTTTGACAGATTTATTCCAAAGCAAGAGCGACCAGAGGAAGTTGGCGCTCAAGGATAAACTCGGGAACATAAAAATGGAGAAAGGTGACAGTATGCCCAAGTACCTCACGAAGTTCATCCAATGCAGGGATGAGATGGGAAGTGTGGGGGTGACTGTAGATGACGAGGACTTGGTGAGCTTGGCTCTCCTTGGGCTTCCAAAGAGTTGGCATTCCTATCAGGACTCTGTCAATGGTCGGGAGAAATTGCCAGGATGGGAGCGACTTTGGTCGGATCTTGTGCAAGAGGAGATAAGGTGAAGTACTAGGGACGGATCTTCATCAAAGAACTCAGATGAAGAAAATTGCGCTTTGGCTGCCAAAGCAAGGAAGGGGAAGATAAAGAAGAATTCTTCTCAATCCGGTGTGAAAGGCAAGAAGCAAGACATGTCCAAGGTGAAGTGCTTTTACTGTCACCAACACGGACTTTACGCCATTAATTGTCCACAAAAGAAGAAAAATAAGCAGGCTGCTGGATCTGCAGCTGGAGAGGCCTTAGCCTCACAGTTTGAGCTGGATTTTTCGTTGGTCGCATGCTTGGTCTCAAGTATGATGGGTTCAGTGTGGTTTCTTGACAGTGGTGCGTCTTTTCATATGACCGGAGACAAAGATTTGTTTGCTGATCTGGATGAGAAAGATCTTGGAGTGCACATCGAGATGGGCGATGATGGTAGATACAGTGCGATCGGTATCGATACCATTTCCTTTGAGAGGGAGTCTGGTAAACCCTTCATATTGAAGGAAGTGATGCATGTTCCAGGATTGAAGAAGAATCTGATCTCGGTGGCCATGTTAGAAGACAAGGGATATGATGTTGTCTTTAGCGAGGGAAAGGCTTTCATGCGCAGTAAGGCAACTAGTGAAACCCAAAGGATAGGGGTTCGAGTTAAGAACCTTTATCAATTGCAGGTAGATGGCTGCGCAGCAATGGCAGGCAAGGCAGAAGGAGTGGTGAGCCGGGATGATGGTGAGCTGTGGCACCGGAGATTGGGCCACCTTCACCATGGAGCTTTGAAGATACTGTAGCAGATTTCTACTGGGCTTCCTAAGGGTAATCTTGCGCAGTCAGATCAGTGCAAGGGATGTACCTTAGGAAATTTTTTGAAAGCCACCTTTCATGAGAAGGATAGTCGCGCCACGAAGATCCTTAAGAGAATTCACACAGATGTGTGTGGACCTTTCTGAGTCGCTTCGACAGCAAAGCACAGGTACTATGTGATATTTGTTGATGATTTTTCTCGGAAGTGCTGGATCTTCTTCATGTAGAAGAAGAGCGAGACATACTCAAAGTTCTGTGAGTTCAAGGCACTGGTTGAGAAAGAATCGGGGAAGCAGGTGAAGGCTCTTAGGAGTGACAATGGTGGTGAATTCATCTCTGGCGAATTCAAGGACTTTTGCAGCGTAGAAGGTATTTGAAGAGAGCTCATAGCGCCTCATAACCCACAGCAGAATGGGGTTGCTGAGCGAAAGAACAGAAAGATCGTGGGTGCTGCATGGACGATGTTGCATGATCAGGGCCTTCCCATACACTTGTGGACTGAGGCATGCAATACTGCAGTATATGTGCAAAATCGTTGTCCTCACAGGATACTTGGCATGAGTACACCCGAGGAGACGTTTTCTGGTAACAGGCCTGATATTTCTCATTTGAGGATTTTTGGTTCACCTGTTTACATTCATGTGACTAAGGATGCCAAGAAGAAGCTGGAGCCGACTGCAGAGGTTGGGATATTTGTGGGGTACACTGATAAACCCCAAAACTATCGTGTGTATTTTCTAGACAGTCGCAAGACTGTTGTGCAATGAGATATCAAATTTCATGAGGAGAAAGCCATGAAGTGTTCGTTTGAGAGGGAGCCACACTTGCATGCAGATGAGGAGCTATTAGTTCCTAAGGATGAGTCTCTGGATGTGGATCAGCCACAAGAGGAGGTTCATGGAGTGGAAGAGACCACTCATGCAGTGCCAACCATCAGAGGGAAGAAGCGCACTATAGAAGCTGAGCGACTGGCTCAAGATGCAGAGAGGATTGTAGGAGCACCTACATCACAGCACAGACAGTGACAATCACCTGATCTGTACACTGGATACATGGCTCTTATGAGCAAGTGTATCGTGACAGAGCCATCCTCTTTCGAGGAAGCTGTGGAGGACCCCGCATGGGTAGATGCCATGGTGGAAGAGTATGATTTGATTGTCAGAAACAGTGCATGGGAGATTGTCCCAAGGCTGGAAGGGAAATCAGTGGTAGGTTCGAGATAGATCTACAAAGTGAAGCAAGCAGCTAATGGGAGTGTGGAGAAGTACAAGGCAAGATTTGTTGCCCGAGGCTTCTCACAGATTGAGGGGATCGATTATGAGGAAACCTTTGCACCTGTCGCAAGGTATTATTCCATATGGACGACTCTTGCTTTCTCTACGCAGATGGGGTGGCACATTCATCAAATGAATGTGAAGACTGCGTTCCTCAATGGAGTGATTGAGGAGGAGGTGTACATAGAGCAGCCTGAAGGTTTCGAGATATTCAGCAGTGAGTTGCATGTGTGCAGGCTCAAGAGAGCGTTGTATGGGTTGAAACAAGCACCTCATGCTTGGTACACACGGATAGACAATTATTTTACCGGACTTGGATTCTCCAAGAGTGAGACAGATCCGAACCTATACCAGATTGTGGTGGAGGGTAAGTTGCTAATCATTGTACTTTATGTAGATGATTTGATTTTAACGGGTGATGAACTGTTGATACTCTCATGCAAGGCTGATCTTGCAAAAGAGTTTGAGATGAAGGACTTGGGCCTCCTTCATTATTTCCTGGGATTGGAAATTTGGCAGCGCAGTGATGGATTGTTTGTGTCTCAAGGCAAGTATGCTCGAGAGATACTGGAGAAGTTCAACATGCATGGCTGCAAGCCTATCGACACTCCTCTTCCTAGTGGTTGGAGGAAAGAGGATGCTGCATCGGCAGAGGTAGTGGATGCCACTGTTTATCGACAGTTGGTGGGGTCGCTTATGTATCTGGTCAATACATGACCCGACATATGCTATGCGAGTAACCAACTTTCACAAGCTATGGTTAAGCCTACCAAGCTCTACTGGAAGGCAGGTAGGCATGTATTGAGAAATCTCAGAGGCACATCGAGATATGGATTATGGTATAGACAGTCGGATGAGGTGAAGCTATGTAGCTTCACGGATGCAGATTGTGCAGGGAGCCCAACGGATAGAAAAATCACATCTGGAGGGATTTTTAGTATCGGGTCGACAATAGTTTCTTGGTATAGCAGGAAGCAGAGATCCGTGGCACTTAGTTCAGCAGAGGCCAAGTATATGGCAGTGAGTTTGGCTGCATGTGAGGCTATATGGATGAGGAAGATCCTGGTTGGGTTGTTCGGCTCACACTTAGATCGTACTGTGATATATTGTGATAATCAGAGTTGCATCAAACTCTCAGTTAATCCAGTATTTCATGATAGATCTAAACACATTGACATCCGGTATCATCATATCAGAGATTGTGTGCAGCGGAATATCATGTTACTTTCATACATTCCCATGGAAAATCATGATGCTGATATCTTGACGAAGGCGCTCACCAGGAGAAAATTCGAATACCACAGGGGCAGGATAGGGGTGGCAGATAATCCTTATCTTGTTGAGAGGGAGTGTTGAGATTGCAACAAGATGATGAGCTTAGTGAAAAGAGTCGCCTTCGCTAAGTGGGCCCGCAGGCTATTTTTGGCGCAATGTATATTTTTAGACATGTCGATCATATTCTATGAGTTGGAGGATGCTATTTGTGGATGGTTGGTCAAGTTGGAAATAATAGATGGAATTCTATTTTTAGACATATTGGGCGGAATCTATTTTTAGATTGCCAGTCTAAAAATAGATATGTCAAATATTATTAGCTCTTAATAATATTTAGACTCTAAACATTATCTTATTCTCTTGGAGCACTTCAGTTAAGTGCACAGATGTGGCACATGAGCTGACGGAAGGAATTACGCTATTCCTGAGGGTTATGTGGAGCTATTGCATGGATACTTCAGTTAGAACTCATGTGACAGAGTTTAGTGGAGTTATAGAAGTAGTTGATGGAGTTGTGTTCAATTTAATTGAGTTAAACATAGTTGAGCTAGTTGTATCTAGTCTAACTGATTGATACACTAGTGAGAGTGGTGTGAATTAATTATTAATTAATTCACTAATTATTAACTCATTAATCAACTAAAGAATACATCAGTTAACTACAGTGCATGGACAATTTTAGTGGAGACCAGTGAAGAGGTAGGTGAAAGAGCAGTGTGACTATCAGTTGTGACTATACTGTTGCATGATTTGCAACAACTAGTGATTGGAGATGCCAATGAGGATTGTGCAGTCAAGGCTGGACCAATTCGAGTTCATTCAGAGCCATTCTTCAGCAGTGATTGCGCAGTAGAGGCAGACCATCGGGTGGCAGAGATTGGAGCATGTGATTTGCTAGATCGAGCTTGATTAGTGTGTAGCAATTGGAGATTGTACTGAGAGCTTTGTGAGGAGCTTTGTATAATGATTGTTACATGATCTCTATGACATATAATATACAGATAGTTGGGGGTTTTCAGCTGTAAGCTTTCCCATAAAATACTGTGTTCATATGTGTGATTGTTTATGGTTTTAAAGTACGCATGTGATTGTTTTTATTTCCGCAATTAATGATCAATGGTGGAAGAGATTCTGTATTGTGCATGAAGTTAAAATAGTGTGTGATCAGGAGAATCTCGGTGAATAATATATCAGTTATTCAAATTTCTACAAATACTAGAGGAATGAGCTCTTCATTACTGAATGTAAAAGCCAACCGGAGATAGGACTTCCGCATTCCACCCAACCATAGATTGGTTGAGCCAAATCTCTCTTTAGCCAATCACCCATGTGCCATATTCCAAGCATGAATGTGGGACTCATAACCAACCGAAAAAGAACCAAACAAGCATGGATGCTACCAAGGTTATCCGCCTACACCATGAGGAATTTGAGTGCCTGCTAGTCTCTCAGACTTGGCCGTAACCCACAATCTAATCTGAGAGTCACTAGGCCCTACACCGAGACCATCTCTCCAGGCTTTACCATACATCCCATCCCGGGACTACTAGGCCGAATGGAGATAAATCCACCTCTTGGCTTTATCGTATATCCTTCCATTCACTGACAAGGATTCCTAGGCTCACTGAGGCACACAATCTAGCTTTGCCGCAACCCACAATCTGGTTCAGGGGTTATTAGGTCAGTGGATTTATCATGATCCACAATCCGGTTCAAGGACCACTAGGCCACATGTTTTTCATTTCAGAGATCCTCCCCACTCAGCTTTGAATCCATCCGACAATCCAACTCAACCGAAGTATGAGAAACCCATCTCATCAAAGCTATATGGAAATGATGAGGCTAGGTTGAAAACCACTATATCACCTGGAAAAACCCATGCCAAGACAACAAGAAACCACATGCAATACCATGCATTCTAGATCTAGCAAGGAAATCACATATGAAAATCAATACCTGCAAAAAATCTCGTTGTAGCTACTTGATGCTGCTCTTGCTTGCTTGCTTTTCCTTTCTTTTTGCAATGCCCAAGTGCTCCAAGAAAATTCTAAGTGTCAGAGAGAGAGAGAGAGAGAGAGAGAGAGAGAGAGAGAGAGCTCTAAAAAATGCATTGACAAAATGTACCAATTGATCCTCAAAAGCATTTTTATTAATGAGTTCTCTATTTTCTTCATTTTCCCTTATTTTCCTTCATTTTCCTCCTCACATGCAACCTGTGACCTTTCACCTTCCTTTTCTCCTATTTTCCATTATTTTCATAAATAAATGCCAATTAATGCCTCATGCCTTTCCAATGCCTTTACCATTGCCTTTGCCAATTTTCCTTAGCTATAATAACTGAAATAAACACCCACTAGGATGTTTTTCCCAACATTCAGCTTGGAAGAAGTGTCCCATCAACCATGGTTATTATTTTTAACTTTATTACATGGAATTTTCACTAGGGATGTTATACACTAGCTGATAAGGGAATTATGAAGCCTCTTGCATGGTGGGGATATTATGGTGCCTAATCTCTAGGGTTACAAACCCTTACATGTAGAATTCTTTCACAAGTTTGTAAATCTTCGATGAAAGAGAAAAAAAGGAGTATTGTGGGTTCATCTGTTCGATCAAAAGAGACATACTTCAATTAGCAAAGGCATGTGATCTTGTGTACATTTAGTCATGTCTTGCCTCATCTCACAATTGAAGCCAAAGTGTAGTGAGGGTCCTTTGAAGCTATGGGATGGGAACTCCAAATATGCAGACTTGAATACCCTTGATTGATTGATAGCTAAGCTCTGTTTGACTAGTTCTTCTACAAATCCTTTTTGTGTTGGGAAATTAGATGAGGCATCCAAGAGTAGGCTTGACTTAGTTATGTCATGTTCTTTTACCCTTGTGGTTGGGCCAACAGGGTAGGATGGTATTCATACAACATCTTCTACCCATGCTACTCCATCATGCTAGGGAACTAGGTGTTGTTCCATTGGAGAATGTGAAGGGTGATGACTATCTATCAAATTGGTCTATCACTTTCCAAATTTTAATAATTCCATTTTTTTTTCCGAACTTGTGGAGCATTCCAAATAAGTTATGTTCTTGATATTTTGAAATTTTGAACTTTAATTTGTATCATTAGCATGTTAACATATATGATATTAGAGGTTCAATTTGATGTTGACCTATATGAAACTCTATTGACAAATCTAGAAAGTATGAATTCTGTAAAATGAAAATATCAAATTTGATTTCAAGTCAGAAATTTTCAAATTTTGTTTATCTAGAAAATATGAAATAAATTAGATTTCACCTCAAAAAAATTACATGTATCGAACTATGATGTATGAATCTAAATAGTTATGTTATGAATTTAATGTTTAGTAATTACTATTAATAGATCATGGATTCTATATTGCATGATCATGAGAGTATGGGTATGAGTTTATGGAATGAAAAGGCGCTAGAAAGGTGACCCCTCTAAAATTTGGGAATGAGGAAACACAATTTACACATTCATACACACATGCATATATATCCAGAGAAACAAAGATATAGAGAACACTTAATTGGAACTTTGAAAGAAAGCTTTATGAATAAATGAGCAAGAACAATTAAATGACAAGCAATATTCCACCATAACTTATATTGGAATCTCATTATTAGTGTCCCCCTTTGCTTCTTGTCTAACTTTTACCTCTACCTTAGTCCATTAAAGACATCAATCAATCAATACCATCTAATTTTTTGGAATTATCTAAACCTAGCTTTAAAATATGGTAGAAAAAGCTTAACATCTCAATGATATTTTGCTTGAGTGAATGGTACATTTTTGCTTTAGCCACCTGAGTTGATGATATGGTGGCATTGTGACAAGAACACTGAGAGTACCCTCCCTCCAAAGCCCGCAGCCTCAATGGCTCCTTGGATAGCACGCCCATGCATCCATGTTATGACATTGGAGAGGGGGCGAACAACAAACATATTTGCACATTCAAGGCAATTAAAGCAACATGATTTTTGGAAGGACGGAGAAAATTATGGTTCAATCAGGGAAACTTCCACCCAGAATGTGGAAGACTGTCCTTCACCTGCGGCGCCTCACGGAGTTAATTGGGTTTGGTCGAACGGTAGGCGTCCCACACCGTAAGGCGTTCGTCTTGCAACATAGGGGCGTCTCGGCCCAGGTTCGAATCCTCATTTACTCGGGGGCAGTTGTTGCGGGTGACGGCTGCGCTCCAGTGGTTATACGGTGGTTGCGAGATTCAATCCCGGGTGGCGTTGAATTCTACCCACCTTGTCTCCAATTCCGCTATACAAAAAAAAATAAAAATTGCTCCATCCTTGCAATGCTAGGCAGGGTCATAATCTATTCTAGAGAACTTTGTTTCTGCAACTGTCTACGTTGTTGCGATGGCCCCTCAAACTTCCCGAAAAACAAAAGGCAAACTGATTTGCGCATTCAAGACATACAAAACAACATGAATTTTGGGAGGACGGAGGAAATTATGGTTCAATCAGGGAAACTTCCAAGTTCCACATGCTCCCTACGACCCCTCATGTAGTTAAATTGCTCCATTCTTGCAGTGCTAGTCTTTTTTTTTTAACAGGGAACTAAGCAACCTCCCTGAGTATATGTAATAGCTTGCAAGCCACATATACCAATAACTCATGACTTCGCAAAGAGCGAGACATAGAGACATCTATCCCTCTAGCTTAGTCATTGCAGTGCTAGGCTTATGACAAGGTCCTAGGGAATTCTGTTTCTGCGACTTGCAACGTTGTGGTGATGGCCCCTTAATATCACAACAACTAAAGGCCCACCTACGTTACAACTGTGCGGGGGTGAACACTATTGCAACTGCTTCAGCGTACCTCAGAATTACCCCCTTTCCGCCTCCATAGCCAAGTGCAAGCGAGCCTATCAAGCGAAAGAAGAGGCAGATGTGATAGTTTTGGACTCTCATGAACCTCGAGTCACATCTAGGATGAATTACCCCCTTTCCGCCTCCATAGCCAAGTGCAAGCGAGCCTATCAAGCGAAAGAAGAGGCAGATGTGATAGTTTTGGACTCTCATGAACCTCTCATGAACCTCGAGTCACATCTAGGATGCCAAATTCCATCGCACTGTGGAATTCTACTGGCACTCAAAGGCATTCATAACCCATGCCCTGTCAACTCATGATAATGCCTGCAAGGAAATCTTTTTTTTCAGAAGGACCTGGAAGGAAATCTGTAAGCCACTTGGAGATGCTTGGAAAAGCAAACCAATTTTTTTACTACTATTTGTTCATAGTTGGTCAAGAAAAATGGAGTGATACAAATTGAGGCTCCTAGGTCCTCCAAGGACACCCCAATTGCCCTCCGCTCGTCCTCTAAAGACGCAGGCCACAGTACTCCAGACTAGTCTCAGGTTCATACCTATGGTTTAAATTAAGTGTCAATTACACAGTTTGCTTTATTATGCACTGCTTCTCAGACCGATGGTTCTTAAATGCCCGGTTTCCTTTATGGCGGATTATAAAAGCTCTTTTATAGCGGTGTCCAGCTTAAATGCCAAATTTTCTAATTTTTGGACTGGTCTACCCGTTTCCCTTCTCAGCAGGTCCCCATGCCTTTTTGTTTTATGATATCTGTCTATCATAAATATAGGGTAAAGCATGGAATGTTTCCCTACTCTCTGTTGGTTAGTCTAGTTCAGCATCCGTGACTGTTATTGCCTATATTGATTTTATAATAAACTATCAAGTTTTATTTACAAAATACAAAGGGTTTGATTTTTTCTTAATATAAAAGGTTGACTTTTGCTAAAGTCATGACACAGGAGTTTAACAATCAATACCACCAACAATAAGACACATGGATGGTTTAGTGTTTTTTATTAAATGCCAATCCTATACCTTGCTCTTGATTAAATGTCAATCCCATACCCTCGTATATAATACAACTCAATCAAAATGTTGCAATCCTGCTAATCCTAAAATTCTGAAAACTAAGGTTGCTGATCTTTGAACAAGATATGAAATTCTACTTTTTGCATATAAAGTCCCATGAGGTTGGAACCATTCTCAATCATCCTAAAACAATTAATAGTAATATTCAATTCTTCAAAGGAAAAAAAAATGAAAAATAAATAAAATGTCAACTACTACTTTAAGAACTTAACATTACCATTAATTACTATTAAATTCTTCAAAGGAAAAAAAAATGAAAAAAAAAAATGTCAACTACTACTTTAAGAACTTAACATTACCATTAATTACCAACATTTTGGTCGAACCTAGTCAAATCAAGTTAAAATAGACATATTCCCTTTAGAAACACGTCATACAAACACTTTTGAGGTTGTACAAAACACATTTCTGATTGTACAAAATGTGTTCCCCGCACATCGGATGTATTCATACAACCGGAAATGTGTTTCAAGACCATATCACATATGCTTCACATTTCCACATGGAAATAACCCTGGTACTACCGTAACATAAGATGGATCTCTTTCCCCAATTGGCAATATGAATATGGAAGATAAGCCATTGATATATTTTAATTCATATTTTTCTTTTCAATATAAAATTTAAATTTTAAATATACTTTTTAAAAATATTAAGGTGAGGGTCCCCATTCCCCAATTGCTAGTTTTAAATGTTCCCCACAACATAAGATGGATATCTTTCCCCAATCGGCAATATGAATATGGAAGATAAGCCATTGATATATTTTAATTCAGATTTTTCTTTTCAATATAAAATTTAAATTTTGAATATACTTTTTAAAAATATTAGAGTTAGGGTCCCCATTCCCCAATTGCTAGTTTCAAGATAAGTATTGCATCCATATCTCTTTTGTCAATTCGGATTGCACACATGGTTCAGTAATTTTGATGGTTACAAATCAACAACACCTCAAGAAAAACATAAAGGTGATGGAAGACCAAATCCCACATAGGTCATTGGATCTCATCAAATCACTCTCCCTTTTCCAAAAGAGGTTGTTAGTAGCTGGGAAATTAAATTTAATTTGCTTTCTTAGTGGGTGTGCTCTTTTAGTTTTCTCTTTGAACCTTTTCTATTGCTAGCAGTATAAGTCACCAACTATTATTAAGGGGTGGATTTAGGAAGAATGATGAACCAATATTTGTTCTGGTTGCAAATATGAAAAATGTACATAGCCTTACCATCTATAACAAAGCTCCAAACTCTCTAAAACAAAAAAAAAAATTATGAGTAGTTCATAAGGATGGTTGCACTGGCTCTGACTTTTGTGTAGCATTTACAAAAGAGTAATAGAAATTAACGCTTCCTTCCGTTCTCTTGTCATCTCGTTTTGATATAAAACTTAGTTTATTACCAAAAACTTAACTAAAATATTCTTAAAAAATGTAAAAATAGTTGTAAACCACTACCCATAGATGGTCTCAGCAATTTCCACAAACCACAAAAGCATTTCCAACCCTCTGATAAGACATCCAGGATTAGATAAGTCTTTTGATCCTTGAATTTTGAATTTGAATTTTAAACCTTTATGCTTTATTTCAAATTTAAAATTTTCTCTTTGCAAAAGGCATGGATATATATATATATATATATATATATATATATATATATATATATATATATATATATATCCTGATTTTTTAGGATCCTCATTGGACACTCCATAACCATACCCCATCTCCATGTAAAAGAAAAAAACATGTACAAAATAATATGGTCATGTATCAAATCATTTAAACAATATAATGATGCATGTGTAAATCATTGTGAATTCAAAGTATTTTTGGTATTAATGAGGTCATCTCCATGCCTTGTAGGTCGAGGGGTGTGGAGCATGATAGGCAAATTAATTGATAATATATAGATGAAAATATATATTTAAATGCAAATAAACATAAACACATGTATAGACATCATACAATTAGTTTGCATACATGAGTACATAGTTAAATGTATTAGCTTGGAAAGCAATTGTAATAGTATTACTAATTGATATTATTTTATTTTTACTACATTAATATGTTTATTGTTTATGATTATTAATCACAAAGAACATTCAAATTATAGTCATACTGCTTTACCTATTGTCTTGTAGTTATACTAGTCTTCTCTTGCAAGTATATGGTGGCCACGGAGAAATGAAAGAATTGAATAGAGAGGCAGGCAGATGCATGTTCATATAGAAAGATGTAATCACTTTAGTGTTGCTACAAAAAAATTAGAGTTTCATAGCAATAGCATAGGCATTTTCTTTATAATTTGTATAACATATGAAGTTGAAAAGTTGAAATATCATAGAATTTAAAACATCTAAATTTGAAATAACAATGGGAAAATGGTAAATGAAACACCCTAACTCCAACACAGATAAATGTCTATTTTATTTTATTTGTATGGTACCATTCAAGCAAAATCCATTCTTGTTTGGTTTGAGATTGGATATATAAACCATTCAACAAGTTAGAGTTGCTTCAAATACTTGGACTTCATTACACAACACCAATGAGCCTCATTCTATGTAAGTTTCCAAAGGCTTATTGCCACCAGAGTCTTAGTAAAAAGGAATATATTTTGTCAACCCTAATGGCAGAGATACTCTCGGGAGGAAAATTTGTTTCATTTTGTTAGAATAAATATTGAATCCTTAGAGCCACCCCATAAGAAATGAAAACTCACTTTCTTGATCTTCATGACAATGCATTTTGGAACAACAAAAATGGACATCCAATATATAGGGATGTTTTCCATGACGGATTTTAACAAAATTAGACTACCCACCTTAACAGAAATTGATTAACCCAGAAATATATTCAAGCTTCTACCTTACCTAAAATCTAAGTTCAATCTGAAATGTTGTAGCCATTTTTCTTTTAGTAAAATCCCAAGTATTAAATTTAAATATCCAAATCTCTTTGGGGGAAAGGAAAAAATCCTTCAAGTGAAAAGGGCAAGGTATAGCAAATTGGAATACAACAAATAAGACCTTTCCTAATTAATTTCATACCTATGGCTATGCATAAATGAGTCAAAATAGACATTATTGATGTAATGTCCTCCAAAGAACCATTTTTGAAGCAAAATACATTGTTCATGAAGAGAATGTGCCATTACCTCATTAGATGAGGCCTCAACTCTAAAGTAGGAAAATCACTTTTTCAAGACCAATAAGTTTGATTAGGGCTTCTTCCATACTAAGGAAACCTGAGTGGGGACAGAGGTAATTCCTACCTCAAATCCCTTGTGGTTCCAATGAAAATAAATTGATTGGAGACATGCCAAAATCCACTTTACCACCAAAACAACAAATCCCATTTTTAATAGCACTAATTTTAAGAAGGTTTGAGTCTCCATACCATATGCTTTGGAAAAATAAATCTTGAGCACCATTGTTGAATTTTTGGAGGTCTTAACATCGTGGATAGTTTCTTTAGTGATGACCATTTCATCATGTATTTGTCTTCACTACAAAAAGCTAGATTGTCCTTCAAAAATGATGTCACCAAGAATCAACTTCAATTATATAGTAATTACCTTCACAATTGGCAAACCATCCATCTCGGGGCTCTTTTCTTTTTTCATAGAAGAAAGGGAATATAGGACCTATGCTTCCATTACCTCACCTGACATGATTGATTTCATTTATATTGATATCATCGAAGGGAAAATATTAACAACTTCCAAAATATTATGAATGGGGATCATGTTGGTTCTTTAAGCATACCGATGAAGTACTTTACTCCTTCACTATATTAGAGAATGAGTCTAAATTCCAAATAGTGTTTAAATTCTTCCTATAGTTTATGTTAGTATCTATCAGTCCCGCGAGTCACCAGTGATCAAATTATGCTCTTGCATATGGTTGATAGGGTCCAAGGTTAAATTTTTATAGTTTCAAAGGGTCTTCAAATAAAAATTTGATCATTGGGTAGCCTAGTTAGGTCATTACTACTGCTTTTAGTCCCATGGTCAATAAGCATAAATATGGTTAGTTCATTGTCCTTCGCAAAATTATCTTGGTCATCTTGGTCATCAAATTAAGCTCATCCTTCCATGTAGTGTCATCATTAGGTTATAGGGTTAATATCATGAAAATAGGTCATTTCACCATCAAAATCATCATTTGAAGGAGTGGTGATAGGGTAA
The DNA here is from genome assembly GCA_034641835.2 of Pinus albicaulis. Lineage (NCBI taxonomy): Eukaryota > Viridiplantae > Streptophyta > Pinopsida > Pinales > Pinaceae > Pinus > Pinus albicaulis. Next base: position 1,043,215,073 of record CM076572.1, read on the forward strand.
AGTGATCAATAAATATTTATAAAGTTCATTTTTATCTTTAGAAAGATGTAAATATATGTAAAAAAAATTCTAAGCTGCAGTACACAAGCCATCAAATCAATTGATGAAAAGATAAGGTGGGGACACATGACCACCAAAAAGAAAAAACGATTTCCAGCCTATAAGAAGACCAAAAAAGCTCATTTTTTGTTCATTTCTCTCTCACAAGACATGATTCCATCAAACTGTAGCTTGCCACCCCTTGGAGATCAGTTTCTTGCCTTGGAAAGGATGTAGAAATTATATAACTTATGTGTTATATGTCCAAGATTCTCCTAATCTCACACTATTTTAACTTCATGCAAAATACAGAATCTATTCCACCATTGATCATCACATGCGGAAATTAAATCAATTGCAATGCACACATGAAACAATAAAAATTCACACACATTAACACAGTGATTTAACGGGAAAGCACGAGCTAAAAACCCCAATATACGTAGAAAAAATATGTCATAGAGATCATGTAACAATCCTCACTTAAAGCTAAACATGTCAAACAAATTACAATACAATCGCTACACACTAATCAAGCCCGATCTTGCAAATCCATGCACCGATCTTTGCCACCTTCTAGCCTGCCTCTACTGCGCAATCCCTGCTAAAGAATGGCTCTGAATGAGTTCGAATTGATCCAACCTTGCTCATGCAATCCTCATTGGCATCTCCACTGAGTGTTGGATGCAATCAATGCATCACTATAGTCACAACTGATAGTCACACTTGCTCTTTCACCTATCTCTCCACTGGTCTCCACTGAAACTGCCATGCACTGTAGTTAATTGATGTATTCTTCAGTTGATTAATGAGTTATTATTTAGTGAATTAATTAGCTAGTTAATTCACTCCACTCTCACTAGTGTATCAAACAGTTAGACTAGATACACCTAGCTTAATTAATTCACTCCACTCTCACTAGTGTATCAAACAGTTAGACTAGATACACCTAGCTCAACTGAGTCTAACTGAGTTAAACTAAATACAACTCCACCAAACTCTGTCACATGAGTTCTAACTGAAGTCCTCCATGCAATAGCTCCAATAAACCCTCAGGAATAGCGTAATTCCTTCTGTCAGCTGCTGTGCCACATCTGTGCACTTAACTGAAGTGCTCAAAGAGAATAAGATAATGTTTAGAGTCCAAATATTATTAAGAGCTAATAATATTCGACATATCTATTTTTATACTGGAAATCTAAAAATAGATTCCACCCAATATGTCTAAAAATAGACTTTGCGCCAAAAATCACCTGTGTGGGCCCCACCTAGTTTAGATGACTATTTTCCAACTAGGATCAAGGATGATGTTTCAGGATGCCTCCTTCACTGTTTCTTGTTGCAATCTTCAACACTTCCTCTCAACAAGAAAGGAATGTCTTTGCATGCGACATGCAACTCCATGCATTCGCCCTACAACCTTTGCAAGCGCCCTGCAACTCCATGCATCTGCTCTGCAACTCTTCCAAAACTGAAAGGCTCCAAACAACTCAATCAGTCCTAATGAATCTATCATCAAAGTCTTTGACTTCTGCTGGTACCAACTACACAAGTCTTCAGGAACCACTGCACTGTTGAACTCTGCACCCATGTACTCTGCACTTGCTGTCAACTCTGAACCGCGCTCCGGTATCTGACACTATCACTTTGATTTGCCTGCATCAATCCAACTGATCATGCTACTGCTGCTCTGTGGGCACCTCGTAGCCAGGTTCAATTCATGCGATCCACACCATCTCAATGAATTCTACCCAGAAATTTCCTCTTGGGATTACTCATGCATGTCACCCCACTTCTCACCTGGTGGTATAGCTGTATGCACTCCCTCTGCCCATCTGGCACGAAATTTCTCTGCATGAGTGGTTTCTCCCACTCCATGATCCTCATCTTGTGGCTGCTCCACATCCAAAGGTTCACTCTTACCTACATGCAAATCATGCTCCCTCTCAAGCTTCAATTGCATGTCTTTCTTGCACTTCCCAACAGTAGGAAGCTCCGTAGAAATCCCATCTACTTCAAGTCTGTAGAGATTTTTCACTCGAATCCCAACCTTCTTGACTTGTCCTGTTGCTTTTTACCGAAGAAAAACTTTTCCTTCACTAAATACAACATCATACCCTTTATCTTCTAACATTGCGACTGAGATTAAATTCTTCTTTAAACCTGGAACATGCACTACATCTTGTAAAAGAATGAGTTTACTTGACTCCCTCTGAAAGGTAATGGTACCAATGCTGGTTGCATTGTATCGTCCATTGTCGCCCAACTCAACATGCAACTAGAGATCTTTCTCCACCAAGTCACTGAAAAGGTTCACATCTCCCGTCATGTGAAAGGAAGCACCACTATCAAAGTACCACCCCGATCCCATTGCACTAGACACCATGCATGTGATCAATGAGAAGTCAAGCTCAAATTGCGAGGCAAGAGCCTCAACAACTGTAGCTCCAGCAGCCTGCTTGTTCTTCTTCTTCTGTGGACAATTTGTGGCGAAATGCCCATGTTCCTGACAGTGAAAACACTTCACTTTGGACATGTCACGCTCTTTGCCATCTGCACTGGATTGAGAAGGATTTTTCTTCCCCTTCCCATTTCTTGCTTTGGCAGCCAAAGCGCAATCCTCTTCATCATCATTCTTTGATGAAGAGCCATCCCTGGTACTCCGCCTTATCTCCTCCTGCACAAGATCCGACCAAAGTCGCTCCCATCCTGACAGTTTCTCCCGTCCATTGACAGAGTCTTCGTAGCTATGCTAAATCTTTGGAAGCCCAAGGAGAGCCAAGCTCACCATGTATTCTTCATCAACACTGACTCCTACACTCCCAAACTCATCCCTGTAGTGGACAAACTTTGTCAAGTATACTGGAATAGTGTCATTCTTCTCCATTTTTATTTTTCTGAGCTTGCCTTTAAGTGCTAACTTCCTCTGGTCACTTCTGCTTTGGAACAAGTCTGTAAAAGCCTTCCACATTAAGAATGGAGTGGTTTACCGTGAAGGCTGGACACAATGTGGTCCTTCACACCTTCCAACATAATCCTTCGACGCTTTGCTATCTTCTTTTTCTATGCGTCAAGTGCGACTGCATCACTAGAACCCGACTTAGGAACATCACTATCGATGAACTCCTTCAGCCCATTATCATCCAACACCGCCTCCATCCCGTCCTTCCATGCAATATAATTCGAGCTCCCATCAAGGGCATACTCCAATCATAATCTATTGAAAGACATTTCAATGAATGCTCAACTTCGACACCAAGAAAACATTGTAGCAAATTCGAATTCCACCAGCGCAAAACTCAACTGCTTCAATAATTTCAATCTACTCTAATGATCAACTGCTCTGATACCATGTAGAAATTATATAACTTATGTGTTATATGTCCAATATTATCCTGATCTCACACTATTTTAACTTCATGCAAAATACAAAATCTATTCCACCATGGATCATCACATGTGGAAATTAAATCAATTGCAATGCACACATGAAACAATAAAAATTCACACACATTAACACAACTGCTTAACGGGAAAGCCTGAAGCTGAAAACCCCAACTATCTGTATATAATATATGTCATAGAGATCATGTAACAATCCTCATACAAAGCTGAACATGTCAAGCTCTCAATACAATACAATCGCTACACACTAATCAAGCCCGATCTTGCAAATCCATGCACCGATCTTTGCCACCTTCTAGCCTGCCTCTACTGCGTAATCCCTACTGAAGAATGGCTTTGAATGAGTTCGAATTTCTCCAGCCTTGCTCACACAATCCTCATTGGCATCTCCACTGAGTGTTGGATGCAATCAATGCATCACTATATTCACAACTGATAGTCACACTTGTTCTTTCTTCTCTCCCACTTCCAGATGCTCCCAGGCACATAGCCTTGCTGTAGTTAACTGCTGTATTTTTCAGTTGATTAATGAGTTATTATTTGTGAATTAATTAACTAATTAATTCACTCCACTCTCACTAGTGTATCAATCAGTTAGACTAGATACAACTAGCTCAACTGAGTCTAACTGAGTTAAACTGAATACAACTCCATAACTGCTTCTTCCAACTGTGTCATAACTCTACCACTTGAGTTCTAACTGAGTCCTCCATGCATTAGCTCCAGTAAACCCTTGGGAATTGCGTAATTCATACATATAGCTATTTATACATACGTACACTTAATGCTCCGAGAGAATAAGATAATGTTTAGAGTCCAAATATTATTAAGAGCTAATAATATTTGACATATCTATTTTTAGACTGGCAATCTAAAAATAGATTCCGCCCAATATGTCTAAAAATAGAAGTCCATCTATTTTTCCAACTTAACCAACCATCCACAAATAGCATACCGCAACTCATAGAATATGATCGACATGTCTAAAAATAGACTTTGCGCCAAAAATCACCTGTGTGGGCCCCACCTAGTTTAGGTTATTATTTTCCAACTAGGATCAAGGATGATGTTTCAGGATGCCTCCTTCACTGTTTCTTGTTGCAATCTTCAACAAAGGAGGATTACTTTGTTTTGTTGCGCTTTTCACTAGCTGCGCTGCGCTTTTCTCTACATTGTTGCACTTTTCTTCAGGAAGGAAAATTTCTCATTTTCAATGGTTTCATCATCATTTTTAGGTTCTAGCACATCAATACAAGTAAGTGGATCATTATATACCTCTCTATCAATTCATTTCATGGTTAGAAAGCTCAGAATACCCTCTCCTAGGGTTTGCTGCATTTTCTTGGTCCCATAGTCTCTTTGGTCAATTTACTGAGAAAAACCCTCAAATTCAAGCTCACTCACCCTCCCCCACCTTTCATATACCTTCCCAAACATTTTCCCTCACCCCTATCCCTCATTTTCATCATTTTCCTCCAAACCCTAGCCTACACTACACTTTCCTAGGATAGGGATGTGTTTTGCCCTTTTTCACGCTTTCCCCTCACTCAATTCCTAAAATTCCACTTCCCCCCACTCCCTAACATCTATCCCTACCTCCATAAATTTTCCCAAGAATTTAGATTCTATTGAACCCCTTCATTCCCCTCCATTTCTAAAACTGCCCAAAATCCCCTATTTTTCCCTACACTAAACCCTAATTTCCCCTCCTAGTGGGCTATGGTTTACTATGGATTCAGAAACTATAGAGAAAAGGAGGCATAAGGGAGGTAAAATCATCACGTATGAACCCACTACAACACAAGATGTTATGAATGCACCATTTCTTAAGAAATCATTCCAAGATGCAGGCTGCCTTGCCTTTTTTCAAAGGGTTGAAGAACTTGGTTTCAATGACAAGCTTACAAGCACTTTTGCCACTGGTCTAAGGAGAGATAAGGTGACCATTGCAGAAGTTGTTTTCAATCTTTTAGCAGAGGCTATTTCCATAGCTACAGGGATCCCAAACAATGGAGAAATTTGGTTCAAGAAAAGAGACCTAGACATTGAAAACTACAAGATGTTTTTGAAACCTCCATACAAAGCTGCTCCAAGGCACATCTTTCCATTTAGACACTTGATTGACAAGTATGCCCCTCTCATAAAAATGATAATGAAATATTTCACATGTTAGGGTAGGTTCTCAATTTTATATTAGTATCACGTGAGATTACTCATGCATTTCACCAGTGTCAAAGCTCTCAACCTACCCCACTATCTATACATAAGCATGGTCAAAATGGAAGAGAAGGTACATAGAAAAGGAGAGGATCATCATGCTAGCTTGTTCCATCATGGCTTGGTGAAAATCCTTGTTTTTCATCAGCTTGCATAGGTAAACTTGTCTTAAGATGGTTTCATGAATTCAACTTCACTCTTGCCTACTCCAACTCAGTCAAGTAGTCACTCTATACCATTGGCTTCACTAGGACAAAAAGAGGTGGGTTCCACAAGCAAACCTATCATAAGGAAACCTAGAGTTGAGGTGACAAAAACCTACACTAGAGGGAAGAGGCTGATGTTTACTCTTGCCAATGTGGAAAGGGCTGAACCCAATACAACATTTGAAGATACACCAGCACATGAGGCACCATTGCATGAAGAAACACAAGTACAATTTGACACTCATATGGCAGATTTAGAAGTGCATGAATAGGAAAAATCATTACAGTAAATCATACGAGAGAAAGAGGCTGAGATTAGAGAGCTAAAAGACAAGTTGTCCAAGGAAGACTTCATGATCACCTTCCTTCAACAAGAGAACAAACAACTCCAAGTTAAGCAACTTTTGCTTAGCAAGACAAAAGCAGATTTAGAGAAGGATGGTGGAAAAGGTAAGACATTTGTTGATGTTGATGAGTTAGAGGATCAAGAAGAGCAGGTAAAACCAAGGAGACCAAGAACAAGAGGTCTCAAGAGGGCACTAGAGCAGCAAAAAGAACCATCTCCACCATTAGGTCAAGAGGAATTTGATGACCTAATTGCTACTGAAATTGAGAAGAATAAAGAATTTTGGCTTGACAAGTTCAATTGCCACTTGGAGAAGCTTCTTAAGAGGTCTAAGAGGAACAACAAGATTTAGAGGCACATGTCCATGCATTATTTCGCAAGGAATAAGATCTCTCAAATCATAATCAAGTAATTGAAGAAGAAATTGAAGCAAAACCTAATGAGGAAAAAGGAGAAGGAAAAAATTGATTTGTTGGTTGAGGCCTTCCTCATTGCTTAACATATAATATCCTAGCTTCATGGGGCAATTTTGGTGAAATTTTGAAATTTTTGGTGTTTTTGGTTTAATATAGAAAAAGTAGTTCAGCCAAAAGCACAACACCTTGGCGCTGCGCTTTTCCCTCAGAGTTCCAAATGAGGAAAACTCTACATCAAATGATAGATAATCACTTGCACACTACAACCATCCACTTTTGGTGCCATGTCAACAAACAGATTGGGAGAAAAGTAAAAAAAAAAAATGCCAAAAAGTCACTTTCTTCCACCTTTTTGACTCGGGCGCTGCGTTTTTGGCGTGACCTTGGGAGATTGCATTTTTATTAGCCTTGGAGAGTCCATTTTCCTTACTTGAGGACTCTAAGGAAAACTAGACACCCTAAGCGTTCCAATGGTACCTTCATATTTGGATTTGGAGTTCAGGAAGGCAGTCAAAAGTGCCCTGCAAGACGGAGTTGCGCTTTCCCTGGTGGCACTACGCTTTTCGCTGTTGGCACTGCGCTTTTCCCTGTTAATCAATTTTTTGAGTTTCTTCAGTCATATTTTGATTTTAATGATGTAATTCACATTTTTTTGAGTTGATATGAGGTAGATGAATGTAAATAGGCTTGTTAATTACATTTTGATGTAATTTTGAAGTTCATTTATGATGGTTAGGTCAGTTAAAGGCTAAAAGGAGATATTTGTTTTAACCTCCCTAATCTTAGGTTTTGTTGGAGAAATTTTTGTAAACCAATCCTATCTTGAGGGATTCAACCCCTGAGAGAGGGGAATATGGTTTTTGGCTATTATCTAGTTTTCATTCAGAATGAAGGTTGGACATTAGTGAGTAGAAGGCTTGGAGTCTTGTGTACATTTGACATTTTCAGAAATACAAGTTTAGTTGCAACTAATATATAGGGATTAATGTGGTATGATTTTGTGGCATAGTTTTTGTATTGTAATTCACTTTTATGAATGCTTGATTCATCTTATTTCCATATCTATGATTTTCAATGATCTTCGTATAAGATGTTAAACAAAATTCTTTATGCTCATGCTCTGTTTTGGTAGGAATTTTATGTTTATGTTAGTCATCTTCTGATAAATGAACTCATGCTTGTCATGCTCATTTTGATCCTCTGATTTTACACCCTACACTACAATTGAAAAACCTTAAGTGCCATTGAACATATGTACCATGCCCCTTTGTATCCCTGCAATTGTAATATTTCAGATCTGACCTAGTTTCCTTTGCCTCTCCTCCCGATCTGACAAAAACCCTAAATTTTCAAAACCCTAGAGCTCAAACCTAGCCTAATATATTTACCCTTCTTTAGTCATATTTTTCCTAGAAGTTCACAAGGAGAGCCCTCTTTGATTTGGTAGGGCTAGCTACCAAATCCCAAGTGGTGTGAGGTTACCTCCGTCGATTTCGATTCTCAAACTTGGGACATTGTGGAAGATAAAATTTTTGGCCCTGTTGTCGGGGAACGAAAGATGGAATTCTCCCTAGGTGTGAAAGACAAGGATTAGATCTGATTACTGATGGTGGACAGTGATCAGGCACATGAAGGCTTAAATAATCCACCTGGAGACTCCAAATCAGTTTTGAAATCAAATTCAAAGACTCCACTGGAGGATGAACCTTACCAACAGGAACATGAAAGGACAACATGGGAAGATCAGGTATTCAACTTGGACTTTCATCCAAGACATCATGTTCTTTGTCGTGAATTATTTCTTCTCTTTTCCTAAGAATGTCAAGTAGGTTTTCCAGTGCATACTTTATTCGAGAAAATATCACACACCTGCATTTGATTCCTTTCCTTTGAATATTGTGAATACAAATTCTCCTTGCACTTTTGATCTTGGTCAAGATCCTTCTTCTGAAACTTATGTTGACCATCTTCATCTCGATGAGCCTCAAGATATCAAGACTAATTTTACAATTTTTTTACATACTTTTATATCTTCCAAAATTCCAGATAGATATAAGCCACTCATCTTACCTCCTATACTCCATGATTTCCTTGAAAACTATTACAAATACATTCCTTGGTTTGATGGAGAATATGGTAACATCACTGCTGAGAAACACATTCAGAGTTTTGAAAAATTTCTCGACCTTTTTGAGGTTGAAGAAGATGATGTCAGTATTAGGATGTTTTCTCTATCTTTGCAAGGCAAAGCTAAGAAATGGTTCAAAAACTTGATAGTCGCCAGAATTTTCGATTTCCAACAATTTGTGAAAGCCTTCCTTGATAATTGGGTGATCAAGAGGAATCATTTTCTAATTTTAGAAGAATATAATCATTTTAAAAGACAACTAGGAGAAACAATGCAACTCTTTTCAACCAGGTTCAATCAAGTATATCATTTAATGCCTGCTCATATAAAACCGCCTCTTGGTTTAGCTCTCTTACAGTACCCGAATGCCTTTGATCCGGAAATGGAGTTTCAACTGAGAGAAATGAATGCTACAACACTCGAAAAAATGCAGGACAATGTGATAGCTGTGGAATCTAATCTACTGGTCAAAAGGTCAAAGTTGGAAGCAGAACATATAAAAGGAGCATTTGACATATTCATAAGTGAAGCTTGACATTTTGGTAAGTACAATGGATGAAATGATGCAAAATATGATAATGAGAGATGAATTTGTTGTTCAACAACACCATGTCCCACTTATTGCAGAAGAAGAAGAGGTTGTTGGCCCTAACCATTTTCCTGCTAATTCCAGTTACCATAGATCAGAAAATGGTTGTTTTATATATTCATTTATGGACAGTCATGAAAATGGATTTGTAGATCTGCCCGTGGAGAAACAATCTATTGATCAATTGTGTATGCTTGATGACATTCCTTATATTGATGATTTGCCCAAGTATGATCAATATGGTGATTACTATGTTGTTGAAATTGTGGCTGAATTTTAAAGGCAATCAACGACATGTATTTGGGAGGAGAAGTTAAATTACAATAACTCAAATATAACACTCAACCTATACATATCAATCATGACAAAAATGAAGAGAATGCAGAAAATTTCAAAGTAAGTGAAAGTTCTTTGCCCTTGTGTTTCGCTTCATTTCAATTACTGAGAGAAAAATTTCCTCATATTAGAAATCAACAATATTTTAGTTTTAATATGGAGTGTGAAGAAGACAATGAACTTCTTGATCAAGACTCCTTACCCTTGTGTCTCTCCTCATTTGCGAAAATAAGAGAAAACTATAAGCAAGCAGATAAGCGAGTTGTCAACAATATAAATGGTTATCCTTCGCATGAATGGGTTGAGGATGTCACTTATGATATTGAAGCTTCTTTCACTCCAGAATCACAACTACTGAGTTACATTGAGTTTCATACCACATATCAAAGCTTATAACCTAAAACATATTATGAATTGATGCAGGATAATGTTGTACCATTAAGTTTTGATGCATTTCAATTTTTGAGGAATTTTTTGATAATATCTCTCAAGAAAAGGATGGAAAGCCTATAGAAAACCATGTAGTCTCATTGGAACCAATGTATAACAAGTTGCAACAGTCTTCTCATGTTTTCCATGATCCAATAGCTGATGTTTTCGATAAAATTTGTAGTCAAATTCCTTCTCCATTAGCTAGCTATGAGCTTCAAAACAGAGATGATAAAATTTTGATCAGGGAACTGACTTCATTGTTTTGTTTAGCAAGAGTCTCATTACAAAGATCATCCAAGAATTCACAATTATATCAAGAGAGCAATGATAAAGAAGAGGATGTTTTAGAGCCTCTTGCACATGATGATCTTCCTCCAGGATCAGAAAATGAAAGGAGTGCATGTATTTCTACTGAGTTTCAAGACAAGGTAACATTTCAGATTTGTGAGGATCCTTTTACTGATTTGTTACAGTCAACAAGGGAGATGATTTTTCTTTTATTTATGGATCATGATCAAATCTTCAGTGGACACTTGGAGTTGCCAAAATTTTTCTTTTTCTACCTGCTCAAGGAAAATGTGAGCTTGATTCTAGTAAGTAGCCATTTTCTGGATTGGTTACATTGGAGGGATCATTTCACATGATTGTATATATATCTTCAGCAGGTGGGTGGTTATCATCAAGATTTGAAGCCTTCAAATATTGATGGTTTGCTGCCATAAATAAGTTCAGTTAGTGGTCATTTTTAGTTTGTCAAGTCATTTTAGTTTGTTAAGTCATTTCAGTTTGTCAAGTCATTTCAGTTTGTTTTCATTTTTGACTCCATTTCCCAATGGATGAGGCTACTTGGTCTACGATGTTCTTGACACCTCCTAAGGAGTTGCCATCCCTAGTTGGAGCCAATGTTAGTGTTTTTCAGTCCTGTCAGTCAACAATGATCAAATTATTCTCTTTCATATGGTTGATAGGGTCCAAGGTTAAATTTTTATAGTTTCAAAGGGTCTTCAAATAAAAATTTGATCATTGGTTAGTCTAGCAAGGTCATTACTACTCCTTTCAGTGCCATGGTCAATAAGCATAAATATGGTTAGGTTATTGTCCTTTGCAAAAATATCTTGGTCATCTTGGTCATCAGATTCAACTCATCCTTCCATGTAGTGTCATCATTAGGTTATAGGGTTAAAATCATGAAAATAGGTCATTTCACCATCAAAGTCATCATTTGAAGGAGTAGTAATAGGGGAAAGTGATCAATAAAGTTTTGTAAAGTGAATTTTATCTTTAGAAAGATGTAAATATATGTAAAAAAATTTCTATCTGTAGTACACAAACCATCAAATCAATCGATGAAAAGATAAGGTGGGGTCACATGACCACCAAGAAGAAAAATCGATTTCTAGCCTATAAGAAGACCAAAAAGTCTCATTTTTTACTCATTTCTCTCTCATAAGACATCATTCCATGAAAAATGAGCTTTCCACCCCTTGGAGATCAGTTTCTTGCCTTGGAAAGGAAGATCCCTTGGATGCGCTGCGCTTTTCACTAGCTGCATTGCACTTTTCTCTACCTTGCTGTGATTTTCTTCCGGAAGGAAAATTTCTCATTTTTAGTGGTTTCATCATCAGTTGCAGGTTCTAGCACATTATTAAAAGTAAGTGGATCATTATATACCTCTCTATTATTTTATTTCATGCTTATAAAGCTTATAATTACCTCTCCTAGGGTTTGCTGCATTTTCTTGGTCTCATAGTCTCTTTGGTTAATTTTCTGAGAAAAACCCTCAAATTCAAGCTCAATCTCCCTCCCTCACCTTTCATATACCATCCCAAACATTTTCCCTCACCCCTATCCCCCATTCTTATAATTTTCCTCCAAACCCTAGCCTACACTACACTTTCCTAGGCTATGGCTGTGTTTTTCCCTTTTGCACCCTTTCCCCTCACTCATTTCCTAAAATTCTAGTTCCCCCCACTCCCTAAAATATCCCTACCTCCCTAAAATATATCCCTACCTCCGAAGAATTTAGATTCTCTTGAACCCCTTCATTACTCTTCATTTCTAAAACTTCCCCAAATCCCTTGTTTTTCCCTACACTAAACCCTAATTTCCCCTCCTAGTGAGTTAGGGTTTGCTATGGATTCAGAGACTACAGAGAAAAGGAGGCATAAGGGAGGTCAAATCATCAAGTATGAGCCCACTACAGCACAAGATGTTATGACTACGCCATTTCTTAAGAAATAATTCCAAGTTGTAGGTTGCCTTGCCTTTTGTCAAAGGGTTGAAGAACTTGATTTCAATGACAAAATTACAAGAACTTTTTCCACTGGTCTAAGGAGAGATAAGGTGACCATTGTAGGGGTTGTTTTCACTCTTTTAGCATAGGCTATTTCCATAACTACATGGATCCCTCCAAACAATGGAGAACTTTGGTTCAAGAAAAGAGACCTAGACATTGAAATCTACAAGATGTTTTTGAAACCTCCATACAAAGCTTCTCCAAAGCACATCTTTCCATTCAAACACTTACTTGACAAGTATGCCCCTCTCATGAAAATGATAATGAAATATTTCACGTGTGAGGGTAGGTTCTCAAGGTTATATCAGTATCATGTGAGATTACTCATTGTTGGAGTGGGGTTCCCTAAGTTCGACCATTTTTGCTATATTTTGTAATATATTAGTCATGCGCAGGGGCTTTGGGGCGGGTCAAGGCCCCTCATGAATTGTAATGGGTCAAAGGGTAGACCAAGGAGCTACAAACCATGGTTTGAAGACCATAGAGTAGCGCAGGATAATAATATAAATAGAAGTCTAGATCAATTCTAAGAAGTCAGTTTTTGGGATAATTTTGAACATTGATGTTAGAGCTGGTGACCTTGTGACATATTGTGCGGATTTATCTAGGTAAAAGGCTCCTATTGGCTGTGTGCAAGGAGACCTTAGTCCTGCTATGTGCGGACCCCACTAGTTGTGTGTGCGGGTTGTTGAAGTGTTTTGTGAGAAGGATATGGACTTATATGAATAAAGGAACATTGTGACAAATATATGAGTTCTTTATGCATCTTTTGTTTATGTTATGAATGTTTTTGCACCTTATTTCCGATTTCTGTACTGTCTGTGAATTGATCTCTTGCGCAACTCTGCTTGGGTTTATATGAATGCTTATTGAATGGAGCTGATGATATAAGGCTATGATATTATGTGTTATGGGTTATTACTGGATTTATAGTTATCGTGTTAACTTGCGCAAGACATTCTACATATTTGACCTAAATCTGCCTATAAGGGTTTATTGGTTAGGGTTGTTGTTGCGAAGGCATATTTATGATTATTTTCTATCTAAAGGCACCCACATCACTTAATTCTCTCTCAGGGTGTGGAAACCTGGTTCTAGCACCCCCCCATACTGCTTCGGGTGAGACTTTGACTAGCACAAGCAGGTCATTTCCGGAAGGGCCAGTAGTAAGAGGGTTTTGTTGGTTAACCTCTACTTTGAACCTGGGTCAAGACCCCTCAAGACAACAAATGGTTCTGTTGCCGGGACCGGGAGAATTTTGAGAGAGGTTAGGTGTTGTGGAGAGTTCATTGGCAACCATTAAAACTTGAACTAGAAGACTGTTTGGAAAAGCATATTTAGGAATTTTCCCTAAAAGAAAACAGAAGTAAGAAATTTTCTGCCGAAGAGTGGAAGAACAATTATATTTTTACAAAGATTCATGAGATCTTCTTCTTAACCTTTGTGCACGAATTACAGGATTGGTTATCAAGATTAGAAGAATTCCAAAGCTTTTGGTTTTTAAGCTCCCGTGGTTATCATTTCTTAAAGAGCTTCCCGGATTATCCATAGTGTTAAGGAACGTTTGTCGACATTTCGAATCCCAATGGGGATCCAGCATCAGGACCTTAGAATGAAGAATTTGAGAGAAGGGTTTTAGACCATTAATAGTGACGAATTTTCTGAAAAAAGCCGACCAAAGTTTTTTGTAATTTTAATTTTAATTTTAATAATTACATTTCTAATTTAATAAATTTTATTTTATTTTTAGATCAATAGTAATAACTACTAATTATAAAATTCTATAGATAAAATACTAAGATTATTAGAGGCAAAATAATTAATAAAATCAAAATTCATTAATATAGAATCAACTAACTAATATATTAATAATAATTCCAAAGCTGTTGGAAGAACAATAAGGTCACGCAGTGGACCCCTGAATTGATCCAATAGTTGGAAAAGGTTGATAATCCCATCACTAGGACTGTAGATCACTAGGTTGACAACGTCTTGGGTGCGTTTGTAACATAGTTTGTAGTTAATCAATTTGTATCCTACTCTGAAGCTGAAAGGATATTTTTCAAGGGACCAAGGGGTAAGTTCTTACAAAATTTTCCTCTGCTAATTAAGATGCTATTGTGTGAAAAGGGTATTTTGTGCAGCCACACTGAGTGAATGACCCCTGATCAGAGAGAAAGAACTATGCGCAACGGTAAATACTATCGAGTAAACCAGAAAGGGGATAGATCTGTTTCCTCTGAGAAACTCCCCTGATCTAAATGGAAGTGGAGCGATGCACAAAGTTAGTAGCCCTTCTGCTACACCACCATCAAATTCGCGCAGGTGTAAGAATCCTCCTACCCCACCATCAACCCCACCTATGGACGATATGGCCGCGCATATGAAGTTACCCACCTTTAAGGGTGTGGGGGATGAGGATATGGACCAATTTTGGTTTGTGGTGAATGTGGTGTGGACTGCGCAGAATGCCAATACTGATGTTGTTAAGAGAGCGCAGCTGGCTATGGCCTTTGAAGGTCGTGATTTGGATTGGTTCATGGGATACCTTGATCAACATGTGGATCCCACGATTCACGAAATTAAGGATGCCTTGAAGCAGGAGTTCCGGAAGCCTAAATCGTACTCTCAATGCGTAGTAGACCTGAAATATTTTAAGCAAGGGCCTACGAAATCAGTCTAGGAAGCTGACCAACGATTAAAGCAAGTCATCAACGACGAAGGATTTTCTTACGATGACAAGAAGCATAAGGAATGGTTCATCACCATGCTATTGCCACATCTATGAGGGCCCATGGGTCCGCATAAGATTGAATTGCAGGAAGAAGCCCTGGAAATTGATATGAAATTAGAAGCCACGCCAAGGGACAATGCTCAATTTGGAGCGCTACAGATTTTGAGCCAATTAGAATATATGCACTTAAAAATTTAGAATTTACGAAGTGACTGACATAAAGAAGCTAACACAGATATTTGGTGCATACGCTGCAGGAGTACTGGCCACACCAAGGATCAATGTCCTCTATTTTCAGTTTTTTAGCAAGCTGGGGGACAAAATCCATTACGGCCCAGGGATGCTACGGGGCCTAGAACCCCCACGATATGGTGTGAGGACTGTAGGGTCGATGGATGGCATGATACAGACCACTCCTTGCGATTAGGAGCATACGTGCCAGAACTGAAGCAACAATGGTGCATATTTTTCTCTTCAGTTGGTCATGAAGAGCACAACTGCCGAACGTATGACCGAATGATAAAAAAGCGAACCTGTACAAAAAACAGGCCGACCCATTGTCACCAACATCTCCCTCCAGATGAGGAGTATCCCCAGTAAGAGGACGGGGAGGGGGGAGAGGTGGAGGCGTAGGTCGAGGGAGAGGGCAACTGATATGCTATAACTGCAGAGACATTAGGCATTATGCGCGCGACTGCCCTAATCCTGCTCGACAATCCTGTAGGTAATGTAGACAATACAATAATGTAATTGAAGATTGTCGTGTGCTAATAGCTAAAATGTAGAAAAAGAAAGATACACTTACGCAGAACATACATATGGTTAAAGTTGAACCGCACAATGATGGTTCGGGTGTAAATGTGTAATCCGGATTTATGCAGGAACGCAAAAGAATAAACACGTAACCATAAACACAAAGATGCAGCGGAAATAACACTTCATTTCATTAATATCAGAGCGGGGGTGCAACACACGGACAAAAATGGAAATAAAACTATTAGAACCTTCAAGGTAATATCTCTGAGAAGAGATGTGGCGGCTACGAGCCTCTGAACTGAGTTACAATGATGCTCGAGGGCCTATTTATTATTTAGAAACAATGGAGAACCCTAAACATCCAAAAAAACCTAACCCTAGGAGATGAAGCGCCAAAACTATGGGCCCCGTTTGGGTAAATTGGTGTTTCAACTTCCCAGGGACGTAACTTTGGCATACTATCTCCGTTTGACGCACATGATACATCATTAGAAAGCTCTATCCGAGGACTACAACTTTCAAGATGAATTTGATGATCAAATTTGCTAGTAAAATGATGCCCAAAAAACGTCGTTTAGGGCCTCAAAACGGCTCCAGAAGTTCAGGACCCGAAAAACTGCTAAAAATAGTAAGTTATGCCGAAACTGAAAAACTGAAAGAGACAATGGTGGGGGGCCAAGTGGAATAGGTGGGTGGCCACCAATATCCACCTGGATCATTCCTCCCCCCTTAGGAAGCAATGGTCCCCATTTCGTTAAGTTCCTCCATGAGATGAGGAAATTTCTGCTGAACTTGGTCCCTGGTGAACCACTTTCCTTGGTGCAGGAGTTGGCCAGCTTTGACAACCCGATACGGTTGGATCCTCTGTTGGCGAGTGTTCTTAATTTGCATGTCCATGATACAATCTGTGGTGGCCTGTTCCATGCAGTCTGGGTTTAACTCTGTTGGTGTGAGTTGTTCTACAATGTCCGAAGTGTCCAGTAGAGGTGGGAAGTAAGGACGAAGGCGATCCACATTGAAGACTGGGTGCAGACCAAGGAATGGTGGAATACTAAGCTCGAAAGCATTGTTCCCTACAGCCTTGGTGATGGTGTACGGCCGGTATCGGAGCGGGCGAAGCTTGCGGTGAGGTCCAGTGAGGCGCTCCTTCTGCAAATGCAGCCATACTTTGTCGCCCACCTGGAAGTTGTGTGGCACCCGTTGTTGATCATGGCGCTACTTGTACTTCGCATTGGCTCTGTCCAATATATCATGAACCTGTTGGCGGATGTGTTGAATGCGCTCGATGAAGCTACTTGCTTTGTCAACTTCAGACTGGACATGAGCTGAATCGGCCTGAGCAGCTGCAAACGGCATGGCTATGTCAATGGGACATAGTGGCTGGAATCCCAAGCCCACCTGAAAGGGGCTATGGCCAATTGAGCTGTGGAGAGCCCGGTTATAACTGTGTTGTACATAGGGGAGGCTCTCGTCCCATGTGCGTGGATGCTTTGAGTTGTACATGCGCAGAATGTGTACAATCATTCTGTTGACGACCTCTGTCTGGCCATCTGTTTGGGGATGGAAGGCTGTGGACTTGGTGAGCTTTGTGTCCAACATTGACCAGAGGCTGGACCAAAATGTGCTGAGGAACCTGCTATCTCGATCTGATATGATAGACTGTGGGATCCCAAAGTGCACCCACACTCGTTCAAAGAAGAGTTTAGCAGTGGCTTCTGCTGTGATATTCTTCTTACAGGCCGCCATAATGGCCATCTTCGAGAATCTGTCAACGACCACGAAAACATAGTCATTGCCATTCTTAGTAGAGGGCAGGCCCGACATGTAATCCATGGAGATGGATTCCCAAGGTCGACTAGGGGTAGGTAGTGGAGTATATAGGCCTTGCTTCTTGATGGTCGGTTTGGAAATGGCACAAGCAATGTAGGATCTGATGTGCTTCTCGACATCCTTTCGAAGGTTCGGCGAATAGAAATACTTCTGTAGTATTGCTACTATTTTCTCGACCCCGAAATGCCCAGCGACTCGACTGTAGTGTGCTTCCCATATCATCTTGGCACGCTCACTTGAAGGAACACAAAGGTGTCCCAGGTGACATAAAAGTGCATCTTGGAGGTGAAAATTTGGAACTTGCGTGACCCCCAAGAGTGCCTTGTAAGTGTGGTCGAATTCTGGGTCACTCTCATAGAGAAGCGGCCAATCAGAAGTCTCGTGCCCACAAGAGTTGAGCACGGTGGTGAGCGCCACGATCGGTGGTCGGCTGAGGCAGTCTGCAACATTATTGGTGCTACCCTTCTTGTACTTGATGTTCAAATGAAACTGTTGCGGATATGTGGACCACTTCTGATGGCGATCATTCTGCAACTTCCCTTGTGTCTGTATGAACTGCAGGGGCCGGTGGTCTGTGTGGATGATTGTTTCCTTCCCCAAAATGTAATGCTTCCATTGTCGACAGGCTTGCACAATGGAATACATTTCTTTGTCATAGGTGGGATATTTGCGAACTGTCTCAGACAATGTCTCACTGTGATATGCCACTGGATGTCCCTGTTGAGTAAGAACTGCCCCAATAGCATAGTCAGAGGCATCTGTCTCGATCTCAAATGGCTGCTGCCAGTCTGGTAAGGTGAGCACTGGGGCAGAACAGAGGCGATTTTTCAATTCTTTGAACGCCTTCTGTTGAGGTTCCGACCAAAAGAATTTTGCTCTCGCTCCTCCTTTGGTGACTTGAATCAAGGGCCAAGTGATATGAGAGAATCCCAACACGAATCTACGGTAGAAATTAGCAAGACCCAGAAAGCTGCGAAGCTCTGTTATAGTAGTCGGGGCTGGCCAATCCCGAATGACCTGGATCTTGGCTGGATCCACATGCACCCCCTTTTCATCAATAATGTATCCCAGATATTGAACTTGGGTCATGCCAAACGTGCACTTCTCCAAATTGGCACACAACTTGTGTTGCCGCAGTGTTTGGAGGACTTGTCGGATGTGATGAAGGTGCTCTTCCCAAGTCTTGCTGAAGATCAGAATGTCATCCAAGTAAACCACTACGAATGAGTTGGTGAATGGCCGCAAGATGTCGTCCATCATTCTCATGAAGGTTGCGGGAGCATTCGTCAACCCGAAAGGCATGACCAGCCATTCAAAAAGGCCTTCTTTAGCTTTGAAGGCAGTCTTCCACACATCAGAGGGTTCAATTGGTACCTGGTGATACCCAGACTTCAGGTCGATCTTACTGAAATATTTTTCACCTTGGAGTTGATCCAGAAGGTCATCAATCCGTGGGATTGGGTACCTATTCCGGATAGTGATCTTGTTCAGCGCCCGATAGTCAATACAGAGTCTCCACGTCCCATCCTTCTTCTATACCAACACGATCGGGCTCCCACAGGGCGATGAACTTGGTCTGATGTGACCTTTCTGCAACAGCTCCTGAATCTGCCTCTTGATTTCATCATTTTCCCGAACAGAGCGTCGATAGATCGGTCCATTGGGTAGTGGCGCACCTGGGGTCAGATCAATCGGGTGCTTGACCTGGCAGTGCAGAGGAACCCCTGTGGGTGAGGTGAAGATGTCCCCGTGCTCCTCCACGACCTTATCCATTTGTTGTTGTCGTGCAGAGGGGCCCTGTCTGGAGGTCGTGGCCACAGTCTTCTTCTTGCCCTGGGGGCGGATCATTAGGAAAACGAATTTTCTGGTTTGGGAAATGAGCTTACTGCATTGTTTTGCAGTAACCAAAGAGATAGTCGTAGGAGGTGGTACCTCTGGTATCCTGTACAACTTATTCCCCAAAGTAATAATAACAGCACGAGGTCGAGACTCATACACAGCATGACGCTTCCACAAGTATGGTTGTCCTAATAATACATCAGAAACATCAATAGGAACAACGTCACATAATACCTCATCCGTGAAGGGCTTGATGCTATAGGGAAGGCGACACTGCCGGCTGACGCGGAGATCTCGTCCTTGGTGAAGCCACCCGATGGTGTATGGATGTGGGTGAGCTGTGGTCGGCAAGCCCAACCGCTTCACGGCGTCTGCTAAAATGAGGTTCTTTTGGCTCCCATTATCGACAATGAACTGTACCGGGGAGCCCTTTACCCACATCTGGGAGTGGAAGAGACATTCCTCCTCCTCTGGATCTTCCGGTTCCTCCTTTTGGATCTTTGTAGTGGCAACAGTGGCATTGGGCTCCGCATCAATAATCTGTTTCCCTTTTTCATTCACCTTTTCAGGTTCTGATTCGGAGTCAGAGCATGCATCTGACTCAGAAGCCCGCATCTCGGCCACTAGCGACTGCTTGGCCCGACACTCACTTGTGTTGTGAGTGGAGCTCTTATGGAACTCACACCACTTTCCGGTGTCCTTCTTTGGCTTTACCGTGTTGTTCTTTTCTTGTGGCTTTGACGGGTTGTCTTTAGCCGCCATGCTCTGTCCTTTGTTCTGCGGTTTGGAAGCACCTTTTCCTTGCTTTTGATTCACAGATCCAAAGTCTCGCTTCTTCTGTTTGAATTTTTGCTCAATCTTGGTAGCATACCGGTATGTCGTACCAAGCGAGGAGATGTCGAGGAACTCCATTTCCTCCTGAATGTATCTGTGCAGACAGCTGCGATACTTTAGCACCAAATGTTTCTCTGAATCTTTGATACCCAACTTTGTGCGCAGGGTATGGAACAGATTCGTCGGCTCGTGCACATCTTGACCCTTTGTTGTCGCAGCGTGGTCCATTGTATGTACTTGTCCTCATAGCTCCCCACGGGATAGTACTGTTCCTTGACGACGTCTCGGAAAGAATTCCAAGTTGGTACGGCCGAGAACAGAGAGGGTTCTGTCTGGTCCTTGTTCTCACAGTAGGTTTCCCACCGGTCCTTAACATGGGGGGTAGCTTTGAGGAGTGCAAAAATAATCTTCTCCCAGTCTGAAAAGTCATGAACCGAGAAATATCCTTCTAATAGATTCAACCATCTATCTACGGCATCTACGTCTATTTGACCCTCAAATATGGGAATGTCAAAATTTACTTGTACCTTAAAAGGAGTCGCACCTCCAGAGTGGCTACTGGATGCAGATGCGCCACCGATGGGCAGCCGTTGAAGGATCTGAGCAAAGTTATCCATCATCACGTTCCTTTGTTTTTCGAGGACCTCCTCGAGCAATATTTTGATAGGATCTCCTGCTCCCTCATCTTTCTTTTCGTCCCCCATGGGCATCCGTCGAGGTTTGCGAGGCTGATCTTGCAAAGGTTCCACCAGATCAAGCCCTAGCTCCTTATATCCCGACCTCGTTGGGGACATGCAAAGAAGGATCGAGAAAAATCAGACCGCTTTGATACCACTAATCCGGATTTATGCAGGAATGCAACAGAATAAACATGTAACCATAAATACAGAGATGCAGTGGAAATAACACTTCATTTCATTAATATCAAAGAACTGAAATTTTCTTACAGACAGAATGGAAATAAAACTAGCTAGGGCACTGGTAGCTATCTCTGAGAAGAGATGTGGCGGCTACAGGCCTCTGAAATGCATTACAATGAGGCTTGAGGGCCTATTTATTATTGAGAAACAATGGAGAACCCTAAACATCCCAAAAACCTAACCCTAGGAGATGAAGCGCCAAAACTATGGGCCCCGTTTGGGTAAATTGGTCTTTCAACTTCCCAGGGACGTAACTTTGGCATACTATCTCCGTTTGACGCACATGATAAATCATTAGAAATCTCTATCCGAGGACTATAGCTTTCAGGACGAATTTGATGATCAAATTTTTTGGTAAAACGATGCCCAAAAAACGTCGTTTAGGGCCTCAAAACGGCTCCGGAAGTTCACGACCCGAAAAACTGCTAAAAATAGTAAGTTATGCCGAAACTGAAAAACTGAAAGAGAAAATGGTGGGGGGCCAAGTGGAATAGGTGGGTGGCCACCAATATCCACCTGGATCAATGTGATTACACGTAGTGGTGTTGCCACCATAAGAAATGAGGAAAAATCAGCCACAAAACCACTGATCAGAAAGGCATTTGATAAGAAGGAAAGCCTCAACCTGCAGAAAGAAAAAGATATTTTTATTGAGGCAAGGAAAGAATTTTCTGATGCAGGGGCATCCACGTCAAGAACTCCCACGGAACCAAAGGCTGAGGATGAAATTAAACCATTTATACAAGCCTGCATTAAGCTATTGCGCAATTAGAAGATAATAGTTAATCTCTAGGCCCTGATAGACAATTGCGTAGAGAGAGAGGTGCCTCGAACAGAGACCAAGGTTGTGAACAAGGTTTATAAGCAGAAGAAGAGAATAGGTAGGGAGACACACATGATTATGTAGATTGGAGATTATAAGAGAGATCAAGTCATCTTGGATCTGGGGTCTGACCCAAATGTAATACCTAAAAAAACCTGGCAAAAGATGGGAGAGCCAAAGTTGGAATAGTCCACCATTCAGCTACGCATGGCCAATCAGCAAAAGATGATTCCACTTTGTAGAATTCCATAAGTTTTAGTAGATATTGAAGGAGTAAAGCTATGTGCAGATTTCAAAGTAAAGTAGATCGTAGATGATGCAGACCCCTACCCTACGCTATTAGGATTTGATTGGGCCATTGATTTGGAAGGTATCATCAATCTGAATCACAAAAGTATGAATTTTGAAAATAATGGTACGCGGGTGATAGTCCCACTATATTCAACAGAAGGAGAACGATACACAGAACTAGTGCATGAAAGGGGTGATATTGATCATATCTAAAAGCTGACTATGTGAGATGAAGACTGGATCAACCCCATAGTTGAGGGCATGTTGAACTGGGAGAAGGATAGCTCCTTTTTTTTCCGATTATGATAGCGAAATGGAGAACTAGTAGAACCGATTGCACAATGTCTCTGCGATGCACTACCTCAAGACCATGAAGGACTTATGGTGCATCTCTTATGAGGTAAGAGAACTACCCTACTTTGATGGTTTTGGTAGTGTCCAAGGATTTTTGAAAGCATTGGAAAAATCTGTCCCAGAAGAACGAAGATTTTGGGCACTTGATTTGGCTATACGTGCAACTCTAGCACATTGGTGGAAGACGCACAAGGGAAATTTCCAGGACTGGGAGGAATGTAGGAAAATGATTGTGCTACGCTTTGAACCTCCTGCCACTCCACCCATTGAGTTTTTCTATGGTTGGGCCGACCCATGCAAGCACCTGGCCATGTGGATGGAGGTATGGAATGAGAAGACATGGAACGAGTGGGTTCATCGATTTTTCCACTCATTGGGGCCGGTACGCACCACTTGGTATCTAGAGGTTGAGCTACTCCGAGGTACTCAAGACTGGTTTACAATGACTGAAGATTTCCTGGCAACCTTTGGCTCTGTAGGTGGCTTGGACAAATTAGATGAAGCCTTGAAAGACATAGATGCTCCGGTCTTTGACGAATCCCGGCCCCAAAAAGAGTGTGTTGCGCTGGCCTGGGATGCACAGATGTAGGACATTGTCAACTGTAGAAATATTTTAGTCGAGGATAATGAGGAAGACCCAAGGAACGTTAATATCCCATAATCAAAAGGCAAGCGCGTAGTTGCAGGGCCTGCATTAGGGACGATGTATGTCACTAAACCTCTAAAATTGAAGGAAGTAAACATTGGGACGGAAGAAAAACCCAAGTTGGCCAAGATTGGGGACTACTGGGATGATGATACAACAGGAAAGATTGCAGAGCTGTTGACAGAGTATCAGGATGTGTTTCCTACAAAGTTCTCTAAGCTCAAGGGAATTATAGGAGACCTAGGCATTATGAAGATCACCTTGAAACCAGATGCGCACCCTGTCAAGCAGCGCCCATATCGATTGAACCCCAAGTACAAGAAGAAAGTGAAGGAGGAACTAGAAAAGATGGTGGTTGTGGGCATGATTGAGCCAGTCAAATAGTCCAATTGGGTGAGTCCAATGGTGGTTCAGGAGAAAAATACCAAAGGAGAGATAAGGATTTGTGTGAATATGCACAAGTTGAATGATGCCTGTGTGCATGGCCCCTTCCCTACACTATTTTATGATGAAATACCGGATAATGTGGGAGGACAAGAAGCATATTCATTTACTGATGGATTTTTGGGGTACCATCAGATTAGAATTGTGCCGAAAGAACGCAGGAAGACCATTAACTTTGCCACTGAGTGGGGTTCTTTCCAATATACTGTCATGCCATTTGGATTAAAAAATTCACCTGCAATATTCTCGCACGTGGTAGTATCTATGTTGAATGAATTCATGCATAAACTCTTGGAGGTATATTTTGATGACTGGATAGTGTTTGGATTGTTTAAGAACCATGTGTTGAACCTGTGCATGATGCTTGATGCTTGTAGAAAGCACCAGATTTATCTCAACGTAAATAAATGTATATTCTGCGTACCTTTTGGGATTTTATTAGGACATATAGTATGTCGCCAAGGATTGATGGTAGACCCAACCAAGATAGCAGTTATCATCAACCTAGAAGTTCCCTTTATTGAGAAACAACTGCGCTCCATCTTAGGGTACACCTGGTACTACAAGAAGTTCATTCAGGGCTACGCTTTGATCAATGCACCAATGGAGAAGTTACTAAAGAAGGATGTGTCATTCTTTTGGGACGAAGAATGTCAAAAGAATTTTGAGTTGCTAGAGGAGAAGATGGTCACAGCACCTACATTGATATTCCCATGCTAGTCTAAGGTTTTTCATGTGCATGTGGATGCATCAAGTATAGCACTTGGGGTTATTTTAGCGTATCCAAGAGAAAGAGACATCGATCACCTAGTTTCTTTTTCTAGTAGGAAGCTCTCTAGGGCCGAGCGCAACTATTCTACCACAGAAAGGGAAGGACTGGCTTTGGTGTATGCTCTGCAAAAATACATGCACTATCTGTTAGGAGGGCATTTCAAAATGTTCACTAACCACTCTGCTTTAAAGTACTTGGTCAATAAGCCTGTGTTGGGGGGGAAGATCTACAGATGGTTACTGCTCTTTCAGGAGTATGAATTTGAGATTATTGTGAAGCCCAGAAGATTAAATGTTGGACTTGATCACCTATCCTGAATCGAAAGTGGGGAAGAGCCAAAAACCCTGGAGGAAAGGTTACCCGATCCACAGATATTTGCTATCAAAGTGGTGGATGAGAATTTTGCTGATATTATTCCATTCTAGACCATTGGAAGCATGCCTACCGAGTATTCAGTTCAACAAAAGAAGGAGTTAGTGGCGCACGCAACTGATTTTACCTTGATTATGGGTCAATTGTATAAGTTAGGAGTAGATGAAGTATTGAGAAGGTACGTGTTGGAACATGAAAGACAGGATATCTTGGCTGAGGCTCATGGAGGGGTGGTAGGAGGCCACTATGCTGGAAAATCCATTGCATAGAAGGTGTTGCATGGTGGGTTATGGTGGCCCACCTGACACAGTGATGAACATACATACTGTCATGCATGTGATGCATGTCAGAGAACTGGAAAGTCCTCACACAGAGATGAAATGCCCCTCCAACCACAGATGGCTTTGTAGGCCTTTGATAAATCAACTATAGATTTTTTGGGCCCATCAACCCCCCAGGAATGAAGACTGGAGCGTGTTACATTATTAATGCAATTGATTATGTTACCGGATGTGCAGAGGCAAAAGCAATAAAGGATTGCACAATAGATACTGATGCACACTTCATATTTGAGCACATCTTGACCAGGTTTGGCTATCCAAAGATTCTGATGAATGATAGAGGTATGCACTTCATTAATGAAACCATTGAAGCATTGATTGAGGAATTTTAGATCCACCACCAAAAGAGTACCCCTTATCACCCACATGCAAATGGCATAGTAGAAGCTTTTAAAAAAATTCTAAAGAATGTGTTCACCAAGATTTGTAATGCCAATCGAAATGAATGGGATGTGCGCATCTCTTCAGTGTTATGGGCTTATAGAACTACATGCAATAATTTGACGGGGAAAACACCTTTCAGGATGGTCTATGGGCAAGAAGCCATCATGCCAATGGAATATATTGTCCCAAGATTGCGCATTGCAACTTTCACTAATATGGTCGAACCTGAAATTATGGAGGAACGCTTGGCACAACTTGTTGCCTTAGAAGAAGACTGATTCATTGCTAATTTCCACCAGGAAGTGGCAAAGGCACGCAAGAAAGCTTGGCATGACAAGCACATCATGCAGAAGGTGTTCAAAGAGGAAGATTTGGTTTTGCTCCATGACAGTCAGTTTGCGTGCCACCCAGGTAAGTTTAGGAAGAATTGATTTGATCCAGGTGGATATTGGTGGCCACCCACCTATTCCATTTGGACCCTCACCATCGGTTCTTTCAGTTTTTCACTTCAACACAACTTACTATTTTTAGTAGGTTTTTGGGTCCTAAACTTCCGGAGGCGTTTTGGGGCCGTAATGATCCATGTGGATATTGGTGTCCACCCACCTATTCCATTTGAAATGGCACCATCAATTCTTTCAGTTTTTCAGTTTCAGCACAACTTACTATTTTTAGTAGTTTTTTGGGTCGTGAACTTCTGGAGTTGTTTTGAGGCCATAAACGACGTTTTTTGGGAAAACTGGGAGAAACATGGGGCCATAGACCAATTTTTCTCACACCAAAAGTTGTACACCTCGGATAGATCTTTCTAATGAGGTATGGTGCGCGTCAAACATAGATTGTATGCCAAAGTTACGTCCCCGGGAAGTTGAAACACCAATTTACCCAAACAGGGCCCATAGTTTTGACGCTTCATCTCCTAGGGTTACGTGTTTGGATGTTTAGAGTTTTCCATTGTTTCTCAATAATAAATAGGCCCTCGAGCCTCATTTTAATAGAGTTCAGAGGCCTGTAGCCACCACATATCTTCTCAGAGATAAGCTACCAACGCCCTAGCTATTTTATTTCCACTATGTCTGTAAGCATATTTTTGTTATTTGATATTAATGAAATGAAGTATTATTTCCCTGCATCTCTGTGTTTATGTCTATTTATGTATTTTATAGCATTCTTGCATAAATCTGGGTCAGTGGTATCAAAGCGGTCTACTCTTTCTCTGTTTTTCTTTGCATATCCCCAACAAGGTCAGGGTATAAGGAGTTAGGGCTCGATCTAGTTGAACACTTGCAAGATCAGCTTCGCAAACCCTGATTACCTCCCATGGCAGAAGAAAAGAAATACGAGGGAGCAGGAGATCCTATCAAAATATTGCTCCAAGAGGCCCTCGAGAAACAAAAGAACGTGATGATGGATAACTTTGCTCAGATCCTTCAACGACTGCCCACGTACGGTGCATCTGCATCCAACAGCCACTCTGGAAGCGCCACTCCCTTCAAGGTATAGGTAAAATTTGAAATTCCTATATTTGAAGGCTGGATAGATGCAAACGTCGTAGATAGATGGTTGAAATTTTTGGAAGGGTATTTCTCGGTCCATGATTTCTCCGACCGACAAAAGATTATTTTTGTACTCCTCAAATCTGCCCCCCATGTCAAATACTGGTGGGAAACCTACTGTGAGCAACAAGACGGGACATAACGCTATATGTTCTCGGCTGCACCCACTTGGAATTCATTCTGAGACGACATCAAGGAACAATATTACCCCATGGGGAGATATGAGGACAAGTACATCCAATGGACCACATTGCGGCAACAAAGGGATCAAGATGTGCATGAACTGATGAAATTGTTCCATAACTTGTGCACAAAGTTGGGTATTAAAGATTCAGAGAGACATTTGGTGCCCAAGTACTGCAGCTGTCTGTACAGACACATTCATGAGGTAATGGAGTTCCTCAACATTACCTCGCTTGGCATGGCATATCGCTATGCTGCCAAGATCGAGCAGAAATTTAAGCAGAAGAAGTGAGACTTTGGATTCGTGAATCTGAATCCAGGGAAAGGCGCCCCTAAACCACAGAACATGGGAAAATCCAAAGTAGGGTGACTCAGAACAACACCACAAATCCAAAGAAGGACATGGGGAAGTGGTGTCAATTTCATAACAACCCCACTCATAGCACAAACGAGTGTCAGGCCAAACAATCACTAGCGGCCAAACTTAAGGCACTCGAATCAGATGCATGTTCTGATCCTGAGCCAGAACATACAAGGGAGATGAAAACAGGAAGAAGATCATTGAAGCATACCCCAGTGCCATTGTTGCCACCACTAAGCTCTAGGGGGAGTATCCTAAGGATCCAGAGGACGGGGAGAGCCTCTTCCATTCGCAAATGTGGGTGAAGGGTTCCCCACTCCAGTTCCTTGTCAATAGCGGAATCCAAAAGAACCTCATTTCAACAAAGGTTTTGAAGCAGAAGGTCCTACCGACAATAACACACCTGTAGCCATATACCATCGGGTGGCTTCACCCAGGGAGAGATCTCCTCATCCGCCAGCAGTGCCGCCTTCCGTACATCATCAAGCCATTCACGTATGAGGTATTGTGTGATGTTGCTCCTCTTGATGTCACTGATGTATTATTGGGCCAACCATAATTGTGGATGTGACATGTTATGTATGAGTAGAGGCCTAATACTATTATTATTACTTTTGGAAATAACTTGTACATGATACCAGAGGTAGTATCACCTTCTGTCATCTCTTTGACTACTGCAAAACAACACAATAAGATTGTTTCCCAAACCAAGGATTTTTTTTCCTTACAAATTTCTCACATGGAAAGAAGAATATTGTGGCCACAACCTCGAAACAGGGCCCCCCTGCATGGCTGTAGCAGATGGAAAAAGTCATGGAGGAATACAAGGACATTTTCTCCTCACTCACAAAGGTTCCTCTACACTGTTAGGACAATCAATCCATTGATTTGACCCTGACGCACCACCGCCAGATGTTGCCACACCTCATGCGACTACACAGACAAAATCCACACATGTGCTGTCTGAGGCTGATAAAGAAACCAAATTTACTGAACACATCCAGCATGTCCAACTGCAGGTCCATGACATCTTCAATAAATCTAATACCTAGTTCAACATAATTTGCCTCATCTCATGGAGGATCTCAATGCAATTGGGACCATTTCTTCCTAAGGGGGGAGGAATGATTCAGATGGATATTGGTGGCCACCCACCTATTCTATTTGGACCCCCACCATAGGTTCTTTCAGTTTTGCACTTTCAGCACAAATTACTATTTTTAGCAGGTTTTTGGGTCCTGAACTTCTAGAGCCATAATGATCCAGATAGATATTGGTAGCCACCCAACTATTCCATTTGAAACGACACCATCAGTTCTTTCAGTTTTTCAGTTTCAACACAAATTACTATTTTTAGCAGTTTTTTGGGTCCTGAAATTCCGGAGCCATTTTGAGGCCCTAAACGATGTTTTCTGGGAAAACTGGGAGAAACATGGGTCCATGGACCTATGTTGCTCACACCAAAAGTTGTACTCCTCAGATAGATATTTCTAATGAGGTATGGTGCGCGTCAAACAAAGATCGTATGCCAAATTTACGTCCTCGGCAAGTTGAAATGCCAATTTACCCAAATGGGGCCCATAGTTTTGACACTTCATCTCCTAGGGTTAGGTTTTTAGACGTTTAGAGTTTTCCATTATTTCTCAATAATAAATAGGCCCTCGAGCCTCATTGTAGCAGAGTTCAGAGGCCTGTAGCCCCCACATCTCTTATCAGAGATAAGCTACCAGCGTCCTAGCTATTTTATTTCCATTATGTCTATAAGCATATTTATGTTATTTGATATTAATGAAATGAAGCATTATTTCCGTTGCATCTCTGTGTTTATGTCTATTTCTGTATTTTATTGCGTTCATGCATAAATCCGAATCATGATTGGGGCCATATATTGTGAAGGAGATCACTGATGGAGGTGCGGTGCACCTAGCCATGCTGTGCGAAGAGAGTCTCCCACGATAAGTTAATGGGGGAAGGTTGAAGCTGTATAGGGATAATTCAATGCTGAACAAATGAATATATGACTTGAGTATTCGAATTAAAGGGTCTGTGCACAGTAGAAGGAAAAGGTGCAGGTAGGTGCAACGGGCGTGCATGGATGACGCGTAAGAAGAGAAGAGATTGTGAAGAGAAATGAGTTGAAAGTAGCGACGAAGGTGAAGGATAAATACAAGGTGGGACAAGATAAGCGGGACTTTCTAGTCCAGACTATCGATGACCCGGCGATGCGCATGGGCACCCTTGTCCTCGACTGAAAGATTATGAGGAAGTGTCGGCCGAAAAAAGTCCCTGCGCACATCATTTCCTTGGTGGGACAATGTGAGAAAGGAATGTTGTATAATTGTTCATAGTTTTTATGTGAGGAGTTTCTAGAGAATGTGTGTGAGGCAAAGGAACTAGGGAAGCAGTTCTTCTACTCGTGGCTTCTTTTACTGATTGCGATAATGGCATGGGACACCCCCGTTGATCCATTCCTTCCCAAAATCGAGCCAGGCGTATGTGAGGGAGTGCACTACAAAAACTTATGGGACTCCTCAAATGCCCAATGAGTAAAAGAAAACAAAATTTTATGGGTGTTGTTTGAAGGCGTGCTAGCACAGGCTATCCACTCTAGACTGCGACTCTCACCGGCACTCCATGAAAAATATAAAAAGGTTGCAGAGTTTCAGGTGACAATGCATAATGTCATGATCAAGGCATGTAAAGGCTCGAATTGATACACCATACCTTACATGGTCACGAAGGCAGAGGTTGACCATGTCGTCGCAACATGGCCGAATTCGTGGAAGATCGGGCTTGACTCCACAAAGCCCATTATGGTATCCACATCCAGAAAAGAAACAATGCCGAAAGAAACAACTCCCAAGTACACAACACCAAAAGATACGACAGAGCTGCGCACGAAGACAGGAAGAAAAGATAAGGGAGCTGAATTAGAAAAATATACAGAGGAAGAAAAAGACAAAGATCAGGACTCAGGAGGTGGACCTCGGTGGGTTAGATGGGCTCGATGGAGATGGTGCTGAATATCCACACGACACCAAGCAAGGAAAAAAAGCATCTAAAGGGCCATGCAAGAAGAGGAAAGGGTCCAAGGCAGGCAGAGAGGAGGAGGTAACTCTGACTGAGGAGGACCTTGAAAAAATTGCAGATGCAATCACTTCAACATCAGAGGACCATTGGAACACCAGGGAGACCCACTACAAGGCCACGGTGGAATATTTACAGTCGATTTTGTAGGTCTTGCAAGCTAAAAACAAACACATTACAAGCGAGCATGGATCAGATGAGGCCGGTGCAAGTGAGCCTTCCATCTACTTCGATTATTACAACGATAATAAGTAGACTCTGCCCCTTCCAAGGTGCAGCAGTGTCCTTGGAGCAAGAAGAATTATGCGCGTAGATCCAAACCTACCCCGAGGTCAGCATCTACTTTGCAAAGTTTCCAAGTGAGAAGCTCCATGCGCTACACATATTCATATCAGCAGAATTGTAGAGCAGAGAGGTGTGCACACAACGACAAATCAGTGAGGCTGAGAAACTTGCAACAACAAAGACAACAGAGTATACCCAAGCTTAGACAACATAATAGGAAGTCATCACTAAGCGCGTGGAGATGGAAATCATCATTGATAGATTATGGGTCGAGATCCCCAACATCGTCATCCCAACATCTGCCACGCCACAAGCCAAAATTGAGAGCCTGTTTGCGACCCTCAAAGCTTCCATGTTCGATTTCAGTCTGTAAAAGTAGATTTTGAGTAGAAGATCAATACCTTGCAGGCGAAGCTACAACCTGAGACTCCCCCAGAGGTGCAAGCGCAATAGGCAACCATAATTAGGAAAGCCTCAGTTAACATTTCCACATATGTTATGTGTGGCTCCCCATTGCTCGAGAAATCCATGGGACGATGGAACTCTGTGCAGATAGATCCATTAGTCAAGAAAATTACCGAGGAGCTGCTTGCAAAAGAGTAGGAGTTCGACAACTTGCAAGAAGCATTGCCTAAATTCATCCTTGCTCAGAGAATGGCATGCCTTCAGAATAGCCAGGCGTTGCGGGACGAGGTGGAGGAGCTCCATCGTAAGAAGAAAATAGTTACAGATCATATGAAGCCATGGGCAGATGAGGCCATGAAGATCTCTCAGGACCTTGATGCTGTAGTCTGAAACCTGAACCAGACGATGCATAGCATCATTTTGGCCGCTGAAGGGTTGACCTCAGAAAAACTGGTAAATACCGCGCAGAGCGCAGCAGACCAAAGTGCAAGTGTCTTGACACCATTTTTGCTGCCATCGATGCGCACCAACTCAAAATGAATACTCCAGTACCATTGTGACTCGAGACGAGTCACAAGTTTGTGTTGGGGGTCTGTTGGAGCGGGGTCCCATAAGTATGACCATTTTTGCTATATTTTGTAATATATTAGTTGTGCGTAGGGGCTTTGGGGCGGGTCAAAGCCCTTCATGGATTGTAATGGGTCAAAGGGTAGACCAAGGGGCTACAAACCACGGTTTGCTGACCATAGAGTAGCGCAGACTAATAGTATAAATAGATGTCTAGATCGAGTCTAAGAAGTCAATTTTTGGGACAAGTATGAACATTGATGTTAGATCTGGTGACCTTGTGACATTTTGTGCTAATTTTTCTGGGTAAAAGGCTCCTACTGGCTGTGTGCGCAGAGACCTTAGTCCTGCTGTGTGCGGACCCTGTTGACTATGTGCATAGATTTTTGAAGTGTTTTGCATGAAGGATCTGGATTGATATGAATAAAGGAACGTTGTGACATATATGTGTGCATCTGTTGTTTATGTTATGAATGTTTCTGCATCTTATTTCTGATTTCGGTACTGTCTACGAATAGATCTCTTGCGCAACTCTACTTGGGTTTATATGAATTCTTATTTAATGGATATGATAATATAAGGCTCTGATATTATGTGTTAATGGTTATTAATTGATTTATAGTTACTGTATTAACTTGCGCAAGACATTCTGCATATTTGACCTGAATCGTTCTATAACGGTTTATTGGTTAGGGATATTGTTGCGAAGGTCTGTTTATAATTATTTTCGATCTAAAGGCACCCACATCACTTAATTCTCTCTCAGGATGTAGAAAACTGGTTCCATCACCCCCCATACTGCTTCGGGTGAGACTTTGACTTGCACAAGTAGGCCATTTCCGAAAGGGCCAATAGTAAGAGGGTTTTGTTGGTTAACCTCAACTTTGAACCTGGGTCAGGACCCCTCAAGAAAACACTCATGCATTTCACTAGTGTCAAGGCTCTCAACCTACCTAACTATCTCTATAGAAGCATGGTCAAAATGGCAGAGAAGGTACATAGCAAAGTAGAGGATCATCATGATAGATTTTTCCATCATGGCTTGGTGAAAATCCTTGTTTTCCATAAGCTTGCAAAGGTAAAATTTCTTGGGATGGTTTCATGCATTTAGCTTCCCTCTTGCCTACTCCAACTCAGTCAAGCAGTCACTCTACACCATTGACTTGACCAAGACAACAAGAGGTGGTTTCCACAAGTAAGCCTATTATAAGGACACCTAGAGTTGAGGTGAAAAAGACCTACACTAGAGGGAAAAGGCTGATGTTTTCTCTTGCTAGTGTGGAAAGGGCTCAACCTACTACAAAAGTTGAAGGTACACCATCACATGAGGCATCATTGCATGAATTAACATAGGTACAATTTGACACATATGGTAGATTTAGAAGTGCATGAAGAGGAAAAATAATCACATAAAATCATCCAGGAGAAAGAGGCTGAGATTAGAGAGCTAAAATACAAGTTGTGCAAGGCAAACTTCATGATCACCTTCCTTCAGCAAGAGAACAAAGAGCTCCAAGTTAGGCAACTTTTGCTTAGAAAGCTAAAAGCATATTTAGAGAAGGATGGTGGAAAAGGTAAGGAAATTGTTGATGTTGATGAGTTAGAGGATCAAGAAGGGTAGGTCAAACCAAGGAGACCAAGAACAAGAGGTCTCAAGAGGTCACTAGAGGAACAAAAATATTCATCTCCACCATTAGGTCAAGAGGACTTTGATGACCTAATTGCTGCTGAAATTGAGTAGAATAAGGAATTTTGGCTTGACAAGGTCAATTTCCACTTGGAGAAGCTGCTTAATAGGGCTAAGAGGAACACCAAGCTTCAGAGGTACATGGCCATGCATTATTTCACAAGGAATAAGATCTCTCAAAACATAATCAAGCTATTGAAGAGGAAATCTAAGTAAATCCTAATGAGGCAAAAGGAGAAGGACAATATTGATTTGTTTGCTGAGTCCTCCCTCATTGCTTAACATATCATCTCCTAGCTTCATGGGGAAATTTTGGTGAAATTTTGAGCAAATTTGGCAAAATTTGAGAAACTTTTGCAAATTTTGAGCAAATTTTGCAAATTTTGAAAATTTTGGTATTTTTGGCTTAACACAGAAAAATCTACACCAAATGATAGATAATCACTTGCACATTATATCCATCCACTTTTGGGGCCACGCCAGTAAACAAATTGGGAGAAAAGTTCAAAAAACATGCCAAAAAGTCACTTTCTTCTACCTTTTTGACCTAGGCATTGCGCTTTTGGAGTGACCTTGGGATATTGCATTTTCCTCATCCTTGGAGAGGAAATCTTTATTTCTTGAGGCGTCTAATGATAACTAGACATCCTAATATTTCCAATGGTACCTTCAGATATGGATTTGGAGTTCAGGAAGGCAATCAAAAGTGCCCTGCAATATGGCACTTTTCCCTGGTGGCGCAGCGCCTTTCCCTGTTGGCGCTGCGCTTTTTCCTGTAAGTTAATTTTTCGAGTTTGTTTAGTTAGATTTGGATTTTCATGATGTAATTCACCTTTTTTTGAGTTGATATAAGATAGATGAATGTAAATAGGCTTGTTATTCACATTTTGATGTAATTTTGAAGTTCATTTATGATGGTTAGGTCAGTCAAAGGATAAAAGGAGATATTTGTTTTAACCTCCCTAGTCTTAGGTTTTGTTGGATAAATTTTTGTAAATTGATCCTATCTTGAGGGATTCAACCCCTTAGAGAGGGGAAGATGTTTTTTGGCTATTTGTATCTAGGTTTCATTCAGAATCAAGGTTGGACATCAGTAAGTAGAAGGCTTGCATTCTTGTGTACAGTTGACATTTTCAGAAATACAAGTCCAGTTGTAGCTAATATATAGGGATTCATGTGGTATGATTTTTTGGCATATTTTTTCTACTATAATTCACTTTTATGAATTCTTGATTCATATTCTTTCCATATCTATGCTTTTCAATGATCTTACAAAATTCTTTATTCTTATGCTCTGTTTTGGTAGGAATTTTATGTTTATGTTAGTCATCTTCTGATAAATGAACTCATGCTTGTCATGCTCATTTTGATCCTATAATTTTCCAACTTACACTACATTTGACAATCCTTTAAGTGCCATTGAACATTTCTGCCATGCCCCTTTGTATCCCTACAACTGTAATCTTTCGGATCTGACCTAGTTTCCTTTGCCCCTCCCTCTGATCCAACAAAAACCCTAAATTTTCAAAACCCTAGAGCTAAGACCTAGCGTAATATATTTACCCTTATTCAGTCATATTCTGGTTTCAAGATTACAGTGAGAGCCCTTTCTGATTTGGTAGGGCTAGCTACCAAATCCCAAGTGGTTTGAGGTTAAATCCATCGATTTCCATTCTCAGCCTTGGGACAATCTGGAGGATAATAGTTTATATATCTATGAAAAATTTATGTATTTTTATTACCCTCATTTATCCATATTTCCCTACGCTTCAACTACCAATTTGACTCTTCGTTAGGGAAAATTTTAAGGATGGAAATTTATCTAAAAGTTTAGAATATTTGGCAAATATTATTAATGCCTAAATGCAAACTACGAATTGTTATGTTATATTTATTGTAAAAATATTCAAATTTATAATAATTTTATATAATCTATATAAAATTTGGCGATTTTTAAGGTAAAATAATCTTATGCTCTTAGGTGAATAATTTTTAGAAAAAAATGGCATTTTTTTTCTTGGAAAATAACAAGAAAAATTAACCCATATGTGAATATTAACCCCTAAAATTTTCCTTGTTTTTCATTCTTTAGAAGAATTTTCTTGGAATATTCCATACTATGAAGTTGATAAATGTTTGAGGCTTCTAATGAAGCTATATATTTCTCTTGAAAAAAGTTGTAATTTTCTCTTCTATATCCTTCAGGTTAGCTTTAGATTTTTCTTTAAAGGATATATCACACTTTTTGACTTCAAGCACACCTTCAACCTTTTTTTTTGTAAGGTAAATTTAATTGTTTCCAAAAACTTGAGTTTACATCA
Organism: Pinus albicaulis; assembly: GCA_034641835.2. Lineage (NCBI taxonomy): Eukaryota > Viridiplantae > Streptophyta > Pinopsida > Pinales > Pinaceae > Pinus > Pinus albicaulis. Next base: position 1,043,251,275 of record CM076572.1, read on the forward strand.
AGAGTAAGAATTATCTTATCAGTCTCTCACTAGGGAGAACTAACCATAACTAGTATATAACCCTTCGTAGAGAGGATAATGGTAATTGAAAAAATAAGAGAATTCAAAATTCAAAATATAACTGGAGACCTATCTTGATATGCACTACCTAGAAAAATTTATATTATAAGAAAAACTGGACATTGACATGAGATAACTATGTTAATGGATTTTAATATGTGATCACAATTTGGACGGTTTCCTTTTAGCGTTCATGAGTTGTTCCTGCCCTAGTGGAAATGGAAAGGAGTTGTTCTATTCTATCTAATATGTGGTCCTTTACTCTCAAATGGTAGTGAAGGTGCTCCAAATAAAGAAGGAAATCCCCTTGATGCTCTTTCCTTTCCACCAATGTGCACCCGAATAAGATTTTCATCTATCAATAAAGGTCGATATTTTGCATGTACTGGTTGAAACAACCCTTGGTGTGTCTTGTGTATAGGATCCATTCTGACCAGTCTACCAAGACCTATGTATTTAAGAGTGGGGATTTGTGTGTGGATGCTTCTCCCTTGTCTCATGCAATTTATTCCTAGATAGGGCCTCGTGTTATGTCTCGGTATCGCTCAACAAAATCCTCCAAATGATGATGCATTCGAGTGTGCCCCTTTGGGCTCGTTCTCGATAATATGCTAACCCCCTTTGAACTTGTGTTGCTAATGTGGCATTGAGGAAATAAATAGTTATTTGGAAGCCTATAATATATATAATGGGTCAACTCTAAATCATAGGGGATATACCACACCAAGTATACCTAAAACTGATAATTTGTAGCTGATTGGGAATGAATTAAAAAGGCTTCCCACCATACCCACATGATAGGGGGTGGATCAATGATCTCCCAAAACTATTTCTTATAGATAATTTGACACCACCATAAGCTATTATTACCATAAATCCCCCAACAAAATCGAAATTGCACTGTGTTGACGGTGCTAGAAATCCGTCAACCAAGGGGTATCCCCGATGTGAAGTCCCAATTAGACCTCACACCATTTGGAGTGGGAGCCCAAACTGGAAATATGACTGGTTTCCATTGTCGTTAGGGATTGTCCTTAGCTGAAATTATTATTAGAAGAGGGCATACAACATTGTTTGAAATAAGCAAGTAAGTTGACATTGTGAGGCATGCAATTGCGATATATACAAGGTATTTTCATGATAGGGAGAAAGAGAGTGAGCCTATAGAAGAAAAGTAATAGTACCATCCTAAAAGAAGCACAAAAGAGCATAAGAGGATTTCAATTTGAGTCTGCAATATAGTTCACAAGACAATCACGATCATAAAACCAAATACAACACACCTTCAATAAGATAAGTACCAAAGCCATTGAAATAGTCCAATTTCTTTAGTACATATGAACAAAACAGATACCGCAAACATCTAAAGAATAGTCCTACGATGTTCAGGATGCATGCATGAAAATGTGTTGGCTCATCGAGCTTCATACATTAAGTGGAAGTGCCAAGATATACACGTACAATATTGTCACACTAGCCCCAATAGTGGAACATTAAGTAACCACATGCTTCTCCAAAGAAATATCTTTTCTCCTATGCTAATGCTAGAGAAGCAAGGTGAAATTTCAAGTCCCAAAAGTCCTTTTCTTGAGTTATGAGGGTGTATTTATAACAAATGGGGTGGCTCTTCACCTCCCATGTGACTCTTCGCCTCCCTCATGACTCTTGAGCTTCTACAATGAATTTTCGAATTCTCACATGACCTTTGAGCTTATATATGACTTTAGAACTCAATAGTGACTTTTCATATTCCATGTGGGACCCCCGGTCCTCCACATATTTTATGTTTTCTCATTTGGAGAATTACATAATCACATTCCACAGATGTGGCAAGACACTATGCCACATGTGACTCTTGACAATGATGGGATGGAAATTCATGATGATGTGGTATTTCCAAGCTCCTCCTTTTGCTTCTTTCTTTGCATATTCATGATGGATCTTGCATGTTCTTTGTACTCATCCTCTAAGGGGTTGATTGATATGGAGTCTTCAAGTGATCATATCTTTGATCTTCTATCAAAACTAGTGTCTCTTCATCTTCTCTTCAATGATAAGCTTTGTCTTTGCAGCTACAAAGTTGTCTTTTGGCAGGATCTCCTTCTTCATATCCTTCATCATCATCATGTCATAACAAGATATAATACCTACAATTTAAATCCACTCATGACAAGACGACATTGGTCCAAAAAACTCCTAGACTATTATACTTCATGAAAATCACATACTGAGCTAGAAATAGGTGTTGGAATGAAAGGTAAGCTCAGGGATTGCGTAGTTGCATAACTTAAGAGGTCAGGGGCTAGGACTAAGGCTTGAGAATTCACAATGTGTAGTTTAGGAAACCCAGGGTAGGGTGTCTGCACAGTTAAGGGGTTAAAGGAGGTAGGATTGAGGCTTGAGGTTTCCTACTGTGCTGTTCTAGAGGGAGAGAGGCCTAGGGCTTGCGCATTTACACAATTCAAGGAGTCAGGTTTGAAGCTTGAGGCTTGGCATTGCGTAATGCGTAGAATAATGCTGAATGGGAATCTGGTCTATGCAGTTATGGAGGTCAAGGAGGTATTATTGACCCTTAAGACTATGCAATGAAAAGTTCTGGAGGGAGACTGACTAGTGGATTGCATAGTTGCATAGTTCAAGTACTCAGGGAGACAAATTGATTATTGATATGCGTAATGCATAACAAGAGATTGGTTGGGAGGCAAGATTGCGTAGTTTCTAAGGGTAGGGAGGCAATCCTTGAGCACTATGATTGTGAAATGCACAATCCTTCGAGGCAAGAACCGCACATTGTGCAGTTCTAGGAGGAAAGGGGTAAGCTTGAGTCTTGCTACTGTGCAGTGCACAATTCAAAAGGTTGAGTTGGATTAAGTTGGTCAGGCGTAAATATTTTCCAGATTTGGCTAAGTGCGTGATCAGTAAGGTAGAAATGAGACCAGGGTGAACCTATGAATTATCACACACACTCAGAACAATAGATGACACAACATTGAACACTTTGTACTCAAGAACAACATGATCCCCTCAATGCAACATTAATAAGGAAACCTCCTCAAGTGCAACACTTAGGGTACACTTTGCGATGACAATGACGATACTTGTATGAAAGTTATCAATATTTTGGTAATATGTCTAATGTATTTCCTTATGATGAATGGGACACAATAAAGCAGGAGAATTCATTAGAGATACCCTTTAGGAATGTACAATTGGCTCCCTTCAACTAGGTGTGACACTTACGATACACTTTGAGACGACAATGATGACACTAGTAGGACAATGCATAAAAATTTAGGGATGGGTGTAGTACATGTATACGTGGTAAATAGAACCCATTGGCACCAAATTTTCCTCTTGAAATGAACCACAACTTTTCTTGTGTGATCTTTGACACTTCCCATGCCAAAAGACAACATTTGTGACGGTTATATAAAAGTGAAAACAACACTTGTAAAATGCAATCGACATTGAAAGTGACACATGCTAGAGCAAAGATAACATTAAAACAACACTTAAAATTAAGGAAAGAAAAAGTGATAATTGTAAACATGAAAGTGATACTTCAAAAAGCGAAGGTGTGAAAGATAGTTGGAAAAACTCACCAAAATAGAACTACAATCATAACCAAAAGTGAGAGACTTCCAATTGAAAGTGTGCACTGCCTATTAACATAGGTTGAAAATTGCACAGACACCATCTTGATGGAATGTGTTATGCTTGTTCAAGCTTGCATAAAATAATGTTCTAATGAATTTGTTATGGACTGAACATGTGTATGCAAGTGAATTTGACACTCAGAAACCAAGAAGAAGAGTTAAACACTTAGCATACATTCATTGATCATGAAGACCATTAGATCCTTAGTAGGCTCCAAAATTCACCCATGGGAAAAATTTTGGTGGGTGTTGATCGCAACACCAACACATTGTTGAACCAGTAAATGAGAATAACCAGGAGACAAAAGGAGGTCAAGACACAATTATACAACCAAGATTTAGGTTTTGAAACTTCAATGTGAAAACCAAGATATATGGCAGGATTCATGTATCGCCCCACACCTCAAACCTAGATAATACCCAACACAACTTTCCTCACTCAACCACTGAGAATACATATATGGTTGATTCCAGGTGGGGCATAATTCAAGTAGGGATTTAGATATACCAAGACAATGGAGAATGGGACAAAAAATCCAAACACAATTCCCTCCAAATTGTCCAAAACCACCATAAAAGGGGCTTGTCTACAAAGTATAAAAAATTCAATGCCCATGAAATTTCTAAAAAAACAAAATTAAAATAGACAAGAGACAATTAAGTATTGTAGGTATAAAAGTAGAGACGACCCTAGGGGCCTGCGGCTTCACCATCAAAGCCAAAGTGAGTGTATAGAAACTAGAGCCTCCTCACACCTCGAAACAACAACAACCCAACTTCCTTTCCTTTCATGTTCATGTGTTGAAGGAATTGCAAATAGAGAAGTATTGTATACCATAAAAAAATCCAAGAGATGAAAGAAAATTATCCACATACTAGTGACTTTTTATACCATGGAAAGAAAAAATTGTCCCATTGTATTGGAGATTTTTTTTTTCATCCTCTATGTCAACATGTTCAGGGCTCCAAATAGTGTAATTTCATCGCCACCAAAACACAAATGCATTGCCTTTCTTCTTCCCTGCCCACACTAGAATCTATAGGGAGGTAAGTAACAATCCCAAAGTAGGAATATTATACATGGAATATGCCATGAGGGGGGTCTTTTTATCAACTTCCTCCACACGAGTTGCAAACTCGATAAATTAGCATTGTGTCCACCTACCCCACTCTTCAGGATTTGACTCAACCATTTAATGTCCTATTAAATGATTTGGCAATAAAACCATAGATGAGCATTAATATTTTTGGGGACTTGATGCCATATATCTAGGTTCTTGAATGAGGTGTGATGGAGGAAACATGACACCCCCCCCCATTGATCTTGGGAGTCACCCCTTCAAAGTTTTATTCAAAAATTGCATCACAAAATGCAAAGTGGAGGCATAAGTGAGGGGAGTCTAGGATTGCTCCACCAATCGTCGAAAGTATTCCATCGAAAATTAGTATTGATTGAATTTGAATGGGGAGGGAGGCTTAGGACTACCACAATAAATATGTAAAAGAATAAGGAGATGGTATGAGAGACCCTCTATAGCAACTGAACACTTTAGAGAGAAATTCTTGCCATTTAACTCTCAACAATGATAAATATGTCTAATATATTTTCCACCGCCTCATCATTAGTCCAAAAATTTCTCCAAGTGGGAAAAATCTTGATTATATCTAGATCTATAAGATGTTTCTTTTAAAAGAAAGATTGAAAGAAGAGGTTTAGTGTATTTGTTCTAGATGTGACTCCCTAAAATTTTCTATGTGACAAGGTAAAATTCAATTCTACCCCAACAAGAAGAAAGGAGACATCTATAACACTCGACCCATCTAATTGATTCTAGAAATTCTCTCTCTCAAAGTAAGGCCCATATACATTTAGTACATTGAAAACTAAACATGCATTTTTTTTTTCTCTACAAAAATAGTGGAATGAGCAACTGAGGATGAAAAAGCGAAGTATGATGGGATTCATCCCATAACCAATTTACCTAGCATACCATCTGCATCAAAGAAGAACAAAACCAATATTTTATCCATGGTTCTCGTAAGGAAATAATATTCTCACTCGAAGTCATCATCTCCTAAAAAAACATAATATTTAGATTATGGCTATGAATTAGCCTTTTAAGGGCTAATTTTTATGGGTGCCACCCACCTTATCCATGTTAAAGGATAGAATGATCATGAGGGAACCTATGGAAGAGCTTTGTCTTCTTTAAGTTCCTAATAAATGGTGGATTATTTCCCTATTTTGATTCTAGCATCACTTTTTGTTGAGCTTTAGGAAGGTGATATTTCATGCCTACAGGTTTGGAAAGAGGGACGTTGAGCATGACACCACCCTTAAAAGGGAAATACTCCTTTAGTTTTACCCTATATTTAAGGGCATACATAACCTTAGAGACATGGCCCCCTGAAAAACACAATAATGGGATAGAATATGCACCCATAATTCCATCACTAAGGGAAACATTCAGAGAACATGGAATAGGCAGGTATCGACCCTTAAGAGGCTTGGGTATCAAGGAAGTTATCTAGGAATCCCACCACAAACAAATGGAAGCCTCCCTCTCCATAGAAATAAAAGGATAACCAATCAAGGGAGTCAAAAACTTACCAATCATATGTGAATTCTTCTTGGAGATGATAGCTTGTGTTAATGAAGGAGCCTCCAAGTTGTCCCTCTTATTAGTCAAAGCCATGGGTGTCTTAGTAGAAATGGACTCCTTTTTTACTTTCACCTATTCCTTTTTCTTCATGTCAAATGTAGTAGTCATTGTTGAACAATAACTTTGAATATGGTAGAATTCATGACAACTAAAACAACATAATCAAAATTTCCAGTAATCTACCTTCTATGTCTTAGTAAAATTGTAGAAAACAAGGTGGATTTCCTTAAAAAGGCCCTCTTTAAGGTCAAACTTGATCAATATTGAAGCCCAATGCCTATCATAGGATGAGGTCCAATTTGGATCTAAGCTCACAAAATTTCCTATTTTCTCCAACCACATGAAGAGACACCTCAAACAAAAACACAAAATGTAAATCCAATAATATAGACCAAACTTGTTGTATAACTTCAAAAGCATGGACTGGATCAAAATATGCCAACCGATTATGCATAATTAGTCCATACGGACCCCATGATTAGTCCTTAGTTATGATATTGTGACAATCCTCACTAGAGTTGAAAATGAAACATATCCATCCTTGTACAAGAATATGAAACACTTACTAGTAGCCTAAACACGAAACCCAATGTGTAAAAATCCAAGATTTAAGGGAGGATTCCCTCACATTATTTCCACATAATCAATCCACCAATTTTATTTCTAACAAAATTAGAATATCCCCAAAATAAATATCCTTCCCCACCACCAAGGCCACCCGATTGGACTTTAACCATATTCACTTCTTTGATCTACCTAAAACATGTGTATGAGGTTCAATCAAAGGCCTTTCTGAGGATAATTTGTCTCCTAGTTGTGAGTCTAACACAACCACAACGCTAGAGACAAAATGATAGGTATTCTCACCTACGGGGTACATTGTGCGGGAAGTTTCCAACATGAAGATTTAGTTTATTTGCATCGCGTGAGATATTTGGTGCAATGCACACCTAGGGAGATTTAAAACCAACTATACCCTGATCATAATAATTGTCACTATCATGGAGTTGTGATATTACACCACTTATATATTTAGACTGCATCATAAAAGCTCGAGTCACATATGAATTTTTTCTATGATGTATTTCATCGATTTCCATTCCAGGGAGAAAATTCAACATCAACTATCCTCTAAGATCAAAGAAAATTGCAATCCCAACCCACCCCATTAATGATAGACCTGCCAGCATACGTCCTCGCCATGTGATCGAACCCTAGATAATATGGGGGTCGTAGGAGTGCACTACCACAAAATTGACGACCGAAACATAAGTGAAACCCATTATTATGTAATACAAGTAACATATTTATTATTATTGTATTTAGAGGAATCGACAACTGGGATGGTCTCATACTCGCATGACACGAGGTTGATTCCAACCACTACCACTATAAACTCTAGGTACCCACATCTACCCCTTCTGCAAGTAAGGACGAATTGGGGAGATTTGAACCTCGAACCTCCTCACACATAAAATTTATTTTCACGGCCATTCCTAATTGATCTTCCCACGAGAGCTTACTACTATTATTATATTTATAGTTTTTAATTTTAAATTAAAATAAATATTGTACACATTTTATTTACTTAACATTTTATAACCTTCTAAAATGCTAGTTTCATCTTTTTTATTCAATGATAAATTTTGTATTTCCATATGAGGAATATAAGTGTTTCATTAGACTCAACAACAAGGCTCAACGCCATTACAAAATGCTAATTTCATCTTAAGCATATAGTAGTTTATTTTTATATTTATGTTAAGTTGTAAAAAGTGTTAATATCCAAAACAATTCAATGTACTTGTTATAGTAAAATATAACTCACAATAATTTGTTTGTTTGTTTGTTAGGTAATGTGAGTCCTGATATGAATGGCATGCCTAACCTATCACTTTAGTAGTCATGACCAAGGGGCATTTAAGTCGTTAAATTCACCCAAGAATTACACTCGGATTGTATTTTTTCCCATGAGGTTTCGAACTGGTGATCTTTGTTAGGAAAAATACTGAGAGGGGGGTGGTGAATCAATATTTTATACACTTCAATTTCCAATTTCTTATTTTGATTTGTATATGCTATTGTTATAAATGAAACTAGCATATGTACTCGACTATTATTAAGGAAACCTACGTATATCCAGATAGTTCATATGATTTTTAATTTCATCATTTGTTCAGTATTAATCAATCCATCATTACTTCATTGTCCATCAATTCATCAGTAATTATGAGTAGTTAAGAAACATGTAGAACATCAACACATAAAACCATATGAACACCGAGATTTTGGAGGGAAATCCAATGTGGGAGAAAACCACCGTTGTTGTCATCTTTGCTTCTTTTTTTATTAAAAATAAACTTATTACAATATTGTATTGGCGTAGTCTCTAACCAGCACGCAGGCTCCTACCTACAGAAGGCTACAACATTCTCTCGTTTTCCAGACCTTGCTGAAGGGAGATACAACCCCCTTTCAGAAGACTATTATCATCAAATCTTTGTGGATCACTTTTCAGAATGTTTCAAACTGGATCCACTCCTATCAATTCCAAAATCAACTGCCCAATCAAATCAATCACTGATTTTGAATCAACCGATGCAACTTGAACAAACCAATTCATAATAGATCATATATGTGCTGAATCATTCACCAGTATACCAAACCAAACTCTATTCATTATAGGAATCAGATCCTGTCATTGCATACCTCGATCATTCATGTGTTAGAATATATATGCTAATGTTATGAATAATACTCGTGTATGTACGCGCTTCCCTACGTAGAGATCTCAAAATTCTGATAACTAAATATGAATCATCATCACATTGAATCAATCACTTAATAACATACTAAAAAATTCGCAGAACACTGAACAAAATACATATCACCATATAGAAGTATAATCACAAGTCAACATTCCATACTATAATCATCTCAACGCAACCAAAAATGTCAAACACAGATTATCATAAGCAAGACTTCATCGACAGACAACAACGATCATAACAGAATTAATCAAACATCATCAACAGTTCATACAAAAAAACCCTAGCAGATATATGTGCCTTTTACACGTAACATCCGCGTATGTACGCGCTTCCCATGTTTGACACTTGCGTATAGACTTCAAACTTTTGCATAATGTACACACAACTACCCAGAAGTCGATCCGCGTATGTACACAATTTATTAGAGACAAACCCACATATATATCTTTAATCACTAAATTAGTCTTTCGCTGCAACCAAAACACACACTCTGCAATCCTTACTGTCACACATTCATGTCAAAACATTGTTACAACCACATATCTATCATTGTTAGTTATAGTCATAAAAGATCAAGCAAGCATATTCACTAGTCTTTACTATTCTTTCATATCTATCAGATTTGAACCTTCTCCATACTCCTTGGTGCACAACTATTTCAGATCAAATCATTCATCAATAACTCATAACTTGCACACCTAACACTTTGATATCCATCTCCTTATATAGCTTAGTCCTTAGCCACTACCTCAGGCCAATCCATTATTAATGTCGATGGTATTCTTTGATGTGATCAAATATGCATTGTCGTGCTCATTACTATGGGCCAATACCATGTAAAGACCCCTGGTATTCATAATACCATGATGTGGAAATTGTACATGACTTCTCTTCATCATACCTGCGTATGTACGTGACCTTTCTTCACAGGACCCACGTATACTTTCCCAAACTTCACCTTTTTCATTCCTCTGTCTCTGAACTGATATTCCTTTGTATGTTACATATGTACCAACCTGTATAATCATCTTGACATCTCTATCAAGTGGGTTTCCATCAAGGAAAAAATATTAGCCATAATTCCAACAATAATTTCATCACATAGTGCCTTAACATAACACCTTATCACTATCTATTCTATGCCCCTTGGGAAAATCAAAAGTAAAATTTAATTCTGAATATATTATTTTATTGTTAAAATTTTATAATAAAATACAGATAATCAATATTAGAATAATTAATTTATCAAAATAACAATTACTAAATGATGATGATGATGATGAGATTAATGTCCTCCATTGGAATTATTTAACATTTTATTTCTATGCTAAAAAATAAAAGAGAGAAGCATTCCTGAATCACCATAGTTTTATTGACTTAAAAGGTCAAGAAGGTTGGTAGTGTGACAAATATTTTGAAACCTAGATCAAATGTGGGTATAAGATGGATAGGCTAAGGGAAAGTGTTTTTCATTCAAACCTCTTAGGATCACATAGGTGATAGACTCTTTCATCGCATGGAATTTTGGGAATTGATTAATGCCCAATTTCATTATGAAGTTCGTGATAATTATTTCTTATCTTATAAATGTTCATTTTTTTCTTAACACTAGTCACGACATGAAGATATTTTTGTTTTCTAGATTGGGGTTGATCATCTTCTTACAATATCTTTGTTTCCTTTTTGCCTTTAACTCTTTGTCATCCCACAATTTCTCTTTAACTCTTTGTCATCCCACAATTTCTCCTTAAATTTGGAGAGAACAATATTTTTAATATCAAATTTATTATACAAATTATCTCCTCTTTTATTCCCAATGGTCCAACCAAGACTGGGCATCCTTATGCCACCCTTGGTTAAGTTGAAGGGGTTGAGGGGTTTGGCTAGAATTTTCATCCATTTTCATCATCAATAGATTGATTTATGGAAATACATTGATATAATTTCATATCATTGTCTTGTAACACATAGATATTATGCATAAAAAATCGAACATGAGAAATGCCATACAAAATCAAATAGGTAGAACCCCAACCACGCCAAGATCACCAATTTATTTTTGTGGAAAGGAAGATGGTGAAATGAAATAATTGCAGATGAGGACACTTATGCACACTGCGTGAAACTATAGTGACTCCAAATTAGTGGAAGACAAGATGTGCCCATTAAATGCATTCCTAATCATTAATAGATTGATATATGGCAACACATTGATCTCTAAATTTTAGTCTCATGTTTCCAATTCATTCAACTGATTGTTTTATTTATTTAAATATTAAACACAATTTTACTCTTATTAATAGCGCATCTTTTAATTTTAGCTTCATATTAAGTAACCACATTTTTTCTCTATATGGATTCATTATGTGTATATTTTTCATCTACATTTTCCTTCAAAAATGAAGAAAAAACAATCAATTGTTCATTCAACATATGGAATAGACTAAACTTGTGGCAAATAGATACAATACTTGTGGCAAATAGATACAGTAATAAAAGGACCATGAGGTTCTCCTTTGGAGGCTAAGAAAAATGAGATAGATAGGAGGACATGTCGACTCTTTCAACAATAGACTCAAGATATGAATCTTTATCAAACAAATATTTCACTTTTTAGGAAAAAGGTTGGAGATAAATCTAGCTAGATTTCTAGGGGTAGCCCAAGTTTCACATTATCATAATTCCATGTGTTTTAAATACTTGTTCTTGGGGGTTTAACTAAAATTGAACAAACCTAGATGTTGTGAAAATAAAAAAGGGTTATGGATTGAACAAAAAATTAAATTGTTAGGTAATTGGATTCGATGAGTTAGGAACATTACATAGAATATAAATAACGGTTTAGGTTGGCCAATGCAACACGATATTGCATTTGGTGAAAATTATGTATTATGTTATCTTCAAAATTATTTCTCTCCTACAATTATTCATAGTTATGTCAAGTCTACCGATATATTGCTAGATCAATTTTACAAGGAAAATATTGTTGATTTTGGTGTTGCAAAAGGTCTTCAAGCTTGCAATAGAGTAGGTGATTCAATGATAATTTGAGGGCGCTTACAATTATATTCCTTCTGATAATTTTTCCACTCTTTTACCAGGCATATGCGCTCAATTTTCTACTATCATGTTTACCACACAAGGCTTGTTACTCCTAAGTAGTGTGTTTTTGTAACAACTTTTATAGTCTTTGATATTTAACATTAATGATATGCATTTTCAATTGATATTTCTTACAAATGGTTGAATCCTGAATTGCACCTTATTTATCCATTTTTTGGAGAGAACATGTATACTCCTTGAAAGTCATAGAGAAAAGAAACTTTTACATTTTTGGTATATTTTTTTTGGAACTCATAAGTAGCGATTGACCCATTAAACCATAGTTTTGGGAGTAAAAAGGACATTTTATTGGATTTCATACAAAATTTACGAGAAATAATATGCACTTGTAGTTCTTAACTCGACTATTTCCAAGACATTTTGGGAAGAAATGATTCAACCTTTGAGAATTGCAATGTCTTGCACACACTAGCTACAAGCTTTGCAACCTTCTATGAGAGAAGTTGTGCAAATGTTTTAGGATGCAAATATTTATATCTATAATACAAACATGCAATTAAAGTACTTATTATTGTTGTAGTTACTATCCATATAAAACTAAATAAATTGTGAACTTTGAAGAAAGCCCTCAGTGTAAACTACTAGTGCCTAAATGAGAGTTTTTGCATGATGGGTGAGACATGTATGATGCACATAGAATGCTCAATTCTTAGCATAAAAGGGACAAATATGGAATATATAATTTATCATAGAATACATTCTTGGTCATTAATAAAATATCCAATTTAACTATGAAGAGTAATATCATCCAATATGAGAAAATTGTCGCTGGTAAAAAATGAACTTTTAAATATGTCATATGATGCTCATTATCAATCTTCTTATTCTTTATTTTTCCTTTGTGATTATGTATCATCACTTTGAAAGAAACAAAAAATTCTCATACATGTTCTCATATTGGCCTTTTCATGTAACTTTACGTTCCATCAAACTTTTCAATGTAGCAAACTATATGGAGTATATTTATCATGTTGAGTATATTATTGTAATGGCTTTGAGCCTTGTTGTTGAATGGCCTTAAACCCTTAACAATATCTTACCCTTAATTATAAGATGGAAGGTGGAAGACTTTATAACATGGAAAATAATAATAATAAAAATTCTAAATATAATTTTAATACATATAACAACACATAATGGAAGGTCCCTTTAATAAAGATTACATTTCTTCTTTTATTGAAAATCTCATAAGATTCCTAGACATTGTGAAAATAAGATAAGTAGGTGCAAGCCCCAAGGGTTAGCTCAAGTGGTAGTGAGCCAATACGTGGGCCTCTCCGTTGAGGGAGGTCACGGGTTCGATTCTTGAGTCCTTTGGGGTTAGGCGCCGAAAGTCCGCCGAACGGTTTACCGCGCGTACCATCCAGAAATTCTGGGGAAGTACGCCCGGGTTTCCCGTGAGCTTTCCCCTCGTGAAAAAAAAAGATAAGTAGGTGCACTTGTGAGATCAAGGATGATGGAAAATTTGAGGGTGGGCACAAACTCCCAATATATTTCATGTATCTTCGCCTTTTTTACTTTTATTGTTACTCCACATCCTCAAATATTGGTTGCACTAGCATTAAATTTTTCATTTGCTAGAGAAAGATGGTGAAACTGAGATATTCCTAGTTAAAGACATGTATGCCATACATGCAACTCAAATTTATGAAATAATTAGGGATGACCATGAATTGGCATCTCTTTTAGGATAAAATTATGGGTACTTAAAGAGTCGGATGTAGTAAACACGCTGACAAACTTTGGCTTTCTAAAGTGCAATGCATTTCAAGAAATTTCCATGAATTAAATTAAGGTAAGATTGGAGAATGTAAATAACTCCGTGAAATGGAATGAAATGCAAATGAAGTATTAGAATAATTTCCATGAAATTCCTTACCCTTTACTTCATTATAGACTTCAGCTTCCTCGTAGGAAATATGAGTGATAATAATTCTTCATTGTCTACATTCATATCATTGTCTTGGAACATATAGAAATCATGCATACAAAATCAAAGATGAGAAACACCATAAAATATCAAATATGTGGAATCCCAACAACACCAACATTATTATTTTTCTTTTTCCAAAAGGAAGATGATTAAAATGAAATAATCTTAGATGAGGACACTTATGCCCACCACACAAAACTATAGTGACTCCAAATCTGTGGAAGGCAAGATGTGCTGATTAAACGCATTGATTTTCATCATCAATAGATTGATGTATGGAAACACATTGATCATTATATTATAGTTTCATGTTTTTGAGTTCATTCAACCAATTGTTTTTTTTTTTTAAATCTTAAAGACAACTTTACTCTTATAATTAGTGCAAATTTTCATTTTAGCTTCATATTAAGTAACCACAGTTTTTCTATTAATGGATTCATAATGTGTATAATTTTCATCTGCAATAGCCATCAGTAATGAAGAAAAAATAATTCAATAGTTCATTCACCATATGGAATAGACTAAAATTGTAGCAAATAGATCCATTTTTTAAGTAAAAAATGGAGTTGAATTTAGCTAGATTTCTATGGGCAGTTAAAATTTTACATGATCAAAATTCCATGTGTTTTAAATCCTTGTTCTTGGGGGTTTTGCCCAAATTTTAACCAACCCTAATGCTAAAACAATCAAACATATTTTTGGAACAAAAAGTTAAATAGTTAGGTCAATGGATTCAATGAAAAGGGAACATTACATGACATAAAAATAATGGATTAGATTGACCTATACAACATGATATTGCACTAGGGGAAACTCTTGGATTATCTTATCTTCATCATGATTTCTCCCCTACAATTATTCATAGATATGCCAATTCTACCAATATCTTGTTGGAAAATTTTTACAAGGAAAAGATCATTGATTTTGGTGTTACAAAATTTCTTCAATCTTGCAACAAGGGAGTGGATTCAACGATAGTTTTTCTAGGCACTCATAGTTACATTCCTCCTAGTAATTTTTTTTGCTCTTTTTCCTGTTATATGTGCTACATTGTCTTCTATTATGTTTCCCACACAAGGCTTTATTATCCTAAGTACTGTTTTTTTGTAACAAATCCTATATTCCTTGATCTTTAACATTATTGATATGCATTTTATTGATATTTATTACAAATGGGTGAGTGTTAAAATGTACCATATTTATCTATTTTTTTGTTATAATATGCATAGTCCTTGAAAGTCATAGAGAAGAGCAATGTTTACATTTTTGGTATATTTTTGTTGGAGGTAATAACTGGAAAATGATCCATTGAACCATAATTTTGGGAGGAAAAGGATAATTTTATTGGAATTCATACAATATCTATGAGAAGGACTATGGAATTAAATTTTTTGACTAGAAGGTTTTCAAATCATTTTAGGAAGAAGTGATTCATTTTTTAAGAATTGCAATGCCTTCCACACACAAACTACAAGCTTTGAATCTTTCTATGAGAGAAATTGTGCAAATGTTACAAGATGTAAATCCTTTTAATTGTAATACAATTATGGAGGTAAAGGACTTAAAGAAAGTGAGTTTTATATTATATTTTCGTAGAAGAATAAATTGTTGAAAAAATGCAGCAAGAAATTCTCAATTTGATTTTTCCTTGAATAAATTGAGAAAAAATGAATTTCCACATCGGCAGACAACTTGGATGTAGTTAACTTGCATGCCATGGCTCTTTTCACTTAGTTAGCTCAATAAATTTGAGTTGGAGGAGTTAGAGTTCAGTTAAGCATGTGTGATTACTAATTTGTAGCAATCAAGGTTGGTTATTTCAAGTTGTTTTCAATTAAACTATTTTTAATTGTTAGAGGAAGTATTGGAAGATCAGTTATGCAGTGGGACTTCAGTCAAACTCAATGATCATCCATTTAACTGATCAATCAACCTAAAATAGCTAGTGCATGTAGAGAATTTGAGTTCGCCAGTTGTGGTGGAGATTCCAAGACAGTTGTTGGTTTGAGGGGTCCTGACCTAGGTTCAGAGGTTAAGATTTGCCAACAAACCCCTATACTACTGGCCCTTTTGGCAATGACCTGATTTCACAGGCCAAGGTTTCACCCGAAGTAGTATGGGAGGGTGCTAGAACCAGGTTTCCGCACCTTTGGAGAGAGTAGGTAATGTGAGGCAGATATGTGTTTGCAACTATCGGACTCACACATAGAAAGTCTATTCGCAAGCCTTCTAACAATGCAGTCATCTATCAACCATAACAGAGCTATTACCATTCACAGATCTAGTCAATACCTTTGCATCCACGTGAGTATCAATAATTACTAGCACATAACGTAGCTATAGATGCATTCGTAGCATAACAGATAACACAGATGTATTCGCAGCTTAACAGATACTAACACATAGCAATCACAGATATACTTATGCAAAACCACAGATATATTCGCAGCTAAATAACCATCATAGATATGCTCCAGTAGTAAACATCACTGATCCAGATAACACATAGATACTTCAACAATACTTCACATTCATTATCATTCAGATCCACTTACAACCAAAACCAGCCCGCGCACACAGCCTAGCGGGGTCCGCACACAACAGGACTGAGGATCTCCACGCACATAGCCAACAGGAGTCCTTACCCAAACAAACCCAAAACAGATCTAACAGTTTGAACGTAGCATCCGTCCTAATTCATGCCTACCTCTAGACTCAACTATTCATCTATTTATATCAACTTAGCCTACACTATCCCGTGGTCCAAAAACCGTGGTTTGCGGACTCTAGGTCTACCCTTTGACCCATTACAACACATTTGGGGGTTTTGACCCACCCCAAACCCCTGCGTTAGACTACTTAACACAAAAATATACAAAATTCATAACTTTAGGGAGCCCCATTCCAATAGGCCCCCAACATAATCTTGTGACTCGTCCCGAGTCACTGTGGTTGTGGGGTCTCCATCCTTGCCTGAAGCTGCTTGATCGCATCCACTAGTAGGGGAAGCACTCCATCACTTTGCGTAGTATCATTCTGGGTTGCCTCCACCAACTTCTGTGAAGTTGGGCCTTCTATAGAAACAATGACGCTCTCTAAATTCTGGTTCAGTTGCTTAACTGCGGTGTCAACATCCTGAGACAGCTTGAGGGCATCATCAGCCCACGACTGGAGGTGATCACTCTTAGAGATTCCTTGTCATCTCTAAGCACATGGCTGGTGTGCAGTCGAGCCAAGCGCTGAGCGGGGACCAGAGTAGTCATTGTAGCCTCCATTCAATCAAACTCTTCTTCCTTATGGTGCAACTCTTGGTTTATTTTGCGTAGGAGAGGGTCGCGTTGCACCTTGGTCCATAGATGCATAGCTGTTTCCAATAGTTCGGTGCCTTGAGAAATTTGACCTGTGATGACATTAGTGGCCTTTGTGACCAGTGCAGTGCGCTGGGCCCTCACCTCTAGTGGCATTTCTGGCTGTAAATTAGCCTGCAAAGACACAATATGCTATTCCATCTCTGATTTGACTGCCTGGATCTCGATCCTCAAAGCCTTGAGTGCTGCAACAAGCCCCTCAACCTTGTCCCGGGGTGTGGCAAAAGCCAGGATATCTTCAGTGACATCTGCGCATATCCTGTTGATCAGGTGTTCCAACTCAATTTGCTACGTAGCGGCCAGAGTGCATGCAGCCCGTGCCCAGGCCACCTCAATGGTTTTATCCTCAATTGTTTGCTCAATTTTACTGAGTTGCTGGTGCATCCGAAGGTTTCTGTGTTGAATCTCCTCAAACAAGGATGCATGGAGAGCCTACAGTGGTTCATGTGACAGTCGGGCTAGATCCACGTGTACCTCTGCGCAGGCTTGGACTTGCGCTCCTAAGTCAGGTGGACTTAGTATGAGGGTTGCACAGGGCAAGGGGCAGAGGCGGCTTTCTGTTGTACTGATCAAAGCACTACTTGTGGTTGGGGCCTTCCTTGCCTGAATCATACTTGTCTGCAGTGTATTGGCTTTGAGTTGTAGAGCTTGGAGCACAGACTGCAGCGTGGCGACCATAGCCTTCTGCTGTTCTTCTAGAGCCAGCCATTTATCCTCCGAGGAAAGGGTGACTGCATCCACAATCTGCTCCAGGTCGTCCTCCATCAAAGTGACTCCTGCGTATCGCTCTGGTCGTATAGCTTGTTGATTCTTTCGTGGTCCTTTAACAGGATCACCAGTCTGTTTAGTACTGCGAGGGGAATCATCACCTCTTGCGTCTAGACCTTCTGCGCCTAAATCCTCCTGCGAATTCTTCTGCGAACCCTTCCG
The DNA here is from genome assembly GCA_034641835.2 of Pinus albicaulis. NCBI lineage: Eukaryota > Viridiplantae > Streptophyta > Pinopsida > Pinales > Pinaceae > Pinus > Pinus albicaulis. The sequence continues at coordinate 1,043,269,779 of CM076572.1, forward strand.
TGAGCCCTTCTGCGAATCCTTCTGTGAATCTTTATGTGCTTCCGAGTCCACATTATTCCCAGTACTCTTACCCTATCCTCTGGCCTCCTTGGTAGTGGTGGGCGTGATGATCTATGTGGTTCCCGTACCTGCATCGGTGGATCTGAAGCCCAACTTCCAGTGTGGCGGCCAAGTGGTGATGAGTTGATCAATTTCTTTGTCGGATCCCATGTAGGGCAGTGACACCCAAGAAGGATCCTTGCGGTGCCAAATCTGCACATTGTGCATGGTGACCTGGAATGATGCAATATTCTTATGTTTTTTGTATATCACTGGTGACAAGCGTGATCGGGAATTGATTGCAGTAGCGAGCCCGCTCTGAAATAGGACCCAGAAGACTTGATTGTCCTCAATATGTTGCGTGTCCTTTGAATCCCACAAATTTGCATAGCGTGCCCCCTCGCACATATTTAGCGTGAGCTCAGGGAGGACCGAGTCTTTAGGGGCTTCCAATGCAACCAATGCGATGAGAAGCAGCAGCCAGGAGTAGCAGAATACTCGTCCATGGTCCTGGGCTTCACGTACATTCGCCAGAAATTCGTTGCACAGGTGCTGGGCCTGATTGAAGCAAACTCCCTTTTCACATCGGCTCGCCAGCTGAATTACATATGTAGGGACGGTGGTAGCCTGACATTTACGCATCAGCTTGCACGCCAGCAACAAGGTACCCATCTACGTACCGGGGTCGCTGATGGTGTTGATCATGAAACCTCGAGTGTTCCACTCTACATGGTAATCCTTGCGCACCTTTTCGCCGATATTTTGCTCATACTTCTTGCCAACGCGCAACATAGGGTCTGGTCCTTCCATGGGGAGGACAATAATTCGGTGAATAAGTGCGGCATCAATGGGGATTCGATCCTGGATCCACAAGCTACCATCATGGTCCAGGGCAAGCAGCTGGCGCACAAGTCGGTCTATAATATTGTAGTGGCCAAAATGCGGCATCCTTAGCATGTTTAAGAGCCCGGAACCATCCAATTCATGCACCTAGAGCATGGGGGCTATCTTTATGCCATCATCTTCCAATACCCTTTCGAGGTATAGCTCGGGTGCCAGTCAGGGAAGGCCTCCAAATTGGCCAAATCATGGTCGTCGAATTTTACCTCATGGAGCTTGCCAAAGGGTTCTCCAATGACAGGGACCTCACCCGGGGTTAGCGGCATCTGCAGATAGGTGCGCAGGCCATCAAGGTTCTTCGACGTGCGTGTCGAGGGCCTGCGAGGCTGAACAAAGGGCAGGAGCTAGTTGATTGGTTCAACTATCTAGGCCTTTTCCTGAGCAGATAGAGGTCTCTTTATTGGATTAGGCGAATGTGCCTAGGCCATCGCCCGCAAGGAATTCAGATTTTCGGGAAGAGGTGCGGGGCTTTACCCCTGCCCATTTTGCAGGTTTCCCCAACCCTTGCGCATTTTCTTTCCCTTTCTTGGCATGGACATAACCTCCTCAGCTTCGGGGTGGACTTCCAATACCTCCTTAGATTCTTGCTTTGTCGAGACCACATTCCATGAGGACTGAGAAAGATTGGTTACCGTCATTCTGGCGCAGAAAATGAATTCAGGGTTGCTACTATTAGAGGGTGTAGGATGCCCAAACATTAATGAAGTGTAATAGGCACAAACATCCTCAAGGCACAAACTCGCAAAGCACAAATTGTATAAGAGATACAGAACCCTCTTCTGATCTATCCTTCTACTTTTATAGCTGTGGGGATTAATCAATGTGTGGATGAGGCTCATCAAAAAATTACCATCAAGTAAACAGTAAAAAATCTTCGGAAATCGCCTCATTAAATGCCAGCTTCCCGCTCCTTTCAACAGTAAAATTTGCTTTTTACCTGGTTTTACTATTATAACGGCTATTTTTCGCACCTCCTGTGTGCCCAGCGCACCCCTACGCTCCCAGCGAAGGTCCTGCATGCCTAGCACACCCCTGCTCTCCCAATGTACCTCCTGCACTCCTAGCGCACCCGTGTGCTCCCAACGCACTTCCTCAGGCTTCCAGACCTGCTATCAACCCCTGCGCATATTCTGCCTCATACAGCTACTCCGGCCATATAGTCATTTAATCCGGTATGGTTTGAGCTAGCTGCCATTGACATATCCTGGTATCATATCGCCGCATAGGGTAGCTAGACGAACAACTCCTCCATCAGGGATTTCTTTTACTGTATGGGGACCTAGCCAATGCTGTCAGAACTTGCCCGGGTGTTTCACAAACTGGCTATCGTACATCAGGACCAACTCGCCCTCCGCAAATGTCTTTTGCCGAATGTGTCAGTCATGCCATGCCTTATCTCAAGCCTTCTGAACCTGCTGATGAAAATTGGCAATAAAATGATCTTCCTCCAAAGCCACAAGTTTCGCTAAATGCTCCTCCATGATATCAGGCACCGCCATGTTCGTAAAGGCTGCGATGTGCAGGCTAGGTGCAATGTATTCCATGGGCATAATGGCCACCTTTCCATAAACCATCTGTTTGGTCAATTTAGTGTGTCCTAAATTGCTACATTAATTTGTCAATCCGGGATTCATAAGCTGACGAAGTGTGGCGCACTATATGTGCAAGATAACCTATCTCTTACTTTTTGTCGTTTTTGATTTTTTTTATTTATCTTGGGGGTTTTTATCTTGGTTGGTTTCCTAATGTGAGATGGAAATTCTAAAAGACAAGTATGGATATAAATGTTCAAGGCAATGATGTCCTTTACAATGATTTCCCAAACTTCAAACTTCAAAAGGGTTTTAAAACATGCAATGAAAAAATTAATTCCTAAAAGAAAATGAAAATGTGCCACTATACTAGTCAAACAAACAGTGAACTATTGATCATGAAACCCATTACCCTTGCTGCTGTCTAAATACAAAAGAAACTATGCTCAAAGAAATCCAAGAATTGAAAGCAAAGTAAAGCTAAAATCAAATTACATCAACTCATATTCTGACCCCTCACCATTAGTCTCGCTATGGCTTTCGGAGGTAATCATAAACAACTTGAGCAATCTGATATCTAATTTGCAGAAAAATAAACTAATATCAAATTACACACTCATACTTTAATCCCTCACCATTAGTCTCGCTATGGCTTTCGGAGGTAACTGATAATGACATGAGCAATTTAATATCTAACTTGCAGAAAAATAAACTAATATCAAACTACACACTCATACTTCAATCCCTCACCATTAGTCTCGCTATGGCTTTCGGAGGTAACTGCTAATGACATGAGTAATTTAATATCTAATCTAACTAATAAAGCAAATGTACAAAACTGAAATAAATAAAACAGTGCTGGAATTGAAAACTAAGAAAAATAAATCAGCAGAAGGACAACACTGATTCCATGTCATTAGTCATTGTAAAACTATGTGCAAATGCCCGGGCTTCCTACTGTAATCTGGAACAAAGACACTGATCAGTTAACAACAGTATAAAGCATGAAAAAATTATGGACAAAAATAAAACGTTAATACCATAAGAGATGTAATATATACACGTGAATAACTATGGCATAATGAACGTAAGAAAATAAAGATTAAAAACTATACAGCAATAAACAAAACCTCGGCGTGTTCAGGGGCCCTCTGCACAATCCTCGAGGAAAAAATATCAACCACGAATTATGCTTATGAAGAGAGTCTTCTCATATATTCAAAACACAGTCATAATAAGGAAATAATGTTACGGCACAATGGGCTTTCTTTACAGCAAAATTACATTTCAAAAGCTAACTACTATGCGTATGAGAACACATTATTTATAACAGAGGATGACATAACTACTTTCTTACAATCTGCGCTGATAAAAGAAACGTGAACAACCACATCCATGAATCTAGCATTATGGCTGCCGTGAAGATTAAATCTATGGAGGGTGGCTGTTGAATTCGGCTTATGGAGCAGTTCACAGGTGTTGATATGTCCCCTAAGATTTAGGAACGGCCATGCAAGTCTTCACGTGGTGAAAAACAGAGTACTTTCACCGTAGGACTCTTAGGTTGACCACCGCTTGACTACCTTTGACCACGGCCTTCTTTGGTGAATTCGACTGAGCCAATAGGACTCTGTCCATATCCATGTCATTTCCAACTTGCCCATGTGGCTTGATTTGCTTGAAGACACCTGCAATATAGACTTTAACAAAATGGTTGCGGAAAGTTGAAGCAGCCGCGGAAAGTGACAAGATTCCGTAGCTCAATGAGCAAAAATCTAATTCAAACAGCAGACACAAAACATAGTTAAAAACCACTTTAAATTCTCTTTTATGATTAATATGCAATGATGTTGATGACTTAGGAGGTCCAGGTAAATGGAAAAAGTCTAGAAAGGTGTATAGGAAAGATGCAAGTTTGGGACTCAACATACCCCCACTGTGAAGGTGTTGCATGTCCCCATGCAACCAAAATTTTGATCATCCTCCTTCAATTCATATGCCTTGATACCTATGCCAGTACATCCAGTCCTCTTCTCCTCTTTCTTGGTGCTGCTAACATCCCGGGCTTCTTCATCAAGCATATGAATTTGAGATTAATCAGTGCTCTACTTATCTTCTTGCATTTCTTCTTCAATTTCCTGTTATTTTTGTGCCACAGTCCCAAATGTAGCATAGTGTTGTCATGAATGATCTTGTCCAATCTGCTTTGCTCCTTAATGCTTCATTTTCATTTTTAATATGTCTATTTAAAACCTCCAACTCAAAGACTTCTTGTTTCAACGATTGGACTAGAGCTTCTTGTGCTGTGTGAGGCTGAGTGGATGAAGTGCTGGGACCCGTCGCTGTTCTTTATAAGGATTCTATGTAATCATACACCTCTTGCTGCTTTGGATCTATCTCAGGTGTCGTTTTCCTTGGGCTGTCCCCAAAATGCTGTGGAGGAGAATTGACTTCAAAATCTGGCCGAAAAGGACTCATGTCAACATCTTGAGGACTAGTTTCAACGTTTGGCTGAGAATGAGGTGGACTACGGCCAACTGGAGTTTTTTCAGGTGTTCCTTCTCCCAAATCAATAAAATGGGGTCCTTTTGTTTGTGCTTTCCTCCACTTTCCTTTAAGCCTGGTGCTTCTTCTTACATGCTATGGACTACTGTCTTTTTCCTTCTGTTTTCCTTTTCCTTTCTTTTTGGCCATAGCTGACTTTTCTTGAAGGTGAACTAGTCTCTCAGACAATACTTGATGGTCTTCTTCTGAGGAAGGGGTTTGATGCACAGCCTCAATGTTTCTTTTCTCTTTTGATTTTGTTAGCTTTTTACCCTCAGTCTTTTCCTTCCTCCTTTTAGACAGTCTTTCTTCTCTACTAGTTCTTTCAACTGTGTTAGTAGGAGTGCTTTGAGTTTTATCACCTGTTCTCTTTCTTCTACTTCTTTTGATGTACTGCCTTCAGGGGTTTCTTGGGGTTCTTCAAAGAAATTTCTAATTAAAAACTGCTCCCACGTGTCCTTTTTCTCTTTTAATTGTTTTTCTATCAAGATTTTCACGAGACCATGGTGATAAAAATGTGATTCTACGTCCCCCATATGCTTTTGGACGACTAAAACCATCTTTTTCAAACTGTTTAGTAAAAAGTATGGCAGATTGAGGGTCTGGTTGTCTAGGAAATTCATCAACAGTCAGGTATGATACATGTACATTGATCCAAAACGTCCCTCACAGGTGATAAAATTTTGAATAACCAACAGTAAACTGGCCCACTCTTCTTTTAAAGCATGGACAAGAATTCCCTTTTTGAAAATGGTGACATCCATACCTGGGTTACGTAGGATCACTCTCCAGGCTTCCTCACCAATGCTCTTGTTCTTGAACCAGCGTTCACCTTCTTGAGGGAGTTCTTTAGCAGCTGCTATGGATGCTTCAGTCACTGTAAATTTGAGGTCCCCAATTTCCACCTCCAGACCGTTGAAAGACCTCGCAAAAGCTTTTGTTACCTCCTTATTGTAGCCTTTAAACTTTTGAATAAACCGAAGCCATTTTTCCTTTTTCAATATGTCTTTGACTTGAGGGTATCCTTCCATAAATTTGGGTCCCTTTGGTTCTGCCCTCAACAACCGACCCATCCTTCCTTCTGTTCTTTAAAACTCTTCTGCGTGAGGAGGGTTTAGCGGAGGTAAGACGACTGAATTAGCGGAAATGAACATGGTTTATGAAGGAGACCAGTGACTGTGAGCGGATATCAGAGAATAGGTACATGGAATGAAACAGAACATAGAAAAAAATGGGGTGAAGGCTTTTGTGAGCACGGTGGAAATGCAGCTGTGAGGTCAATAGAACAGTAGGGGGAGTAAAGTGCATCCGGCAGTATTTAAAATTGGGTGGCTGCAGAGTAGACGCAAGCACGTTTATGAAACGGCTACGGATTTTGTGCGGTTGAGAGAAGCCGTAGTCAAATCAACCACGTTTCATAATTACAGGTGGAGTATCAAAGTATAGTCGAACACGAGTGAAGACCGGAGGCTTGATTATGAGGCTGTTTAAAAATGAATGCAAGGATTGTAGGGGAATCGTATAGAGATCGTGGAACGGTTATGGAGTTATCAACGCAATCATTGCATATAATGGAGCTATGGTTTATAACTATGTAAAAATGTGCTTGAATGCCATTTGAAATAAATTTCTACTCATACCTTGGAATTCTTGCCATTTTTCATTAGTCTTCAATCATTTGCTCCTCGTTGATGCTTTTGAATGCCTCATGTCTTCATAATATGTCCTCATACCTGCATTTGATTTCATGATTGTTGAACTAACATCTGATTGTAAATTTTTGAAAAACAGAGTGGTGGCTGCAGAAACTGCTTCTTGCTGCGGAAACTGGTGTCAGCTGCGGAAACTGACACAACAATTATTTGGGTGAATGGAGATGGATAGATGATAACTGACTGAATGAAAATGGTCATGAAATAAAATTTTTATTGGTGAAATGAAATGAAATAGATGAAATGAAATGAAATGAAGTGGAGTGGAATGAAGTGGAGTGGGTTGTCATAAAACTTGTGAAATGAGAGAGAGAGAGAATTTTTTTGGAAAATATAGGGTGTCAGGTGTTCCTAATTTTCACCCTACATTTTCTGTATAAGACTACCAATCAGTGATTGGTTTTCAGGCTTATACAATTTTTTTTTTTTTTTTTGAAACTGAAAAGAACAAAGGCTAGGCTGGTGGAGAAGAAGGATTCTTCTTCACCAGCCTTATTGCAGAATTATCTTGAAACATTTTGACAAATTCCTCTTTTGAGAGTGGCTTATGATAGATCTTTAATCTGTGGTCATTCACAATAAGAGGAGTTTGAGATTCATCAATGGTCTTGATTCTTACCGCTCCATTGCTAAAGATCTTGTCAATCTCATATGGCCCAAGCCAATGAGTCTGAAATTTTCCTTTAAAATCTTTAAACTTGGAATCAAATAGCAATGCCCAATCTCCTTCTTGAAACTTATTCTCTTTGATGTATTTGTCATGCCATTTAGCTCTTTGATATTGAACTAGATCAGTTCTTAGAATTGCCTCTTGTCTGATCTCATCTAGCTCATTCAACTGCTCCATTCTATGCTTTTGGGCTTCTGATAGATCCATCCCCAACTGAACTGCCATATTGAAGGTTTTGACTTGGAACTCAATGGGGAGCAGGACTTCTTTCCCATAAACAAGTTCATAGGGAGAATGTCCTATTGTATTTCTCCATGTAGTTTTGTAGGCCCATAAGGCTTCAGGAAGCCTTTCTGCCCAATCTCTTCTGTGTAGATGAACAGTTTTGGTGATGATACTTTCGAGAACTTTGTTTGTAGACTCCACTTGACCATTTGCTTGCGGATGGTAAGAAGTAGATCTTCTATGCTTGATTTTGTATTCTTCCATCAGCTTCTCCACCAGGTTGGATGTGAATTGACTTCCCTGATCTGTCACAATTTCTATTGGAACACCAAAGCGAGTAAAAATATCCTCATAAAGAAAATTAACAACTGAATTTTCAGTAGCAGACACTAATGCTTTGGCTTCCACCCATTTAGTAACATAATCAGTACAAACCAATATATACTTCTTTTCCTTAGATGGTGGATTAATAGGTCCAATGAAATCTAAAGCCCATTTTTCAAAGGGTTCGATGAGTACCTGTGGTTGCAATGGCATTTCATTTGAAAGGGTAGGTTTCCCTACTCTTTGGCAACTGTCACACCTTTTGACATATTGTTTTGCATCTTTGAAGAGGGAAGGCCAACAATATCCTAAAGAGAGGATTTTATAGGCTGTCCTTTTGTCAGAAAAGTGTCTGCCGCATGGTTCATCATGAAATGCCTTGAGGATATTAGGAATTTCATCCTCCCTGACACATCTTCCGATCACAAGATCTGGCCCTGTTTTAAACAATTCGTTAGAAATCCATGAATATTTTGAACTCTCTTGAATAATCTTTCTTCTTTCACTTGGAAATAAATGTGGAGGCAGTTTCCCTGTAACCAAATAGTTAGCAATATCTGCATACCAAGGTGTCTTAGTAGTTACTACAAACAAGTATTCATCAGGAAACTTATCCTCTACAGGAGAATCTTCTTTAGTATTCTGAATCCTAGACAAGAAATTAGCTACTGTATTTTGTTTCCCTGGCCTATCCAACACAATAATATTGAATTCTTGCAAAAGTAGGAGCCATCTTGTCACTCTGCCATTAGTAACAGGTTTTTTCATTAGATATCTAATCGCAGAATGATCAGTATGAATAAAAGTTTCATAGCCTGTTATATAATGTCTAAACTTATTGATTGCATGAACAACAACTAAAAACTCTTTTTCAGTTACAGTATAGTTCAACTCAGTGGGAGTCAAATTTTTACTGGTATAGTAAATGGCATAAGGGAATAAATCCTTTTGACCCAACACAACTCCTAGAGCTGTATCTGAAGCATCTGTAGAAATATGGAAAGGGAGTTTCCAATTTGGTCCTCTCAAGATAGGTGCTTCAGATATTCTTGTTTTCAAAGTTTCAAAGGCTGATTGACAATCAGGATCCCATTTGAATTCACGGTCTTTTGTAAGCAGTTTGAAGAGTGGAGATGCTATTTTAGTGAAGTTTTCTATAAATCTTCTATAGTATCCAGTAAATCCTAGAAAACTTCTAACATCTCTTTGACAATTTGGAATAGGCAATTTGGAGATGACTTCAACTTTTGATCTATCAACCTTAATCCCATCTCCTGAAATATGATGCCCCAAAACAATACCTTCAGTAATCATCATAAATAATTTTTCATGGCTTAATGAAAGGTTTGTTTCTTTACATCTTATAAGGACTTTTTCCAAATTTTCTAATGCCTCTTCAAATGAATTACCATAAACTGTAAAATCATCCATATAAACCTCTACACAATTATGGATTAGATCAGAAAAAATTCCTAGTACTACTCTTTGGAATGTTGCGGTTGCATTACATAACCCAAAAGGAAGCACTCGATAGGAAAAAGTCCCCCATGGACAGGTAAATGTGGTCTTATCTTGATCTTCAGGTGCTACCTGTATTTGATTATAGCCACTAAAACCATTCAAAAATGAAAAGTACTTTTTGCCTGCTAATGTATCTAATACCTAATCGATAAAGGGCAAAGGAAAGTGATCCTTCAAAGTTTCTTTGTTCAATTCCCTGTAATCAATGCATACCCTCCATTTACCATTCTTTTTAGGTACTATAACCAAAGGAGAAACCCATCGGCTATCTGAAATTGGATAAATGAAGTTTACATTGAGTAGTTTTTGGAGCTCTTCTTTCACTATCTCCATAAGGTTTGGATTCATCCTTCTCTGAGGTTGTCTGATTAGTCTACTGTTTTCCTCAATATAGATATTATGGATGCAAATCTTAGGATCAATACCTTTCATATCAATATACTCCCATGCAAATGCAGTAGAATGTTTTTGCAAGATTTTGGTTAGTTCTTCCTGTTGTGACTTTTCCAAATTTTTGTTGATATTCAATGTTTTTCCTGGAAAAATCTCAATGGTAGAACTACCGAAATCTTCCATAGAGTAAAGAGACATTTGTCTTGATGATAAATATTCAAAGTCAGATTCCAACTGAAATTGTGTGGGGTTATATTCTGAAGATGTCTCAAAATTTTCTAATGTGTTCAGAATTTGACTATCCTCACTGATTTCAGAAATGGTAAAGATAGGTGGTATAGTGTCCTCATCATCAACCCATTCATTGTCTCCTACTTCTGTAATTTCTTTTGCTGGAGGATACAAATTGAATTTCTTTGTCGAATTACCATTAGAAATGTACATATCCCCAGATCTACAACTAATGAAAGCATCAGCTGTGGCTAGCCAAGGTCTTTTTAAGATAAGTGGGTGCCCTCCTAGATTACTCTTGGGAGTCAAAATCATAAAATCTACTGGATATTCGCAAGAATATAAGGAGACTGAAATATCTTCTAATACACCATCTGGTTTGATAATTGATCGATCTGCAAGTTGCAGTAAAGTAGGTGTAAAAAGAAGATTAGGAAGTTTTAGCTGTTCCATAATCTGTCTACTCATAATGTTGATAGCAACCCCTAAGTCAATCAATGTGTTTGGAATTTCTATCCCATTTATATGTGTCTTGAAAATTGGACTACCTGGATCTACATACTTCTGCATGGTAATTTTTCCCATCATGATATTTGCAATTTTTCCTACCAGGTGGATTCTTCTTGTATCTCTTAGTTTCCTTCCTAGTCTTTTGAGACTCAACTCCTTTATTGTTTTTTCTAGAATAAGAATCTCTCTAATGGCTTATAGCAAGGGAATATTGATACAAACATTCTTTAATTCATCTAGAAAATCATATTTAGGCAACAAGATTTGTTTTTCCACCCCTTTATCAATTTGTAATCTTTCAGGGAAAGGAGGTGTGGATGAAGATGTAGGTTGCTCAACTATAGGAGTTGTGGGGGTTAAGTTTTCTTTCTCTTTTTGAATGTTTGAGTTTTGAAGAGATGCTTCCTCAGAACTCTTATTGAATTTAAGAGAGTCCTCCTTAGAGGTATCTTGCTCTTGGAAATATATAGAAGGTTTTTCTAAAACTCTACCAGACTTGAGTTGTACATCATTGAGAGGAACAATCATATAGGTAGGAAATTGTTGTCCTTCTACCATGTAAGTATTCTGAGGATTTTTATTGTTAGGATTTGGCAATGGCTGAGCTGGAAGTTGATTTGTCTTTTGTTGGAATGGAAGCATGAGTTGAGGATTTGGATATTGTTGAGAAGGTTGTTGTTGTGGAAATGGCAATGAAAGTTGTAGATTTGGGTTTGGAAGTTGTGGAGCTTGTTGATTTTGAAAAGATGGAGGATATTGATAAAATTGAGCAAATCTCCCATAAGAATTTTGCATACCTTGTACCCATGAATGATATGAATTTTGAGGTTGGGGCCAAGGTTGTTGCCAAGGATTCCAATTTGGTGGGGGTTGAAAATTCATAGGGTTTTTAAACCCTTGAGTTTGTTGCCCCTGCCAAGGTCTTCTTGCAACAAAACAGAGAGATTCTACTGAATTTGGATCTTCTTGAAAGATAGATTTGAGTCCAGGAAGTGAAGGACAATCCTTGGTCTCATGATTCTCTGAGAAAATCATACATGTTTCTACAAATTTTACATCCAAGGGAAATTCCCTTAAAGCATGTTTCTTCCTACATTTCAGACAAAAGATGGCTAGAGCATCAGTTTCTGCTTTCTGCTTTTTTGAATTTTAAGGGTGTCTAGTTGTTCACTAAGGTTCCCTAAGATATCAGTTTTGAATTCATCAAGCATATTTCCAATCTCTGCCCTAATTACTGATCCAGTTGCAGATTTGTTTGCCCTGATAAGAGAAGGATCTCTAGGCCCTTTTTTCGTTTTAGATTTTCCCCTTGAGAGATGGATACATAGTTCTGTTATGTCACGAAGTGGAAGTTGAGAAATGTCTCCTTTCCCCATCATGTTTAAAGTATCTATCCATTCATCTCTGATGGATTTTAATAGAAGGGCTTTCAAAGTTTCCTCATCTAAGTTTCTCATATTTTCTCTTTTTAAGTTGTATTGAAATCTTTCAAGTAAATCCTCCAAATTTTCATCTTCTTTTTGCACCATTTTGAATACCTCATCCTTGTGATTGGTGGGCATGCAATAGTCCAGGTATCTATCCAAAAATGTTTGTTTCATATCATTCCAAGTCCTAATAGATTGGGTGACTAATCCCATGAACCATTTCAAAGCGGCTCCCTTCAATGTTGAAGGAAACAGTATGAGTTTTTGAGAGTCTTCCATATAGTCATAGGTTCGGCACACGACTTCAAACTCAAACAGAAATGTTTCAGGATCCTCACTTCGCAATCCATAAAGGTTGGGGAGGACATATGGAGAGATTTTTTTCATCGTTGTATGATTTTCCTCATCAACTATAGGGAATCCAAACGAGTTGTCTCCCTCCCTATTTCTTCCATTATTACCTCCACCTCCACCATTGTTGCCTCCATTATTTCCTCCTCCTCTACCTCTACCTCTACCTACGAATCCATCTACTACTTCCTCTGTCATGACAGTTTCTTCAGAGTCCTCAGAGTCCTCTGGTTCTTCTATCAAGGGAGGATGAGAGGGAGTTTCTTTCTTTTCTTCTTCAGGTGATTCTGCTTCTTTAATTACAATATACTCTCCTTTAGAAGTAAAGAAAGGGTCTTCTTCTAAATGAGATTTGGTAGATGGTGTAGGAGAATTCTCTAATTCAGCTGCTCCTTGAATTCCAGGAATCTTAAGGCTAGGGGTAGATGGTGGTGAATCTTGTCTATGCCTTGAAGAAGATGGAGTTGTAAAAATCGAACTCTTGGCTCTAGCTATAAACCTTCCCCTAGAATCTCTTGCTCTATGCATGTCATTTTTTTTATTTTTAAGTTGGGCTAATAATTCTCTTTCTGATCTTCCAGGTCACACTAGGTGCAAGAAGAGAGCATACTTAAGAAATTTTTGAACCAATAACTCTCTTTTCTGATCCTCCAGATCACACTAGCTGCAAGAGGAGAGCATACTTCAAGAAGTTATCAAATTTTCCCTTCTTTTTATTGTTTTTTTTAAAGAAATTGGCTACCTAGTTACACTTCCCCGGAAACGGCGCCAAAATGTTTGGTCAGTTTAGTGTGTCCTAAATTGATACATTAATTTGTCAATCATGGATTCGTAAGCTGACGAAGTGTGGTGCACTATATGTGCAAGATAACCTATCTCTTACTTTTTGTCATTTTTGATTTTTTTTATTTATCTTGGGGGTTTTTATCTTGGTTGGTTTCCTAATGTGAGATGGAAATTCTAAAAGACAAGTATGGATATAAATGTTCAAGGCAATGATGTCCTTTATAATGATTTCCCAAACTTCAAACTTCAAAATGGTTTTAAAACATGCAATGACAAAATTACTTCCTAAAAGAAAATGAAAATGTGCCACTATACTAGTCAAACAAATAGTGAACTATTGATCATGAAACCCATTACTCTTGCTGCTGTCTAAAGACAAAAGAAACTTTGCTCAAAGAAATCCAAGAATTGCAAGCAAAGTAAAGCTACAATCAAATTACATCAACTCATATTCTGACCCCTCACCATTAGTCTCGCTATGGCTTTCGGAAGTAATCATAAACAACTTGAGCAATCTAATATCTAATTTGCAGAAAAATAAACTAATATCAAATTACACACTCATACTTCAATCCCTCACCATTATTCTCGCTACGGCTTTCGGAGGTAACTGATAATGACATGAGCAATTTAATATCTAACTTGCAGAAAAATAAACTAACATCAAACTACACACTCATACTTCAATCCCTCACCATTAGTCTCGCTATGGCTTTCGGAGGTAACTAATAATGACATGAGTAATTTAATATCTAATCTAACTAATAAAGCAAATGTACAAAACTGAAATAAATAAAACAGTGCTGGAATTAAAAACTAAGAAAAATAAATCAGCAGAAGGACAAGACTGATTCCATGTCATTAGTCATTGTAAAACTATGTGCAAATGCCCGGGCTGCCTACTGTAATCTGGAACAAAGACACTGATCAATTAACAACAGTATAAAGCATGAAAAAATTATGGATAGAAATAAAACGTTAATACCATAAGAGATGTAATATATACAGGTGAATAACTATGGCATAATGAACGTAAGAAAATAAAGCATGAAACTATACAGCAATAAACAAAACCTCAGCGTGTGCAGGGGCCCTCTGCACAATCCTCGGGGAACAACTATCAACCACGAATTATGCTTATGAACAGAGTCTTCTCATATATTCAAAACGTAGTCATAATAAGGAAATAATGTCACGACACAGTGGGCTTTCTTTACAGCAAAATTACATTTCAAAAGGTAACTACTATGCGTATGAGAACGCATTATTTATAACAGAGGATGACATAACTACTTTCCTACAATCTGCGTTGATAAAAGACACGTGAACAACCACGTCCATAAATCTAGCATTATGGCTGCCATGAAGATTAAATCTATGGAGGGTGGCTGTTGAATTCGGCTTATGGAGCAGTTCACAGGTGTTGATATGTCCCCTGAGATTTAGGAATGGCCACACAAGTCTTCATGTGGTGAAAAATGAAGTTTTGTCACCGTAGGACTCTTAGGTTGACCACCGCTTGACTACCTTTGACCACTACCTTCTTTGGTGAATTCGACTGAGCCAATAGGACTCGGTCCATATCCATGTCATTTCCAACTTGCCCATGTGGCTTGATTTGCCTGAAGACACCTGCAATATAGACTTTAACAAAATGGCTGCGGAAAGTTGAAGCAGTTGCGGAAAGTGACAAGATTCCGCAGCTCAATGAGCAAAAATCTAATTCAAACAACAGACACAAAACATAGTTAAAAACCACTTTAAATGCTCTTTTATGATTAATATGCAATGATGTTGATGACTTAGGAGGTCCAGGTAAATGGAAAAAGTCTAGAAAGGTGTATAGGAAAGATGCAAGTTTGGGACTCAACACCATCCGAAATGGTGTTTTCCTCATTAGCTTCTTGCATGTGGTGCGATAGGCCCAAAGGAATGACGGGATGCGCACGTCCCAGTTGCTGCGATCGGCATTACAGATCTTAGTAAGTGCCTGCTCCAAGATTTTATTAAAAGCTTCTACCGCTCCATTTGCCTGTGGATGATATGGAGTGATTTTCGCGTGGTGGATCCAAAACTCTTCAATCAAGGCCTGTATCATTTCATTAACTAAGTGTGTACCTCTATCGCTCATTAAGATATTTGGGCAGCCAATCCTAGTTAGAATATGTTCAAAGATAAAGTGCATAGCGGTGTCCGTAGTGCAGTCCTTTACATCTTGTGCTTCAGCCCATCGAGTCACGTAATCAGTCGCAGTGATGATGTAGCGCGCACCTGTCTTCTTTACTTGCAGGTTGATGGGCGCAACAAAATCTATGGCCCATTTGTCAAATGCGTGCAGGGCCATGTGCGGTCACAGGAGCATTTTGTCTCTGCGTGATGGTTTTCCCGTCCTTTGGCAAGTGTCACAAGCTTTGCAATAATTATGAGAGTTGCTATGTAGTGTGGGCCACCATAACCCGGCTCTCAGGATATTTTGTGCCGTCGCCTTCCCTGCGTAATGTCCTCCTGCTACGTCCCTGTGAGCTTCTGCTAAGATGGTGTGCCTTTCATGCTCCAAAACATACCTTCGCAACACCTCATCAGCTCCCAACTTATACAGATGGCCTGCAATAATGGTAAAATCTACTGTGCGGGTTACCAACTCTTTCTTCTGTTGTAATGAGTACTCTGCGGCCACCATCCCTGTAGTCAGGAACTAAATGATGTCAGCGAAGTGTGCATCAACCACCTTAATCGCAAACGGCTGTGCATCAGGAAATCCTTCTTCTAGGTTGGTGGGTTCTTCGCCGCTCTCGATTCGGGATAAGTGATCCGGCCCAGCATTCAACCTTCCTGTCTTGATGATGATCTCGAATTCATATTCTTGGAACAATAGCAGCCACCAACAGATTTTCCCCCCCAACACAGGCTTATTCACTAAGTACTTCAAGGCTGAGTGATCTGTAAACATCTTGAAGTGCCCGCCCAACAGATAATGCCAATACTTCTGTAAGGCGTATACCATGGCCAACCCCTCCCACTCAGTAGTGGAGTAGTTATGCTCTGCACTAGAGAGCTTTTGCTGGCAAACACAACTAGGTGGTTAATGTCCCCTTCCCCTGGCTGCGTAAGGACAGCTCCCAGGGCGATCCTTGAAGCGTCGACATGGACATGAAACACCTTCGCCCAATTAGGAAATATAAGGATAGGTGCAGAGACCATCTTCTCCTTAAGTAGCTCAAATCTTTTCTGAAACTCGCCATCCCAAAAAAAGGATACATCCTTCTTTAGCAATTTCTCTATAGGTGCCATGATCAATGCATACCCTTGAATAAACTTCTTGTAGTAGCATGTGTGTTCGAGGATAGAGCGTAGCTATTTCTCAGTTGTCAGGACTTCCAAGTTGATGATAATCGCCACCTTGGCAGGGTCAACCATCAGTCCTTGTCGACAAACTATGTCACCCAACAAGATCCCAAACCGTATGCAGAATATTCACTTTTTGATATTCAGGGACATCTAGTGCTTTTTGTAGGCATCCAACATCAAGCACAGATTTGAAACGTGGTTCTTTACTAACCCAAATACTGTCCAATCATCAAAGTATACCTTCAGGAACTTGTGGATGAATTCCTTGAATACTGCAACCACCACCTGCGAAAAGATCACAAGGGCATTCTTGAGCCCAAACGGCATGAAAGTGTACTGGAAAGATCCCCATTTAGAGAAGAACGTAGTTTTTCTGCGATTTTCCTGTGCCATATTGATTTGATGGTGGAACCCATATGTAAATGACTACGCTTCCTACCCCCCCACGCTATCAAGGATTTCATCAAAGAACGATGTAGGAAAGGGATCATGCATGCATGCATCATTCAATTTGCGTAGGTCAATACAGATTCAAATCTCTCCTTTAGTATTTTTCTCCTGAACCGCCATAGGAATTACCCAATCTGACTGTTCGATCGATTCGATGATACTGGCAGCAAGGATTTTGTCGATTTCTTCCTTGACTTTTTGTTTGTACTTGGGGTTCAACCGATAAGGGCGTTGCTTCACAGTGCGTGCATCTAGTTTTAGGGTGATGCACATGACTCCTAGGTCCCTTGTAATGCCTTTGAGTTTCGAAAGTTTCGTTGGGAATAGGTATTGGTACTCAATGAGGAGTTCTACCACTTTTCCCATAGTATCATCATCCCAGTAGTCCCCAATTTTAGCTAACTTAGGCTTCACCTATGTTCCAATGTTAACTTCTTACAGCTTTAGAGGCTTAGTGACGTTGACGGTCTGCAGTGGGGGTCCAGCAACTGTGCGCTCTCCTTCCGACTCCGGTATAGAGACATTTCGTGGGTCTTCATCACACTCCTCTATTGATAAGTTGCGGCAATTGACAATATCTTGCATCAGCGTTTCCCATGTTGGTGCCCCATGTGCTGCGTAAGGGCGTGATTCATCAAATACTAAGGCATCAATATCCTGCAGAGTTGCGTTGAGGGCCTCTGTTCCACTTACCAAACCAAATGTCCCTAAAAACGCGTCCTTCATGGTTTCCTAGTGATGGGTGCGCTGATGTAGCTCTGCATCTAAATACCATGTGGTGGGGATTGGCCCCAAGGCATGAATGAACAGGTGGACCCATTCCTTTGTAGTTATTTTACACCATTCTGCCATCCATGCGGACAAGTGCTCACACGGACCTCCTGGGCCAAGGAAAGTCTTTGTGTGCAGGTGCTTCGGGGGTTCGAACTGCAGGATCATCATTTCACGGCATTCCTCCCAATCCTGGAACGTCTCCTTATGAGTCTCCCAACACCTTGCAGGAGTTGCATGCATGGCTAGATTAAGGGCCCATAGCCTTCATTCCCTTGGAACCTCATCTTCAAATGTTCACAAAAACTCCTTAATGCTACCAGAACCATCAAAATAGGGCAGCTCTCCTACCTCTAAGGAGATACATCAGAAGCTCCTTGTGATCCTAAGACATCACAACGTAGATACATCATGTAACCTGTTTTTCTAGTTTACCATCTCCTTGTCGGAGTCAGAGAAGAATTCACTATCCTTTTCCCAGCAAAGCACACCATCAGTCGTAGGGTTTATCCAATCTTCGTCTTGAGCAGTTAATTTATAGATGTGATCCACATCCTCCTCTTCGTGCACCGGTTTTGTATACCGCTCTCCTTCCGCAGGGTCTAGCGGGACTATCATCCTCATACCCTCATTCTCAAAGACCATGCTCCATTTTTTTAGATTGATAATGCCTCCCATATCTATAGCCCAATCCAGTCCTAAGAGCGCAGGATATGGGTCTGCATCTTCCACAATCCGAATGACCTCAAAGTCGGCTCGGACCTTAACTCCTGCAATATCGACCATAATTTTTGACAGCCTCCCCAATGGTATGATCTTTTGTCGGTTAGCCACACGCAGCTGGATAGTAGACCATTCCAACTTAGGCTCTCCCATCCGCTTCCAAGTTTGCTTGGGCAGTATGTTCGCATCTGACCCTAAGTCTAAGATAACCTGATCCATTTCATAGTCACCAATCTATGTTGTTATTCGCATCTCCCAACCAGTGCATTTTTTATGCTTGTAAATTTTGTGCACATCCCTGACTTCCGGTGGAGGGTCCGTTCTTTCCACGCAGCTATCTATCAATGTCTGAAGATTTTCTACTACCTTCTGGTTGCACAACAGCTTCATACATGCTTGCAGGAATGGTTTAACTTCATCATCTGCTCTTAGGTGTGTTGGAGTCTTGGAAGTAGACACCTCGTCCTTCGTAAAGTCGTTGCGGGCTACAACGAAGGTTTCCTTCTCCTTCTATAGGTCCAAGCTTTCCTGCTTGACAACTGCTTTTCAGATAAGAGATTCAGCCACAACTTTCTCCTCAACTCCCCCAGTAGCCATGCCGCTGCGTGTGATGACATTAATGCTTGGTCCTTCGTCATGTGGTTCAGCTTTAACCCTCTACACATTCTACGTGGGTTTCTGCTGCTTTTCCTGCATTTTTTCTATTATAATTGGACAGTCTTCAATCACATGGTCCAATTGTCTACAATACATGCAATATTGTCTTGTCGGGTTCGGACAGTCCCTCACAGAATGTCATATTAATCCACAGTTTTAATAGATCAATTATCCTCTTCCTTGACCTGCGCTTCCACCCCTTCCTCCCCCCTACCCCTGGCTGGGGAGCCTCCTATACCTGAGGGGGATTGTGGTGAAGAGGGGTCAGCCTATACCCCGTATAGGTTTCCGTGGTCTATCATTAAATTGTAGGTCCGACTGTTATTTTCGCCATGTCCCACCGATGAGCAGAATCAACGCCACTATTGTTTCAGCTCTGGAACATAAGCACCAAGACAGAGGCAATAGTTGGTATCATGTAGTCCAGCTACGTGGCAGTCAGCGCACCATAACGTCTATCCACTTTGTCCCGCGGCCTCTTTAGGCCATAATGGGCTAGGCCCCCCAACCTGCATGTAGTCTTCTAGCAGAGGACATTTATCCTTGGTGTGGCTAGTCACCCTGCATCTTATGCACCATATGTTGGGGCTAACCTCTTTTCCTCGCTTTTTCCACAGATTCTATTAGAAAATTAATTATTACAGAGCAATGAAACACATAAAATATGCGAAAAACACAAGCACACAAAACACATAAAACCAGAGAGACATAGATATACGTGGTTCACCCAGTTTGGGCTACGTCCACCCTGAATAGCCAGTCCTTCCTTTCTATTATCTAGCAAAAAATGAAGAGACACAACCTACAGCAGATCTGCTGTGATATCCTTTGTTCTCTCTCACAATCTCCCTATATGTTTCTCGCTCCGAGAATACACATACAATACACAGCTGCAATACAATCCCCTCATACAAGTGACGGGTTTCCTTCTAGGAAAAGAAACCATAAACTAAACATAACTTCTACCATCAGATCATTCGCCTAATGAACGGCCCAGATTTAATAGAAATTACTATACTTTTACAAGGAAAATCTACATCTGTTTTTAGCTTTGGGGGCGCTGCCCCCAAAACCCCCGCCAAGGGGGGGGCTCCATAAAGTCACAGTCACCGCCCCCCCTAGACCCCCCAGGTAGCGTTTAATTATGGGTGGCGTTGCCGCCCCCATTAAGGTACAGGGGTCCAATGCTGTGATACAAAATAAACAAGATAATCAGGCTCCACACCTAACAATCTCCCACTTGGAGACTGATTGTAGCAACTCCACCGTTGCTTCATTTGCTGGACAATGACTCCTCTTTGGACATGGCTGTTTCTCATCTTCATCGTCATCCTCGAAGACCAATTGAAATTGAGCATGTTCTCAGTTTCTCCTTGGTTACAACTTTTGTTAGCATATCTGTAGGATTCTGGCTAGTGTGTATCTTTTCCAGCTTCAACTGTCCATCTTCCAATACTGACCGTATGAAATGGTACTTGAGATGTATGTGTTTAGTCCTGGAATGAAATGCTGAGTTCTTTGCAAGATGAATGGCACTTTGGCTATCATTGTATAACGTGCTGATATCATGCTTCTTACCCAATTCATCCATAAACCTTTGTAACCAAATCATTTATTTACTAGCCTCTGTAGCAGCAACATATTCTGCTTCTGTTGTTGAAACTGCAACAACACTTTGGATTTTTGAAACCCAACTAACAATTGTTCCACCTACATTAAATACATATCCTGTAGTGCTCCTCCTGTTATCTCTGTCACTTGCCATATCTGCATCAACATATCCCTGTAGATCAATTTTTGAACCACCAAAGCATAATGCTTGATTTGTGGTATCTCTCAAATATCTGAGAATCCATTTCACTTCCATCCAATGTTCTTTTCCTTGATTTTTCATGTACTTGCTTACAACCCCCACTGCATGTGCAATATCAGGCCTTGTACAGACCATTGCATACATTAAGCTTCCAACTGCTGATGCATATGGAACTTTAGACATGTGGTCCATTTCTTCTTGGGTCTTGGGGCACATCTCCTTACTAAGTTTTAAATGGCTAGCAAAAGGTGTACTAAATGGTTTTACATTCTTCATATTAAATCTTTTTAACACCTTTTGTATGTACTCATCTGAGACAGTGTTAATCGATTTTTCCAATCTCTAGTTATTCTCATACCAAGGATTTATTTTGCAGCTCCCAAATCCTTCATTGCAAATGAATTTGCCAATTTTCTTTTGAGCACATTTATTTCCTGCATGTTAGACCCTGAAACAAGCATGCCATCTACATACAATAACAATATAATATAGCTGCCATCATTTTTCCTTTTCAAATAAACACAATGATCAGAGTGACATCTAGTATAACTTTGTTCAGACATAAACTTGTCAAATTTTAGATACCACTGCCTTGGAGCCTGTTTTAAGCCATACAAGCTCTTCTTTAACTTGCGCACTATTTTTTCTTTTCCTTTGACCTCATATCCTTCTGGTTGTTGCATATAGATCTCTTCCTCCAAATCTCCATGGAGAAATGCTGTCTTTACATCTAACTGTTCGAGATGTAAATCTTCCACTGCTACAAGACTTAAAATAGTTTTGATTGAAGTCATCTTAACAACATGAGAAAATATTTCATCAAAATCAATACCTTTCTTTTGTGCGAACCCCTTCACCACAAGTCTAGCTTTGTACCTCGGTTTTCCTCCATCTTCTTCCTTCAGCCTGTAAACCCATTTATTCTGCAATGTAGTTTTACCTGCAGGCAACTTGACTAAGTCCCAAGTCTGGTTATGCATTAAGGAGTCCATCTCTTCTTCCATGGCTAGCTCCCACTTCTTCCTGATTTGAACCTGCATTGCTTCTTCATAACATTCAGGTTCACCAGAATTAGTCAGTAATAAATAATATAATGAAGGAGAGTATCGTTTAGGGGGTCTACTTATCCTGGTAGATCTTCTAACACCACTTTCAGGTGTTTGAGGTGCCTGTTGCTATTGTGGTGGTTGCTGCTGCTGTGGTTGTTGATTATTATTATTTTCAGGCACCTTTACTTTTTCAGTTATCTCATCAAGAACTGTGTATTCCTTGCTTTCTTTTTCCTGTTTCTTTTCCTGCAACTGATTCTTATACAAGACCTTTTCATTGAATATTACATCTTTTCTCCTAATGATTTTGTGATTTTCATAATCATATAAGCGATAACCAAAATCATTAGCACCATATCCAATAAAGGTACATTTCTTTGATTTTTCCTCAAGCTTTGTTCTCTTTTCTTTATTAATATGGACAAAGGCCTCACAACCAAAAGGCTTTAAAAAGAGTAGTTTACCTTTTTACCTGTCCATGCTTCCTCTGGAATACCACCATCCAAGGAACTTGAAGGCCCTCTATTTATTAGATAAAAAACAGTATCTACAGCATCTGCCCAAAATTGTAAAGGCAATCCTGCATGCAATCTCATGCACCTTGCACGCTCCATGATTGCTCTGTTCATCCTTTCTAACACACCATTTTCTTGTGGTGTTCTTGGAACTGTCTTCTCTCTGCTAATTCCATGCTCTGAATATTACCTATCAAACTCTTTGCTGCAATATTCACCTCCATTGTCTGATCTGAGACACTTCAACTTCTTTCTTGTCTCAATCCCAACCAAAGCTTTCCATTTCTTGAAAGTATCAAATACATCAGATTTATTCTGAATATAATAAATCTGAGTTTTTCTAGTTGCATCATCAATAAAAGTAACATAATAACGAGACCCACCAAGAGATGATACTAGAGTAGGTCCCCATACATTTGTATGCACAAGCTCTAATTTTTCTCTCTTCTTTTCTTTCCCAACTCTGAGAAATCTGACTCTCTTTTGTTTTCCATAAATGCAATTCTCACATAAATCCAAATCAACATTCTTCAAACCCGGCAACAAATTTCTTGAGTGAAGAATCTTCATCCCCTTCTCACTCATGTGTCCGAGCCTATGATGCCATAATGCTACATCTGCTCCTTTGGAAGTTAAAGAATTAACAAAGTTAGAAATACCATTGCATAAATACAATGTACCAACCTTTTCGCCTTTTGCTATTACCAGGTCTCCTTTGGTGACCTTCCACGTTTTATCTGTGAAAGTTGTCACACAACCTTCACTGCCTAGATGCCCTAATGAAATCAAATTTTTCTTCAGATCTAGAACATGCCTTACCTCATTTAATAGCCATTGGTTTCCATTCTGTTGTTTTACAATAACCTTACCCATTCCAACAATTTTATAAAGTTTATCATCACCCAAACGAACTTGTCCAAAATATCCTTGAACATAGTCATGAAAATATTTCTTATCAGGTGTGGCATGGAATGAGGCCCCTGAATCTACCACCCAGCAATTAGTAACATTTTTGAAAGAAAGAATCAAAGCATCTTGTAACACATCACCTATCTCATTTGCTTCATGATTGTTTTCTTGCTGTGCATCTCCTTCTTTTCCCTTCCGAGATCTACAGTCTTTCTTTAGGTGTCCTTTTTTTCCGCATTTCCAACACACTATCCCCGATCTGGACTTGGATCTTCCTTTCCTTGATTTACTATGATATCCCGAGATCTTTCTTCTTTCCATTTTTCTTCCCCTAGAATCTGCACTCAAAGCATTACCCGATGTCTCACCGAAGCTTTTCCATCGCATTTCCTCACTAAGGATAGCACCAACAACATCATCAAACTTTAAAGTACTAGATCCAGAGACAGAGTTACTAATGGCCATAATTGAAACCATTCCAGCTTTCTGACAATGAGCACAAAAATAACAGAGCTCTAACTTCATCATCAAATTTTACCCCTACAGAACTTAACTGACTGGTAACTGTATTAAAATCATTTAAATGGTCTGCAATAGATCCACCTTTCGACATATTCATATTAAATAAACGTTTCATAAGAAATACCTTGTTTGAGGCCGTGGGTTTTTCATATAGTTTCGCCAACGCCTTAATCAAACCCTCTGTTATTGTTTCCTTCGAAATATTGAAGGTTACCGACGCCGCGAGGCACAATCGTACTATTCCGAGTGCCTTTCTATCAAGAATATCCCATTCTACATCTATCATAGTCATTGGCTTCTTTGTTTTTTCACTCAATGGTAGGTACAAATATTTCTGATACAAATAATCTTCCATCTGCATCTTCCACAGTGGGAAGTTTTGGCCATTAAATTTCTCGACCCTAAATTTACCATCTTCCGCCATTGTTCCCACTCGAACCAGGAACCCTTCTTTCCTGCGATTTTATCAGCCAAATAGACCTTCAGCTCTGATACCAATTATTAGAAAATTAAATGTTACAGAGCAATGAAACACATAAAATATGCGGAAAACATAAGCACACAAAACACATAAAACCAGAGAGACACATATATACGTGGTTCACCTAGTTTGGGTTATGTCCACCCCGAACAGCCAGTCCTTCCTTTCTGTTATCCAGCAAAAAATGAAGAGACACAACCTACAGCAGATCCATTGTAATATCCTCTGTTCTCTCTCACAGTCTCCCTATCTGTTTCTTGCTTTGATAATACACATACAATACACAGCCGCAATAGAATCCCCTCATACAAGTGAGGGGTTGCCTTATAGGGCAAAAAACCCTAAACTAAACATAACTTCTACCGTCAGATCATTCACCTAATGAACGGCCCAGATTGACTAGAAATTACTATACTTTTACAAGGCAATTTTACATATGTTTTTAGCTTCGGGGGTGATACCCCCGAAACCCCTCGCCAGGGGGGGGGGGGCTCCATAAAGTCGCAGCCGCCCCCCCTAGACCCCCTAGGCAGTGTTTAATTACGGGTGGCGTTGCCGCCCCCATTAAGTTATAGGGGTCCAATGTTGTGATACAAAATAAACAAGATAATCAGGCTCGACACCCAACAGATTCCGGATCTCAAGGCGCATTGCCTCCAACTGCCCCTGGATCTGTTGTATCGCAAACTGAGTATCATCTCTTGGCACAAATTCTAGCTTCGTAGCAAACTCCAGGGATTTTTCTTGCGACCCAATCGCTTGTTGACCCATAGGTCCGCGCAGGTGAGGCAACAACATAGCGATGAACCATTCCTTGTGCTTTCTATCATCATATAGAAATTCCCCCTCTCTGATTACCTTCTTTAGTCATTGATCAACTTCCCATACAAACTTAGAGGGTCCTTGTTTGAAATCCTTTATATCATTCACTATCTGAGAGTAGGACTTAGGCTTCTTAAACTGTTGTTTTAGGGCAGTCTTAACTTCTTGAATAGTCGGATCCGTAAGCTGGGATATGTATCCCATATACCAGTCTAGGGCCCTTCCTTCAAAGGCGAGTGATAGTTGCGCTCGCTTTACAATGTCAGTAGCTACATTCTTTGCAGTCCATACAGATTCTGCTACAAACCAAAATCAGTCCATATATTCATCCCCTACACCCTTGAAAGTGGGTAGCTTCATGTGAGTGTCCATATCTTCTTCCGATGGCAGCGGAGGTGTGGGTGAGTTCTTACGTTTATGCTGACTCGAAGGTGGTGTAGCTGGAGGACTATCTCCTACATGCGCAACCGACTCTCTTAGTGGACTGTAGATGGCTCTATCCCCTTCACGATTGGTTTAGTAATACTTACCACTTCAAGTTGTACTTCTGCTCTGATCAAAGTTCATTCATTCGGTGTGGTTTCATAGAATGTTCTTTTCGCACAATAATATCTTGATTAATAATGGCAATGTTTTCAAAAACTTACCCCGAAAACCTTTGAATAACCTCCAATTAGCTTCAAAATAGGATATGAACTGATCGATTATGAATTTTGTCACAAATCCTCCCAGCACTCTATCCACCTAGTGATCTACCGTACGGGTGATGTATTTTCAGTTGTTTCCAACTGCTGGATTAACTCTGGAGTCCATTGCGTGACCCGCTCGTCCTTCCAACACGTCTAGAAATATACAAGCCTGGCTAGCTACTCCTGCAGCTCGTGTGCAAAGGTTACAAAGAAAATTTCATATACTTCAGTAAAAATGTACTTATTTTTCCACTTCTCAGCTGTCAGCTTCGCGCTGCGATTCTCTTTTACAGCAAATTCCTGAATCTGTCTTTCAAACAAGTCTTCAATTTCTAGCTTCTCAGGTCTGCAATTTTCTCGTGGCATTACCTGATCTCTCTCTCAAAATGCTCCTGGTCCCGGCAATGGAACCATTTGTTGGCTTAAGGGGCCCTGACCCAGGTTCAGAGGTTAAGGTTTTCCAACAAACCCCTATACTACTGGCCCTTTCGGCAATGACCTACTTTCGCAGGCCAAGGTCTCACCCGAAGTAGTATGGGAGGGTGCTAGAACCAGGTTTCTGCACCTTGGGAGAGAGTAGGTAATGTGAGGTAGATCTGTGTTCGAAACTATCAGACTCGCATAGAGCAAGTCTATTCACAAGCTTTCTAACAGTGTAGTCATCTATCAACCATAATAAAGCTATTACCATTCACAGATCTAGTCAATACCTTCGCATCCACGTGCGTATCAGTAATTACCAGCACATAATATCATAAATGTAGCTATAGATGCATTCGCAGCATAATGGATAGCACAGATGTATTCGCAGCTTAACAGATACCAACATAGAGCATTCACAGATATACTTATGTAAAACCACAGATATATTTGCAGCTAAATAACCATCATAGATATGCTTCAGCAGTAAACATAACTGATCCAAATAACACACAGATACTTCAACAATACTTTGCATTCATTATCATTCAGATCCACTTACAAGCAAAACTAGCCTGTGCACACAGCCTAGTAGGGTCCGCACACAATAAGATTGAGGATCTTCATGCACACAGCCAACAGGAGTCCTTACCCAAACAACCCCAAAACAAATCTAACAGTTCGCATGTAGCATCCATCTTAATTCATGCCTACCTATAGACTCAACTATTCATCTATTTATATCAACTTAGCCTACGCTATCCTGTGGTACGCAAACCGTGGTTTGCAGACTCTAGGTCTACCCTTTGACCCATTACAATACGTTTGGGGGTTTTGACCCACCCCAAACCCCTGCGTTAGACTACTTAAAACACAAAAATATCCAAAATTCACAGCTTTACGGAGCCCCGTTCCAACAACAGTGAAACATCAGTTACAGACTAGTCTTGAGTGTACATGTGTTGCATGAATTTATATGATCAACCATGGGAATTTCACAATCAATT
The DNA here is from genome assembly GCA_034641835.2 of Pinus albicaulis. NCBI lineage: Eukaryota > Viridiplantae > Streptophyta > Pinopsida > Pinales > Pinaceae > Pinus > Pinus albicaulis. Next base: position 1,043,297,120 of record CM076572.1, read on the forward strand.
GGAGGTATATTCTGAATTAATATGGACCTAATTACTTAGGATTTGCGCAAGGAAATAGGGGCTCAAGTAGAGGCATAAATTGACTAAGTTTGGGTCAGATATTCTTAATGAGCATAGATATAGGTTATTCACTTGCAGGTTGTGCTTAGTTGAGAAAAGAAATTGTAATACATCTCTATTCATCAGATTAATGCAAGTAGGCATTGGTGTTTTTACCAGATTCCTTTCCACGGATAAAATAGTGTGTGCATATGTGTAAATTTTCATTGCATGTTTGTGATTGTTGTTCTAAATTATGAATTGATTTCTGTAGAGTAGTAGAGTAGGTTTGTGTCTTGTGATTTTGATTAAAATTTCATAAGAAGTTGCAAATATACATCATAATTTCTACATGGTATCAGAGCATGATTCGCATTATAGTATTAATTTCGAAGTTTCTTCTCAGGAGGCTTGATTTTGTAGTTTAGTGTAGCAGGATCTCTTCAGAGCTGAGAATAATACCTTCAACGAGTTGAGGCTAGAGTATGCCTTGGAAGTAAACTCTAATTTCATCACATCGAAGGATTACATGGAGGCAATATTGGATGATAAAGTAAACTCTAATTTCATCACATCGAAGGATTACATGGAGGCAATATTGGATGATAATGGATTTCTATAATACATCAAGACATATGTTGCAAAACCACAAGCATTTGATCCCAAAACATTTCTCATTGGAAGAAAGATGTGGCCAAGGTGAGGATAATAATCTTGGAGGGAGTACAAGATCACATTGTCTCAAATCTCCATGGGAAAGAAACTCCTTTCAAAATATGGAAATCACTGACATAATTGTTCGAGAATAGTAGTGACCACAGGAAGCTAGCACTTAAGGATAAACTTTGAAATATCAAGATGTAAAAGAATGAAATTATTCCGCAGTGTCTGAGCATGTTCACACAAGTTCGTGATGAACTTGGCGAGGCTGGTGTTAATGTTGCAGAAGATTACTTGGTAAGCCTCGTCGTTCTATGCCTTCCCAAGAGTTGTCATAACTACCAAGATTCAGTGAAAGAGAGGGGGAAACTATCGAATGGGGAATGCTTATGGTTCGATTTGGTATAGGAGGAAACAAGGTGGAATACTAGAGATGGGACTTCATCCAAGGGCAAGGATGAAGAAAAATTTACATTGGTTGGAAAGGGAAAGAAGGGAAAAGGGAAGAGTATTCAATCTAAACTAGATTCCAACAAAGGGGGTAAGATGAAAGATTTGTCCAAAATTAAATGATTCCATTGTCATGAATTTAGACACTGTGCCACGAAGTGTCCACACAAAAAGGTGAGAAATAATACCTCAGGAGGAGCATTAGCTGAAGTTTTGGATTTAAAATTTGAGCCTAAATTTACGCTTATCGCATGCATGGCCAGAACAATGATTGGGATCATGTGGTACTTGGATTTAGGTTCCTCGTTCCACATGACATGTAGATATTTTTTCAGTGACCTGGAGGAGAAATATTTGTAGGTGCGCATCGAGCTGGGGGAAAATGGAAGGTATAACACGACCGAGGTTGGTACAATCACCTTTCAGAGGGAGTCAGGATCCCCTCTTAGGCTCAAGGATTCCAATCTCATTCCAAGCCTAAAGAAAAATATGATATTTGTTGCAGCGTTGGAGGACTATGGTTATGATGTGATATTCAACAAAGGAAAATCATTTCCAAGTCATATATCCATGGGACGGGTCAAGCAGATCAAGGTTCGTGTGATGAATCTGTATAAGATAGATGTGGAAAATTGTGTTTCATTAAGAACTAAGGAAAATAAGGTGTAGAACTACATGTTGATGAACTTTGGCACAAAAGAGTTGGCCATTTGCATCATGGCTTCCTGAATATTATGTAAGAAATAACCACAGGATTCCCCAAAGGAGCACTTGAGAAGCAAGATGTATGCAAATGATGTACCTTGGGGAAGTACACAAAATCCACATTCCATGGTTGGGACATTAAAAAACATGCAATATTGGAAAGGACCCAATGTGATGTCTGTGGACCTTTCTCGACAGCCTCCACTATCATACACAAATATTTGTCATTTTTATTGATGACTTCTCACAGAAGTGTTGAATCTTCTTCATGAGGAATAAGGAGGAGACATTCTCCAAGTTTGTAGAGTTCAAGGCCTTGGTTGAGAAATAAAATGGCAAGAAGGTGAATGCTCTCAGGAGCGATAATGGAGGTGAGTACATGTCAAATGAATTCAAAATTTTAAGTGTGAAAGAAGGCATTCAAAGAGAGTTGACAATACCCCATAAGCCACAACAAAATGTGGTGCTTGAGAGAAAGAACTGTATCATTGTGGGAGTTATTTCAAGGGCATTTTTGGATGGCCAAGGCCTACCACTACACTTGTGGGCATAGGCATGCAACACAACAATATATTTGCAGAACCAGATTCCTCGTTGGATTTTGGGAATGATTACACCAGAGGAGGCTTTCTCCGGGAGGAAGCCAGATGTGTTGCACTTCAGGATTTTTTGAGCCTTTGTCTACTGCCATATATATAAAGAATCAATGAAGAAGCTTGAACCAACATTATAATTGGGGGTATTTATGGGTTACACAAAAAATCCTCACAACTATTGTGTGTAGTTGTCAAACCTTAGAATGAAAGTTGTGCAAAGGGATGTAAAATTTTATGAGGAGAAAGCGATGTGGTGCTCTCTTGAGAGAGATCTTCAGATCCCACCAGAGAAGGATATTTTAGCTCCAAAGGAGGAACCTTAGGAAGTTGTGAAGCAACCAAAAATTGAGGAGCAGAGAGTGGAGACATCCACTCAAGCAGAGCCATCCAGAGAAGGCAGAAAAAGAACCATGGAAGCTTATAGACTTGTGCATGATGCGAGGGAGAATGTGGGAGCTCATTCAAATTTGCGTAGGAAAATAAGGTCACTTGATTGGTGCAATGGCTACATGGCTCTAATGACTAAGCCTGTAGAGAATGATCCATCCTGTTTCAAGGAGGCAGTAGATAAATTTGTATGGGTTGATGCAATGGTGGAGGAATACAAATCCATTATAAAGAATAGTGTTTGGGGAGTGGTCCCAAGACCAACAGATAAATCAATTATGGGTTTGAAATGGATTTTCAAGGTTAATCAGGTAGAATATGGAAGAATAGAGAAGTATAAGGCCATATTTGTGGCCATGGGGTACTCTCAAGTTGATGGAATTGACTATGAGGATACCTTTGCTCATGTAGCAAGGTACCAATCCATTAGGTCAAATCTTGATTTGGTTGCGCAGATGGGGTGGAAGATCCACCAGATGGATGTAAAAACAACATCTCTCAATGGCGATATTAAGGAGGATGTGTACATCGAGCAACCATAAGGTTTTGAGACATTTGATCAGGAGTCTCATGTGTGTAGACTCAAGCGAGCGTTGTATGGTCTCAAACAAGCACCTCGTGCTTGGTACACCAAGATCAATAGCTATGTCACTGGTTTGGGCTTCACCAAAAGTGAAGCGGATGCAAACCTCTATCACATCTTGGTAGAAGTTAAATTGATTATTATTGTCTTATATGTTTATTATTTGATTTAAATTGGTTATGAGAAGTTGTTCAGATCTTGCACGGAGGACCTTGAAAGGGAATTTGAGATGAAGGACATGGGTCTCATGCACTAATTCCTCGGGTTGGAAGTATGGCAAGGCGATGGGGAACTATTTGTGTCTCAAGGAAATTATTCAAATGAGATACTACAAATATTCCGCATGTAGAGTTGTAAACCCATTGAGACACCTCTAGCGATCAACAAGAAGAAGGATGATTCCACTTCAATTGAAGAAGTGGATGCTATAATTTATCAAAAGCTAGTGGTTTCACTGATGTATCTTGTGAACACACAACTAGATATGTGATATGCAATTCAAAAGTTGATCCAAGCTATGGTTAGGCCAACCAAATTATTTTGGAAGGAAACTAAGCATGTTTTAGGGTACCTCATAGGAACTATATAGTTTGGACTATGGTACAAATCGACAGAGGGAGTGAAGTTGTGTGGCTTCACAGATGTAGATTGGGCGGGGACTCCATCAGACCAAAAGAGTACATCAGGTGGAATTTTCAGTGTTGCGTCCGCAGTTTTTTCTTGGTATAGTAGGAAGAAAAGATCAGTGGCACTCAACTCGGCATAAGCATAATACATGGATGCAAGTGAAGAAGCATGTGATGCGGTCTAGATGAGAAAGATATTTGTGGGAATTCTTTGTCAGAGGATGGATCCAACTATGATCTACTATGATAATTATAGTTTCATCAAGCTCTCTGAGAATCTTGTATTTCACGATCGATCCAAGCATATAGATATCCAGTATCACCATTTGCAGGAATGTGTGCAAAGGCAGATAATGTTGCTACAATACATTCCGACAGAGGAACAAGAGTTTTCCATTTTGACAAAGGATTTGTCAAGAGGGAATTTTGAGTTCCACAGGTGTAGGATAGGGGTGGTTGATAATCCCTTTCTTGTTGAGGGGGAGTGTTGAAAAAATGCAAAAATAAATTCTCAATTTGATTTTGCCTTGATTAAATTGAGAAAATTCAAATTTCCACATCAACGAACAACTTGGATGCAGTAAACTTATGTGACATGGATCTTGTCACTCAGTTAGCTTAATAAATTCAAATTGGAGGAGTTAGAGAGTTAAATTAATCATGTGTGATTGCTAATTTGTAGCAATCAAGGTCAGTGATTTCAAGTTGTTTTTAGTTAAAATAGTTCTAACTGTTGGAGGAACCAGTGGAAGGTCAAATGTGCAGTGGGACTTATTTCAAACTTAGTGATCATACAGTTAACTAATCAATCAAACAAAAATAGCTAGTGCATGTAAAGAATTTGAGTTCCCCAGTTGTTGTTAGAGATTCTCAGTGAGAAGAGAGATATGTTATTCACTTGCAGGTTGTGTTCAGTTGAGAAAAGCAATTGTAATACATATCTACTCATCATATTGATGTAAGAAAGCATTGTGGTTTTTAGTAGATTTCTTTCCCTAGAAAAAATATTGTGTGCATGTGTGTTATTTCTCATTGCACGTTTATGATTAATGTTCTAAATTGTGAATTGATTTTCTCAGAGCAATAGAGTAGGTTTGTGTCTTGTGATTTTGATTAAAATTTCATAAGTAGTTGCAAATCTACATCATAATTTCTACATAAATAAATTGGGAACTTTGAAGAAAACCCTCATTATAAACTACTAGTGCCTAAATGAGAGTTTTACCCAACTCTTTAGATGATGAATGAGATATGTATGATGATTGATGAATTTTATGTTCTTAGCATAAAAAGGATAATATGGAATATATAATGTATCATATAATGTATTATTGGTCATTACTGGAGGTATTCAATTAAATTATGAAAGTTAATATCAACCAATATGAGCATATTGTCACTAGTCAAAATTACACTTCTAAATTTATCATGTGGTGGTCATTATCAATCTTCATCTTCTTTCTTCTTCCTTTTTTCTTTTGTATCATCACACTAAAAGTGACAAAAAACACTCATATGTCTTCTTCTATGGGAACTTTTCATGTAACTTTACGTTCTATCAATATTTTTCAATATGAAAAACTATATAGAGGCAACAAGATCAATAAAATCCATTTGTTATAAATTTATTGAAGTGATTGGGAATATTGTTTTTTTTTTGTAAGTGAGACTAATTCTATTAAAAAAGCATATAGTACAAACTGTAGTTACAGTCAAGAGATGCTAGATAGCAGGGATGCCAGAAATGATAAACTATCAACCTCGGTCCCGTTAAGTAACCAAGAGAGAAACAGAGCGAATCATGAAGAGAAATAAGGGATCTATAAGAGACAGACACAATAATCTACCTAGATTGGGCTGAATCCTCAATACGACATTTTTTTTCCTTTCTTTTTTGCAACTTTGACCCAATCGTCATGGGGCGGGTGTGCTAAAACCACTTCAAGACTGTTGTTGTTTGAAGGAGGGGCTTCCTTATCTGAGTCGAAGGAGGAGGACTCATGAGTTTGTTTCTGAGCACTCGAGGAAACATTGGGCCCCCAAGATCTGCCAAGGGCATATCCTTCTCCTGCTTTGTTGCGTCCTCATCTTCTTCAATCTAATATTCATCCCAGCTGAAGGCCTCAATGCAATCCATGGGAGGTGGATCATAGGGTTTCCATATTTTAGAGTTTGATTTGAGATTATTTCTTTTCTTTTGGGCGAGGAACGTAGTACAAGAGTTCTGAATATGCCCTGTTTGATGGCAGTGACGACATCATAAAGTAGTGTTCTCATAGTCCAAGGTCTAAGTACAAAGGAAATCACCAACTTTGATATTGATTTGATCGGGCAGTCTGTTAGTTATTTCAATTTTAGCACATATTCTGCCATAGGTGTATATGTCTATCTCCCCCTAGAGGGATCCGTTGCCAGAAAGCGGCCCAGAGAGTTTCCAATTCCTTGAAAAACAGAAAAAGTGCCATAAATGAGCAACTAGATTTGGTAGCCTGAGCCAAATAGGTATCTTGGTAATGACTGTCGTGGAAGGGTCAAAGTCTGGGAACCAGGGGGTGAGGAATAGCCTTGCTTTACCCCAAAACCATGGATTTCCATTTAAGGATTTTTGATAATATTCATTGAAAGAAAACACAACTATGAAGAAGCCCTTCGAGCAGAAAATAAACTTGTTGTTATTGGTCCAAGTTGAGTGAATCCATTGGTATAGATCTGTTGTGCAAGGCCATAATCCATTAAATCGAAAAATAATGGTTGATTCGGCATAGATTTGAAATTGGTTTTCAAGCGCTGGGTGGGAAATCTCTATAGGGGGAACATCTTCCAATTTTTCAACCAAAAAAGGCTTGAGGGCCTCCGAAGGTAGAGAAGCTTTCTTGGGAGGTTGTGCATGGAAAACATCTTTGTAATAGAAATCTTGGGCAGAAGATGGCTACCCGAATGCCCCTCCTCGCAAATGAAACGGTAAGAACCACAAAAGCATTTTTTCAATATTATAAAATGAGAGCGGGAGAGAGTCCTCTCATTTTTTACCTCCATAGAGAAGTAACTGAGAGTCAGAAGGGATCCCTAGCTTGAGTTCCAAGGCCTGCGAAAGTTTCTTCACGAAATCTGAAGAGCGAACCCAAAGAAGCATGGTTTTGCCGGAGAGAAGAGAGATCTGAAGCTAATAAGAGGGGAATGAAGGATCTGGGGACCCCTGGCTGCTAGAGCTCTTCCGTGAGGCCAGAGGGGCGAGTCCTTATGGCCTACTGCTAAACATGGTTATCTCCTCACATTTTCCATTTCCTTTTACGCAGTGACCACTTTGGGGCCTAAGCCTTGGGGTCATGCGGTGGAGAGAAAAGCCATTCAGGGTAGCACTGGAGCAGCCATAGCCTTTCTCTCTGGAGCATGGAAAGTAGAGGCTTGCAATAGTCTTCAGATTCACCTTGGGGCATAGATACCTCCCGATCCATCGATCAGGGACCCCACCGACCTGTAAATCCTCGCGCACCTCTACCCTGTTTGCAGCGAAAACTAACTTGCTTGTTTTGGGTGTGAGTAAATCTGAAAAAAAAAAGGTTGGAACCTCACCACCGTAACTACATCACCGCTGCGGTCTGAGTTGGTCACATGCTGAGATGGAGGCGCACTTGGGCTCTGGCCGCCAAGAGATGCATGGGTGAACAGAGTTTTGACGACGGCGGGGAGGGGTGTGCAGACGCAAACCCTAACGTTCATCTTCAGTCGCGCAGATGCAAAATTGTTCAAAAAGTCTCACATGATTGGGAATATAGTTAAGTTTCCTTTATTTTTTAATTGAAAGTGATTATTGGAATTTGAATCTATTTTTTCTCTATTACACCTGATTGACAAGATATTTGTGAGGTCCATAAGGTAAGAAATTGTTAAACCCGCTTAATATTAACAAAATTGCACTACATCTTATTCTATTTTTTGCATTTGTTCATTCCTCTCATGATTTCTATTCCTCTAGGGGGTATATTTTTGTTGGAAATTTCTTCTCCCATATGGGGAGTTGTTCACAACATGGGAAAATTTAATTTCAACATAGGTGATGAAAGCATTATGTTTGTCTCTTCATGAAATGGGTTGCAACCTTATCTCCATCATGGTATCTAAAAATGTAGGATAATTTTAATTATGTGAGAGTGGAATACTCTTTTGTTGTTAATGTGTAAATATGTAGGTTGAGGTGGGTGGGTGCATATTTGAGATTTTCTTAGCTTAGCATATTAAAACTATGCATATTGAAAAAGAGTATGGTTTTTTTGTAGTATTTTTATATGATGAAAAAAAATTTTGATCTTGATGGCCTTTTCTATAATGAATGGACTAATGGGCTTCTTGGTATTGGGGTCCACAAGGTGGAGGTCCTTAAGGATGGTTATGCCTTTTAGTATAGAGACCTCATCTACTAGACAAATTCCCCATGGGAAATATTGAATTTTTTTCCCACATCTCCTTATAAAATTCATTAGGAAAACCATCAATACTCTTTCTAATAGAGGGAAAAAAAGTCTTCATAAAAAAATCATTCTAATCAATCACTCCCTAATCGATACTTTGTGAGGAATCACTCTATAATGAGCATCAATAGTAGCCATAAATGACTCGAACAAGTGGAAAGTAGAGAAAGTATTTTAGAAGTGATAAATAAACATACCTTGGATCTCCATTAAACATACCTTGGATCTCCATTAAGTTTTCCTCAAGAATAACAACATTCTTGTGAATACTAACATAATTGTCAACTACCAGGATTTCTTCTTCAAGAAGTCAAAGGAGAATTTTGATCCCTCATCACCCTCCTAGATCCATTGTAATTCTACTTTGACTTGAGCCCTTCTAGCAATTTACTCCTCCTACTTGCTATCAACAATTTCAAGCTGAGTTTCATCCTTTTGGAGGGTGATGATATGTAGGTCCTCATATAGGAGAGAACACAATTTTCTTTCGTCACAACAAAGATCATTTTTCTTCATTTTTTTCTCAAAGGTAATTTTCCCTCATCACATCTTTTAAAAAAAATACTTAGACAATTTTACTTTCAGTTGTTTTTCCCTTATGAAACACAACATCATAACAAAGATCTAACTCTTGGGATACAACACATCTCTCAAAAAATAATGTTTTAATGACATTTTATATGAACTAACTGATAACCTTTTCGGCATGATACAAAGATTTCTCATTTGGAGTGTGTTGCATACAAAGTTGTTTTCTATGTGCTACATTGTGGCAAAAAAAAAAAAAAAAAAAAAATCTGACATGAAAATCTTGTATGAAAGATTTTGTCCATGCGACATATCACATTCTCCCAAAAAATGATCTCCATAACCAACACTTTATTTTGTGTCTCACAAAAAAATGTGTTCCACGTCATACAATGCATATTGCTAAATATTTCAAGAAGAGTAACAAAATGTATCACATCCAAAAAGAAAATACGTGAAGCATACATATAACCATATGTTTTCTTAAATTTGGTGCACATCACCTTATAATATATATATATATATATATATATATATATATATATATATATATATTGGCTAAGAGTTAATCCATATCAAAACAACTTCAAATCCTAAGGTGATAGATTGAGAACAAATCGTGAACATTCATATTCACATGGGCATACCTGAATTAGAGAGGGAAACATATGAGATGACGACTTCATATATATTATCCTAAGGTGAATTGTTGCAAAGACATGCATGCAAATAAACACTGGTAAAAATTGAATCTTTTACCATAGAAAACATAATTCTATATTTTATTTGTAAATTTTATGAAACTATAACTCTATATTTTATCTGTAAATTTTATAGAACTTGCACTGATCAAATAATCACATACAGTGTTTGGAAGAACAATTTTAATATTTATGTTCAATGTAAGTTCACATTGCTTTGTACATTGAACATATGAGAGCAGATGAGCTGGAAATCATACCAATCATTAATTTGGATAATTAATGTCCCAAAAATAAAAAATAAAAAGCTTAATTAATTAAGGTATTAATGTCCAAAATAATTTTAAAGTTTGAACATATATATATATATTTTAAATCCAATTACAACACAAAAGTTAAATTAAATTAAAATATTCCCGGATGTGGGTGCTCTGTAATGCCACGCAGGCTCACCACATGGGCTCCCCAACGCCTAGCAGTTGTCCTTGCCATGAGGCAGCACATGGCCCCTACGTGGGAGCCTTAAATAGGCCTTGTTGGTTTGCAACCTTTAGTTATACCTGGTATTCAATTTCACTTGAGGTGAATTCATTCCTGTGTATCCGTCTTGTAGAGATCCCTTGCCACTTATGGGCAATGGCGCCATCTCCTCCTAATAATTTTCCTTTCATCTCTCTGTCAAGTTTGCTCTGCAAACTCCTGCTCTTGGTTCTACTGGTCCTTGTTGTGCCTGCGCCCCTTACTTTTTCATTCAGTCACCCCCCGCTCATTCGACCCACGACGCTCATTACCTCTTTGCTCGTCCACATCCCTTTGGTCATTCGCCTCACCTACATTCTCAGCATTTTGTCGTCTCCATGACTCACCGCCATCGAATACGATGTCGCAGAGGCGGAGGTAGAGGCTCACCCTCTTGGCCTCCCATCTCAGCCATGGCAGAGCGCTCTGTGGATTTTTCATTGGCATGGAAGTGTTGGAGGCTCATGATTGTCAGCTCCTCTCAGCCCATGTTACTCTTCGAATTATGGAAGCTCATCCATGCCCTTCTGCCACGGGGTGTAGGAAAAGGTTGCGTAAATCAACTCTCTCACAATATTCATCCCTACAACTTAGGAAAGTGGTGGTGTTTCTCGTCAAATGCTTGGAAGAATCATCTGACAGAAGAGGTAGCAACAACTCCACCGAAGGCGTCAGGCATTCAGACAAGGCAGACGACGAGGGAGCTCGTTCCACCTCCACGCCAGAGATGGATCCTTAGCTTCCAAGCAAGAGGATGAAACCTCATAATATGGATGCTACATAGTGGAAGAGGAGCCTCATCAAAAAATTTAGGATGCAAAGGACAAGAACATTTAGAGCCATGGTTCCTCTATATTTAGTTTTTTCCAGTTTTACTTTAGTCTCTATGTCTATTGAAAAATTTCACAACAAACTTAGCTACTGGGATTTTTTGTTTAAGGCTGATGTCCCCATTAGGGGCAGCCCAATCTATGCACTTTGCACTACTTTATGGGTTGGTTTCCCCCCAAGGGGAAACCCCTTTTTTGTTTTTTTTAATTATCTTTTTCCCACCGGGATTGGCTAGCTTAGCAATCCTGGTCTAGAAGATGGACTGTACCTCTGTACTTTTTTGTATAATATGAATCTAGTATTATTCAAAAAAAAAAAAATTAAATACATTTTATAAGGAAAAAAAAAATCTACGAAAATTATATTGAAAAATTGGAGAGAAAAAATGATGCATATCTCAATAGGTTAGTTTGATATATTTATTTCATTATGGGAAATAAAGTGAAAATCATATTTATCAGATATGTTATCCACGATATTTCTGGGATCGTGTGGAATCATTAGACATTTTGAAGATTGGGTCACTCATTATCGTTCGGGATTATAATGCAATATTTTCTTGGGAGGAGTGTTGGGGACCTCAGTGCAGAGGTGACCCTTTTGTTGACCGATTGCAATCCATCTTCGATGAAAACAATTTAGTAGACATCATTCTGGCTCCTATCGTGTCTACTTGGCATAATGGAAGAAGCGGGATGGAGTACATTGGCAAGTGGTCAGACATATTTATGATTCATGAGACTTTGATTGAGACATTTAGAAACTTTAGGTCTCGGGTGGAACAGGTCTTCATCTCATACCACTTCCCTATTATATTTCAATGGCGCATGGAATCAATTCAGATGGGTATACCTTTTAAATTTATTAGAGTATGGCTCGAGGACGATGATTTTAATAATTTAGTTTTGATTTTCTGGAAATCATATGTTATACCACTAGGGTCGTTGGCTATGGACACAATATCATCCAAATTGAATTCTCTGAAGAGCTAGATCCATACCTGGGAACGACATTTTAAAAAAATGTATAGAGAATAGAAGTGTTTGATTGAGGAAATTTGGAAGATTGTGGACATATTCGTACATTCAACCCCTAATATGCAGATTTTGGAGTGGCTGAAGGAACTGGAGTGGAGGAAAAGACACATACTTAAATTGCAAGAATCTACATGGAGATTAAAGAGTCAGGCTCTATGGATTAGAGAAGGGGACACAAATGCAAAAATATTCCATCATTATGCATGCCACAGGAAGAATAGAAACGTTATCTAGCACATCCAGGGTGGTTACATGAGTTATGTTCATACCACTCAAGAGATCTAGAGAGAAGTTGTACTTTTCTTTCAGAATCAATTCAAAGCTCGAGCAGAGGTAAATATTGAAGAACAACTTTAGGGGGCGCAGGAATACCCCAAAATGTTCCAGGATGATACAAATGCAACACTATATCGAGTGATGAAAATTTATGAAATTCTATCGGTGTTGAAATTTTTTGCAAAAGATAAATGTTCAGGCCCAGATGGCTGGACGATGGATTTTGTTTTTACATTTCTTTGACCTTATGGGTCCAGATCTGTTGGAGAAGGTTGAAGAATCATGGGTCACAAGGCATATTGCTGGTTCCATAAGTTCTACTTTCATCGCTCTCATCCTGAAGATATCAAAGCCTACTTCCTTTACAGAATTCAGACTGATATCGTTGCACAATATCATTTATAAATTTATATCAAATATCATTGTGGAGCACATCAAGGGAATATTATCAGTTCACATTTCCAGTGAGAAGTTTGGTTTTCTCCACGACAGATCTATTCATGATTATATCGCTATTTCACAAGAGTTCATACTCACCATACATACCAAGAGTTTGGAGTTGGTCGTTATGAAAATATATCTACAAAAGGAATATGGTTGTGTGGACTGGTCTTTCTTAAGGATTGTGATACAGAAGATTGGTTTAGATATACCCAATGTGGAGTGGATCATGGCATGCATGATGAGGGCATGGTTTGATGTTCTTATAAATGGATACCCATAAAAAAATTTCCAGACTGGTAGGGGCTGAGGCATGGGTGTTCCCTATTACCCTTACTATTCATTCTTATCATGGATGGCATAAGCAGGAAGATAAATGTTGCTAAAAATTTGGGGACTTTATGTGGTTTGAAAATGACATAGGAGGTAAATATTTCTCACCTATTCTTTGTTGATGACATTCTTTTGGGATACTATCCAGGTTTCAGTGGATGATATTGCACGATATATCCACCTTTATGGTGAAGCTTCAGGTTTACTTGTGAATGGGCATAAATCCATCTTTCTTTTATCTTGCATAGATCAATCAGAGATATAATACATCACGTATATGTTTGGTGTTGTCTCCACACCACTCAAGGATGGGTTTACATATTTGGGCTTTAGAATAAATCCAAACATGTCTGGGGATTGGGTGTGGCTGCTGACAAAGTTCCATAAAAAAATAAATTTTGGACCCATCTTTGGCTTTTTCTTGGCGGTATATATACTCTGGTACAAGTCGTCTTACAATAGTTGTTTAATTTATGGGCACACTTATTTGCACTTCCAACACATATTGTTTCTAAGATATGTTCTATATTATCTCGTTTCTTATTGTCTGGCATAGAGATGGGTCGAAAAATTCATTTGGTTAAATGGGAATCTATTTCTAGACTTAAGGTACTTGGAGGCTGGGGAATTTTGAACACCAAGATTTTTGGTTGGTCCATGCTTATAAAATCTCTTTGGAGGGCATTATTTGGTACAGGAATATGGGGGGGAGTTTATTAAGGAAAATTATCAAAAGAGAACGACCTTCATTGAATGGCTCTGAATTGGTGATATAGGTAAGAAGAAGGGATCATACATTTGGATGAGCTTCCAAAAGATCAAGTATTGGTTTCTGTCAAGAATACATTGGTTGTTAGATATGGGTAATCATATTATCATTGATCGAGATCATATTATGGGTGTAGGAAATGAGATGAGCCTTTCTAAAGCTATTATCAACACACTACATCAAATGGGTATGTTCTACTTAGCATAGGTGATCAGTAGATGGAACGGGGTTCACCTAATCTGGAAAATGGATGTGGAGATTGAATTACATGTAGACAAAGCCCTGGAACGGAATGGATTCATCTAGGATCTCGGACAGACTAGGTTATGTAGGAACTTGAGGGGTGACTCGCTTACATGGGTGGTATGCTACGGAAATGAGACGTTGTGGTTGCAAAAAACTACAGGTACGTAACGGGTAATATATACAATCGTATTACTGCCTCTTGATTTCTATGCATATGGAAGTTGAATATTCCTTTGAAAATTATCTTATTTACTTGCTTGGTATGCCATAATAAAATATTAACTTGGGATAATCTAAAAAATAAAGGATATCATGGCCTTGGATGGTGTCCCCTCTGTGGTGTTGTTGGTGAGTCTGTTTCACATACTTTTCTTTACTGTAATACCACTCAATAGATTTGGTCGCAGATTCTCTCTTATTGCATGATTCCTTATCAACATTTGATTTTGTGGAATTATGTATATGATGGGGGACATCCATACATGGATCACATAGATTCATTCCCTTGTTTTTCATATGGGAAACTTGGAGAGCGTGAAACGATTTTATATTTGATGGGATCTTGATCAATTGCCTTCATATATGCTCAAATATTCTCACATGGTTGGATGCACAGGAATCACGCCCTGAGATCACAAAGGATCTCTCTACAAGATATTTACCTCCACATACTTGTCGGCTGGCTTCTTTGACCATGTTTTGCAGCGTAGATGGTGTGGATGTGGGGTCTGGATTAGAATTAATGAAAGAGGACACTATAAGTTACATTGGTATGTTAGGATTGGTACAAAATCCAAGGCAGAGACATGCACTTTTTGGGGGATTCTCTGGTTCGCCAGAGAGAAATCTCTAGAGACCATCCATGTCTATGGTGATTCCAAGACTCTTATTGATGGTATTATGGGAAATACTTATTATGATCCACTAGACCTCATGGGATCGACGAATCGTATTAAAATTCTTATCATATCTTTCCATAACTTTCACATTTAACATGTCTACAGGGGAGAAAACAATATTGCAGATACACTTTCCAAAGTTGGACTCATTGGTGATGACATGGCCATAAGATTCTATTACTACCTAGATGGAGCAATATTTGAAGAAGGCTTCATAGATTTTCCATAGTGATGATTGTCATGGGAGACTACGAGTTTGATTTAAAGGATATGTGATTATATGTTTATGTCTGACCTTATTTTTGTGTTGAAACATATTGGATATATATATGATGAACTTATCATACTTAGATACTGTATGTTAGTTTCCTCACTATGCAAACTAGTTTGAATACATTTGTAATGAATTGGGATGATCTATATATATATATATATATATATATATATATATATATATATATATATTTGGTGGATGGATATATTTTGATCTCTCATGATCATAACTTATGCAATGGTTTACCTTTCTTGCTAATACAACCAATAGTTTTTTTCTTCCTAAAATTTTATTTATTTATTTGGATTAAATTATAAATAGTTTTAACTTTTATTTTATTTTTTTATATGGTTGGATACCATGTTTTGAGGGGTGATCATATCTATATTGTACATAAAATGCTCATGAGGGGATTTCAAAAATTTCCAATTAATTTTTGTTTTTAATTAATGTTATGTAATGATTGTTTTTTTAAAATTGATTAAAAGTAGGAGCTTTTAGACAACTTTTTTTTGTGCCTTATAATCAAATAGGTATCCAGCATAGATATAGTGAATATTAGATATTACATTGTGTTTATACTTTGGAGATGATTTTTATTTATGTAGTTTAATTATTTTATGCTGTAGTTTTTTTTGGAATATTACGATATAATTTTGAATGAAAATGTATTTTTGAATATATATAAATGGCTTGAACTAAGTATAAAAACCTCATAACACTTGAATTATTTATATATTCCCTGATGGGGTTGAGTTTCCAACGGACATTCATCGATGTACCCAGGTGAACCTTTTTCTAGCAAACAAGCAACAATATGTCAATGAGTGATATGCATTGACATTGGGTGGCCAACATGGAGGCGACCCTTGAGGAGTGTGCCAGGCCATCCACTTGTCACATAATCCAGGACATGTGGAGCGGTAATGAGGTGTCAAGCAAGGATGTCATAATGGTTGGTTCTTGCAGAATTTATATCACGAGGGTATGGTATAGGGAACTTGGTATTTATCACACCATCAAACATTTTGTTTATTTTTTTGAAGTAGGAATGGAGGTGTAGGCTAGTGGGAGATTGGAGGTAGGTTTTATGTACCCTGAAAAGTGATCACCCTGTATTTATGATAGCCAAATCATGCGATTTTTTCGGCATGCGAAACTCACTCTCAGGTTTACACTTGGTGTCTGGAGAATACATGTTATAGGACTCCTTTTGGGCTTTGGACTCACAAATTTTCATTTACATTGCTTTATAAAAGCTCTCTCACTATGTAAGGGCAACGAACAGTTGCAGTTTATCCAAGATGGTGCATCACTGTGATAATTCTCTAAGGGTATCCTCTGATTGATTATTTTATTAAATGTCACTTATTTATACAAGTTGGTTTCATTTTATTCCTTAGAGTAGGTGTCCCAGTGTGTTATGGCCCTAATTTCGTAGCTTTTGTTCCTTTCAACTTGAAATATTGTTCTATGTTTCACAATTATCCTCTACCAGCTACTAGTACGTATTTGTCATTTCATTTAGACCTGGGGTGGTCATGATGTCTGTCCAGGTCAATTAAAGGTATATGGTGTATCCTCATTCCGTGTTTAATGTGTTTCAATCCATTCCAATTTTTTTTGTGGGGTACTATCATGGGTGGTGGTCTCCTTTGGAGGTTATTTTATTTCTCTAGTTCTTACTCAAACCTTGTTAGCAGAAGGGTTGGGGGGACAGGGTCTGACAACAATTTTTTTGTGTTTTTTTTGCACACCAAATCATCTGGGCCTTCTTTTGAGTTGGTCGTGGTACTCCCTTCTGTTGATTTACAGTCTCTTGAACTGTCAGGCATATATTTTAAATTCCCAGTCTTGGTGGTTAGAGTTTGGTACAATGGTTCATTTTTTATATTGTTTTAATGGTGTCATTCTCATTTTCATTGAAAGTCATTGGTGGGGAGTCCTGTTATGTATAAACATTCACTGTTATAGTTTCTTTGATGATGTCTATATTGGGTCACTACCAGCGTATTCACAACCACTAGTTTCTTGGTATGTGGTAACTGAGGGACTAGTGTTGAGGCCTTATCCATTCCTTCATCCAAAATTCCCTCGTGGGCAGTCCCAAAAGTTTTTTTTCAAGATTTTTTGCAGGTTCGTGTCTCCTATGGTTGCACGAAGATGACTAATCAGTCGAAGGGGAGGTTCTTTTGTGACATCCTCATCTAGACAACAACGTATCTTTGGGTGGGAGTCAGTGGAAAATTTCTTCGATGTTGTGCCTCTAGAGGTACGAAGGGAAATTTGATCCTTGGGAGCAAGAGAGTTTGGTGAAAGAATGTATCATTCAAATTATGAAGTTTGTGTGGGGAAGACCAAATGGGCACCATACCCAGGAAGATGCAAGGGGTGAAGGTTGTATTTTTTGAACTCACTATTTACACATTGACAGATGTATTCTCTGCTTCACATGGTGCTTAGAGATAAGCAGGTTAAAAATTATAAGCTCTTAGTTGGTCAGGAGGACCTGAAGAGGATTATGCGGGACATCATGTATGATATGGATGATATTGTTGTTCTTCTAAATAAGATAGAACGCTACATAACTACATATTTGAAAATTGACTCCAAAACTCCTCAGAATGGAGAAGTGGTAATCAATGCTACCCTAGCCAATATGGTCAGTGCCAGTTCTTCTCCAGAACAACCTATAATAATTTTAGATGAATGACTCCACCTCTGGTTTTCTGATTTATGATGTTCCTATCTTGCTCTCTTGGTAATCTTTTGTTGTATATGTTTATCACCCTATTATGTTTGTCCTTTTCTTATGGTAATCAATTGTGTCGTCGATATATTATCTTGTCAGAAACTATGGTATTTTTGTATGTCTTCATAAATTTCATGGCTAAATGTTTGCTCAAGTTTTTTTGCCTAGTGACAAGAAAGTCAGTGACTATTGGGCTTGCGATACTAGTAGATTTTATGGTTGACAAGGTCAACATAATACTTCACGAAACATTAGTTGTATTTTTGTTTTTGAATATTAATAGAAATATCGGTCGGATATCACAAAAAATATATATATTATTATACATATTACACAATTCAAACTTAAAATTACCACAAATAATTCCTAGATTTTAAATAAAATTTACCTTAATAATATATGTACTATTTTTTTTTTAAATGATAAAATACAATAATTGTTTATTAAGTCATAGGACATTTAGTTAGGCTTGGATTATTCCCTAAAACTATTTCTTCTTGGCTAAGAGCTCGTAAATAATCCTCGGACATAAGGAAACAGGTTAACGGACCAAGGCCTAGAGGCATCTTGCAAGAGTGAGAGACTACTCCCTTATGAAACTACCAACAGGTAATTCGAGGTGGTGTGGTTTTCCTTGAATAATAGTGATGAGTTAGCCCGCATTTACGAATAGAAGTCATTGATAGTTTTCCTCGCTGTTGGTTTGAAAATTGAGTTATGATAGGTTTTCCCATTACATGAAAAAGGTCATAGGGCATTCAATACAATGTTGCCTTTGATTTAACATGATTTTTACTCCTAGCCATTCGATCATTTAAACAACCATCAAACCTCAGTCAATCGCTTATTTCCTTGATTCAAACCTCAGGCATGGGATTCAAACCCTGTTAATTGACAAGAGAATGTCAAATTCAGTGTCATATCTAGGACATTAATGGCATGACCATGTGTTTCTAGTGTAGCCACACTGCTCAAGAGCCTTCACCTAAGTTGAAGCCCTGCAACTATCAAATCAATACTCATGACCACAAAGGAGGTAGAAAGGAAGTATTTCCAACAGTTGATCAATTTTGTAGATTTATATCACAGTATAAGTGTTTACCACATGGATTTGAATCTATAAAATCTACTCCTCAACAATAACGGGAACCTCAAAATCTTGGATTTTGGTTTGAGGAATGACACAACAACGCAGGAAAAAAGGTTGGTTTCATACCACTTGTGTGGTAAGCCAGTGTATGTTGTTTTAAAGTTATAATTCAAAAATGCTATGACGGTTCCAAGGCACTTGAACTTATCTCAGTGGTAGACACGAGTGAAGTCAAACATTCTTGGAATCCCCAATATGGTCATGCATGGTGGTTTTTTTTGTTCTAATTTCCGGTTATTTTCCCTTACATCATGGAAATATAATTTCCATGTAAAGAAAAAGTTGTAATGGAGAATTCAAATTCCCAACTTGGTCTTCCTCTAATGTTAAGCAGTTATTGCCTAAAATGTTGGATCCCAATCCCAACACATAGATAAATATTCCATCGCTCATAGAAGTTCCATGATTCAGAAATAATTTCAAACCCATGATGTTTGATAAAAAATATGATGACAATGATAATAATATTGATGATGTGGTTTGGTGTTGAATTCCTTTGCTAAGAGCACAGAAAATATGCCCAAAATCTTAAATGCAATTGATACCATTTTTCTTTCATGAGGGTTTGATCTATTAAGTTTGTTTGAAGAGAAAAAACTTAAATATGATAAGCACTTCACATCTACTCAACCCATTTCCAACATAATCTCCAAAGGAAATAACTATGCTTGAGAATTTCACCATGATGAAGGAAGATTACAAGTTGAATATGCAGGGATCCATAGTGTGAAAAATCGATAAAAATATCACTTATTGCAATCAATGATAATTACCCAATTTATTTAAATCTAAGAAAAATTGTTTTACTACAAATAATGAATAAAAACATTATTGCAATATTCACCAAAAATAAATTGTGGGAATTCTGAGAAAAACCAATCACAAAAATTACAATGATACTTTAGACAAAATGTCCCTAGAAAAACCTCGAAGGGAAAACCAATTCTTCATATATGAGGTTTTATTATTATCTTTATCAAATTTTCCAATTGATAAATATTACAACACCGCTTGCCAAACCTTGGCAGATCTTTAAAAAAATATTTTTTCACCTCCACATGTCGATCTAACCCCTAGAAGGATCACGACCTCCCTCAGCAACCTAACACGACCTCACATTGGAAAATTTGGCCTATATGGCCTCACTTGTGTGGCTTCTGGAACCTATGATGCTCATGGATTAGATGGAATTAGCCTCTTGGCCTCGCTGAAAACTCGTATGACCCTCATGGAATATGTATGGCCTTAACAACTTGGCCTATATGTCTGCAGAAGAACTCTAGGAGAATTCATCCTCTGGATCTCACATAGTAGAAGAATATTGATGAAAGAAAACCTCGAAAAATATTCATTGCTTCAACTATTGGTGAAACCCTCATTGGTGTCAAACTGAATAACCATGATCATGATATCCAAGGTTGCACATTGATTTCCTTTATAATATATCTTTGAGAAATCAATGGCTAAGATATAGATTTCAAATGATCTAATAAATGGCTAAGATCACTTAGAACTTTTCAAGAAGTCCTTAGAAAAAAATCAATCATGCCTCAATTATTACTAATTAATTAATCTATTTCCCTAAGTTAAAAATTAGGAAAGTAATTAAAATTGATTAATTAATTTAAATAAGAAATTTTCATTCAAAAGAATAACTTGGGCTTGGATATAATTTATGTGTGTGTGTCCTTATCCTCACTAACACCACTTGAGGCTAGAACACCTATCCGAGCTACATCAACCAAAATTCCCTCTTAAAGAGAAAGGTGTTCTACATTGTATACCATCGTGCTTTGTGCTCACATCTGGAATAAATTCCATTTTGAGTACCCCATGGCCCATTTCACTATGCTAAAGCTCTCTAGGATTGGTGATACAAGCGATTAGTGCAAAATCATCCTCTATCCATCTAGAAATCTCATCTATGACTGTCGTTTTTTTCTTCTAGCCCTTCTTGTCACCCTTCTTCTTGTGCGGGAAATTGTTGTGGTAATGGTCAAACTCATGACAACCATAACACTTGATATTCAACATGTCCATATTATTTTCGTCCTTAGAGTTGGACCCTTTGTTGAATCCCCTCTTTACTTTTCCCTTGCTCACAACGAGAAACATTCTCTCTGCCATCTCCCTTTTACTCAAAAATTCTACTAGTAGCAATATTTCCTTTCACAAGCCTCCATCAAAGCTCCTCCTGTGTGAATTCATTCCACAAGCGGTCCCAGGTAGGAAAATTACATCTTCCACTAACCACTTGCATGAAAACATCCCAATGCTTCTAAAACCCATTCATGGTTGTTCTCACAAGCTCTTCATTATCGAATTTCTCTCCAATGGTTGCTAGCTCATCTATAATTGTCCTGATGTGGGTGAGATAACTGAAAATTTTATCTCCCTTACTTTGTATAGTGCTTCTGAGCTTCGCTCTTAGGATCATCTTCTGATTCACATTTTTATGCTCGAAGAGTTTGTTGATGGCATCCCACATCTTCTTGGTTGTATTTTCTTCTGCCAAAGTGGAACAATGTGGTCCTTGACCCCATCTAGAATAATATGCCTAGCCTTGGCATCATATTTTTTGTACTCATGTAACATTATAGGATCTGTTGGTACTGTAATATGTGTCGTGGAAAACTCCTTCAAGCCATGCTCTTCCAAAATAATAACACACCAAAATTTACAGACATGAAAGTTAGATGCACCATCCAACCTATCTTGATCCCTCAATCCTGCTGAAGCCATTAATGAAGCCCTTGAGAGAAAATAAAGATAAAAATAAATATATCTTATACTAGCCAACAAAAGTACCTAGAAAAACTCATGGTCTCGCTCTATAAGGGATCTCAGCTTCTTTAATAATTTTCAGCTTTCCTAGAAAAAATATGGCCCACATGTGTGGTATTTAACTAGCAACCTAGCCTCATGGCCTTGCCTTTGGAAGTATTTACCTACTCAAGTTGGCCTCACCATCTTGGCCCTCAACATGGCCTCAACACCCAACACTTGCAACTAGATCTGGGCAACATGACCCTCCAGAAACCTCACTACTTGACTGAAAATATTGACCTCTCCTATAGAAAATAACACCAGTAAAATTCCTTCATGTAAATTTGGATCAAACAGAAGAGATCGATCTAGTTATTAAACCCTTGGATTTCCTCTTCCAAACCCATGCTTTTATTTACTTCGATAAACCTCAATGCTTCATATCTACTCTGATACCATGTGAAAAATCAATAAAAATATCACTTATTGCAATCAACTGGTAATTATCCAATGTATTCGGTGTTGAGAAAATTTATTTTACTACAAACATTGAATTAAAACGTGATTTCAAATTTCACCTAAAATAAACTATGAAAAATCTGAGAAAAACCAATCAAAAAATGGACAACAATATTTTGGACAAAATGTCTGTGGAAAAGCCTTGAAGGGAAAACCAATTCTTAAAATATGAGGTTTTTATTATTATCTTTAACAAATTATGCAATTGATAAATATTACAATACTACTTATCAAACCTTGGGAAAGCTCCGAAAAAGTATTTCTTCACCTCCACAGGTCTATCTACCCCTTAGAAGGATCACAACCTCCCTTTGAAACCTGACGTGACCTCACACTGGAAAATACGGCCTATACAACCTCACTTGTGCGGCTCCTAGACCCTCTTATGCTCACGACCTATACAATATTAACCTCAAATCAACCCTGCTGGAAACTCATACGTCCATCATGGAAATATCATACGACCTCCACAAGGAGTCTCGGCCTCCTCAGAGAAAACATGACCCTCCTAGAATCCTCATGGCCTCAACAACTCGACCTCTCAATTTGCAGAAGAACTCTTGGATAATTCCTCCCATGGGTCTTAGAAACTAGAAGAATAAAAATGAAAGAAAATCCCAGGAAATATTTACTTCATCAGCTGCTTCTAAAACCCTCATTTGTGTTAAACTCAATAATCATGATCATGATCTCCAAGGTTGCCCATCGATTTCCTTTATAATCTATCATTTATAAATCAGACCAAGATCTAGATATGAAATGATCTAATCAATGGCTAAGATCACTTAAAAACTTTTGTAGAACTCTCTAGAGGAAAATTGACCATGTATCAATTAGCACTAATCTCTAAGTTAAAACTTAAAATTTACTAATTAATTTAATTAAGACATTTCCATTCAAAAGAATAACTCAGGCTTGAAGATATTTTCTACTTTTTTGTTCATAGCATCACTGACACCACCTGAGGCTATAACACCTATCTAAGCTACATCAACCAACATGTAGGAGACAGGAAAAGGAAACCATCTACGGTTGCAGAGATATTTGAGGTAATGCCTTATTTATTTGTTGTGGAGTTGAAAATAGTCGGTGGTGACACATTAGACTATGAGAAACTTTATGAAAATCTCAGACCTAGCTTCAAAGATATTATTTGGGCTTGACATGGTGATACCAAATAATTAGGCTATTTAAAACCCATTTTTAAATTTGTGGATATAGTGGTTGAAAATTTGACTCATGATGAGTTATTAGATCCATTTTCCAAGAACATAACCAATATTCAATTTCTTCAAATTCGATATTACTTCCCCTTCATTCTCTATCTGTACAACCATTTCTAATGATTAATTTAAAAAAAAAAGACATGGATTTCTTTGTCAAGACTCTTGTATGGTTGTAGATTATCAAGTATCTTCTACAAAATATCAAATAAACAATATTTATGGTTCAAAATATCAGAGAATGAGAATCACATAAGAATTGAAACATGCTATTTTGCCCCTCAAGTCTCAAAAACATACAAAAATAAGGGGTTAGACAGCAAGGATCCATATGTAGCTTTAAAGAAAGATATTTCCATGTACTCTCAGTAGGGAGAAGTGCTTTTAGTGGGCGATTTTAATGCTAGAACAACAAATCAACAAGCTATTATTCTTTGTTGCAAAGAGGATCATAATCTCGTTTGGCTCACTGAAGAGGAGAATCCCCAATGGGTGAGATGTTCAGAAGATGACAAAGTTAGAAATCATTTTGGAGAGGAGTTTCTTACACTGTGTGATGCATTCAAATTAATTATTTTCAATTGATCTTAATATGGGAAAACTAATTTTGTTGTGCTAGCTCCCTCATCAGTTAAATTAAAACATGTTTAGGATCGTCTCAAGTTAGCCATTCATGTGAGGGTTTATTTGTCAAGTTATGTGTTTTTTAATGAGAAATTTATGATTTAATTAGCTTTTAAAAACTCATGTACAACAAATGAAATGTAGAGAAATAGCACACACCATACACATTACACAATAGCTGATAATGGAGTTCACCCCTCCTAGGCTACATCTCCATGGACCTGCTTCAACTTGCTAGGCCCTCTTGGTATTAATGGTCAAATGTCTGATTAAATGCACCTACAATGCTCCAATGGCTTTGAAACCTGCTCCATTGGCTTCAGAAGACCCCAAAACCTCAAAAATGACTATTCAATCTCTAAAAATGGTTTCCAGCTCATCTAGGCTTGACCTCCTCTCCTGGTGGCCCTAGGCTTCTTTAATCTTCAAAGTGACAAAAACACTTTAATAAGTGCTCCAATGCCTCTACAACCTGTTCCATTTCTTTCAAAGCATTCCAATCTTCTAGGAATGACTCTTCTTGAGCCAAAATTGGTCGAAAATTGCTTCAGATATGCTTCATTTAATTTCTCCCTAGAATTCTCCTCTAAAACTGGAGAGAACTCTAGTTAAACCCGCCAAATTTGGGGACAGTGCCAAAATTGTTGAATCTGCCAAAAATACCATCATATTAACTGTTGTTTAATTATCGGATAAGTTGGAATTAAAAACGGATAAACAAGTCTTAACTGCACATAAGTGTGGTTTAATTAAACAAGGGTTAACAATCTTTAACCGCTGGATTATATTAATTAATACGCATTAATATGTTAATCCTTCGCGCATAAATCTCTGCTCTGATGTGGTCATGTGGCTTGGTCTCATTGGGAGGGGGTTGGCCCCCTCCAAACCTCCACCATATCAAACTTGCAACATTAAATATTTATTGGCCACATAGTGATGCAGGGGCATTAGACACTAGCCAGTAATGTAGGAATTTTGTCCACATGTTGTGGCTAGGAGGGATCAAAATCATTCGAATCTATAACATCAAGGTGTCAATACCTTAGTTGTCTATTGCATTTAGATTAGTTAGAGTCAGTAGAAGTCGAATAGTTTTAGGTTCAGTCCACCTGTCCTGTTCAGTTATTCGAATGAATGTAATTAGGCCTTTTGTTAGAGTAGAAACGGTCCTCACAAAGGATCTGAAGAGACATATGATGGTGTATAAAATGTAACCCCCGGATACATTAGAGGGAGGATATTTCTGCAGTAAAACTTGGGTGTTAAGAAATTGCTTCTTGTTGAATAAATTTCGGTGCTCACTGATTATCCAATTGTCTTTGAATTGATTTTTGTGGGAGTTTGTTTAATTGCGAGGTGGTTGAAACACTGTTTTGTGTATAATTGTTGAATAGAATTGCTGTGTAATCTCCTATGCCTCTCTGTCCATTGTTGATCGTAGATTTCTCTTGAATTGTCAGAATGAGCTCTGTTGAAATAAATCCCTGTAAGAGGCCATAACCAAATGTAATTAGCCTTGTAACAGACTTACATTGTGTCCAAACCATCATCGAAGAGTGAATTTCGTAAAGATTTCTGCCTGCAAGTTCTGTTTGGGAAAATCCCACTTGTAGAAGAGGTTTGTTTGTGTTTGTGGGTAGTTGAAAATATGTTCCGTGGTTTGAACCAACACTGAAGAACGAAGCGAATTGTGCCAAACCCTGTGAAACTCCGATCAATCACTGTATAAAACCGGAAGCAGTTTTGATCGCACCGCTTTTACACGGAAGGGAAACCACTCAAAAGTCGCGTGATCCTATGAAAAGCTGCCACGTCGACGGGGTAATACCACCTCATCGCTCCCTCATTGCGTGTTAACTATCGACGGTGAAATCAGCGCGATATCGACGTACGCTGTCCGATCTGGAGGCTGGCTCATCGAACGGTGATCACACTCAAAATAGCATGAAGGATAAACTAAGGTATGTGTGTTAGCATTCAATTGAACCCATCAATTGTAGAGGTGGGCTCGAGGCCAGGGGTGTATTATCGGCTTTAATACATTAAATTTCCCGATGGTTGGGACTTAGGATTGTCGTAGATTTATATTGTGAGGGATTAAAGTCCGGAGATTTATTTAAAATTATCCCAAGTCGTAGCATTGGAAGGGATAAATCATGAAATGCATACATGTGATTTAGGTGCTCAGAAATAAATAAACATAAGGTGCTATGTATATAAGTGGCTATAACTAAAGTTGGATTAAAGCATTCATTTGTTAATTCTACGAAATTGACAAATAAATTTGACAAGAATTAAAGGGAATTATGGACAGAAGTTAGAGACCAGCTCTCCTAGGGGGTCAGATTCAATTTTTTTGCTGTCAATTTTTGGTATGAGAGTTGTTTTTGAGTTATTTTTGCAGAGAATTAACATGGCTATCCGAGTTGTTAGAGGTGCTGGCAGAAGGAGAGGCAGACCTATTGCCAATACAGAAGTGTTGGAGACCTTGCAGAGGGTCCAAGCCAGATTGGATTCCATGGAGCTAGGACAGCCCAGAGATCCTGAATACATCAGTGAACCTGAAATAGAAGAAGCTAGAGAAAATGCTGAGATTCCTCCTGAGATGAGGCTCCTCAGAAATGTTCTAGGATCTGCGGTTAAGCCCAAGATTGAAGTGTCAAGTTTTGCAGGAGGATTGAATCCAGAAGAGCTAGTGGACTGGATTAATGAAATGAACAAGTGCTTTTACTATGAAGAAATTAGTAAAGATAAGAAGGTCAAGTTTGCAGTAATAAAGCTGAAGGGACATGTTGCACTTTGGTGGGATGGAGTGCAAGCAGAAAGAAGGAGAGCTAGCAAACAACCTATCAAAAGCTGGACCAGAATGATGGCTAAGCTAAAAGGTAAATTCTTGCCTAGTGATTATCAGCTAACATTGTTTAGGCAAATGCAAAACCTAAGACAGAGGTTGCTGACAGTAAAGGAATACACAGAAGAATTCTATAGAGTAAGTATAAGAGTTGGGCAGTTTCAGGACACACTAGAGAAGATTGCCAAATATGTGAATGGCCTCAAGTGGAGATCCAAGATGAAATTGGTCTTCTGTCTCCTAAGACATTTGAAGAGGCCTATCAGATGGCCTTGAAAGCAGAGGAGAAACTCTTGAGAAAGCAGTATGCCAAAGGGAGAGGTACTTTCCATGGAAAGGGAAGTCAGGTTGGTAGAGGAAAGACTACTACACCTAGAGATGGAGCTAACAGTAGCTCACCTCAGAATGCATCTACAGAGGGTGATGCAAGAGGCAGAAGGGGTTCTTACAGAGGAAAAGGAGGCAAAGGCAGAGGTAGAGAATTGAGGTGCTATAGATGTCATCAAGTGGGACACAAGCATTATGAGTGCCCAAAGCATATGGGTGCTGGTCCAAGAAATTTTGTTTCTGCTCAGCCTGGAGAAGAAGTAGAAATTGAAGAGGCAAATTTACCAGAAAAGGGAGAATTCTTTGTGGTTAATAAGGTCTTGTTGAAACAAGCCAAAGAGGTCACTGATCCTGCCCAAAGGAAGACTTTGTTTAGGAGCATATGCAAAGTCCAGGGGAAATGCTGCCAGCTAGTCATTGATAGTGGCAGCACAGACAATCTGGTTTCCACTGAGGTGATAGAGAAGTTGAAGCTGAAGACAAGGGAGCACCCAACTCCCTATAGGGTGTCCTGGCTACATAAAGGGCACCAGCTGATTGTAAAGGAACAATGTGAGATATAGTTGCAAATGGGCAACTACAAAGACAAAGTCCTATGTGATGTGATGCCCATGGATGTGTGTCACATACTGCTGGGTAGACCTTGGCAGTTTGACAGAGCAGCAGTGCATGATGGTAAGAAGAACACTTACAAGTTCTTCAAAGATGGGGTATATCATACATTGATACCCATGGAAGAAGGAGAACCATTAAGCAGAGTGGTTGATCCAAAGACTTTGTTGCTGAGCGGGAAGGAGTATCTACAACAGATTGAAGAAGAAGAGGTAAGCTTTGCTTTAGTTTGCAAACCTAAATAGTTCTTACTTCTACAAAGATTTCTGATTTGCCAATAGAAATCCAAGAGATGTTAGACAGTTATTGTGACATTGTTGTGGATGATTTACCTGATGAGCTGCCCCCTGTGAGGAAGATCAGCCATCAGATAGATTTTATCCCTGGTTCAAATCTGCCAAATAAGGCGGCCTACAGAATGACTCCCACAGAGAATGAGGAAATCAGGAAGCAAGTACAGGAATTAGTGGACAAGGGGCTAATCAGAGAAAGTTTGAGTCCATGTGCAATACCAGCAATATTGAGCCCAAAGAAAGATGGAGGTTGGAGGATGTGTACTGATTCTAGAGCAATCAATAAGTTAACAATCAGGTATAGATTCCCTTTACCCAAGTTGAGGATTTAATGGATTTTTTTAGTGGTGCCAAATATTTTTCAAAGTTAGATTTAAAAAGTGGATATCATCAGATTAGAATAAAGGAGGGTGATGAGTGGAAAACTGCCTTTAAAACGAATGAAGGACTGTATGAATGGATGGTAATGCCTTTTGGGTTGTCAAATGCACCTAGCACTTTTATGAGACTTATGAATGAAGTGTTGAAAGAATTCATTGGTAAATTTGTGATAGTGTATCTGGATGATATATTAGTTTTCAGCAAAACTAAAAAAGAGCATCTAAGACATCTTAATTATGTCTTGAAGAAGCTACACCAAGAGAAACTGCTGATAAACTTAAAAAAGTGCTCATTCATGAAGGAAGATTTGGTGTATTTGGGTTTTTTTGTCTCTGCAGAAGGATTGAAGATGGACCCAGAAAAGGTTAAGGCAATTGTGGAGTGGCCTTCACCCAGAAATGTTTTTGAGGTAAGAAGTTTCCATGGACTTTCCATTTTTTATAGGAAATTTATACGAAACTTCAGTAATATTAATGCGCCCATCATTGAGACAATAAAAAAGAGCAAACAACCATTTAAATGGACTATTGAAGTGGAAAGAAACTTTAAACTTTTGAAGCAAAAGATAATTGAAAAGCCTGTTTTAATTCTACCTGATGTTACTAAACCATTTCAAGTGAAGTGTGATGCCAGTGGAGAAGCCATTGGAGCTGTGCTGAGTCAGGATGATAGGCCTGTAGCTTATTTCAGTGAAAAGCTGAATGACACCAGAAGGAAGTATTCCTCTTATGAGAAGGAATTCTATGCAATTGTTTAGGCATTGAAAAAGTGGAGGCATTATTTAATGTCCAAAGAATTTGTATTATACTCTGATAATCATGCTTTGTAGTACATTGTACAGTAGCCCAAGTTAAATCATAAGCATGCCAAATGGGTTGAGTATCTCCAAAGTTTTAACTTTGTTTTGAAACATATAAGTGGCCAAGCAAATAAAGTAGCTGATGCTTTGAGTAGGAGGCACATGCTTGTTTAAGAAACCAATTTTGAAGTTGTAGGATTTGATTTTCTCAAAGAACTATATAAAACAAATTCAGATTTTAAGGAAGCATTTGAAGCATGTTGTAACCCTGTTCTAACAGATAGAAGCCAGTGGTTGGATTATTTCTTGCAGGAGGACTTACTATTCAGGAGAAACCAACTGTGTGTACCAAAATGTTCCATGAGAGAAAATTTGATCAAGGAGAAGCATAGTGGTGGACTTGCTGGGCACTTTGGTACTGATAAAACTTATGAGAAACTGAGTCACTTCTATTATTGGCCCAAGATGAGAGCAGAAGTGGACAAGTTTGTGAAAAATTGCAAAATCTGTCAATATGCCAAAGGAAGGAGCCAGAATGCAGGATTGTACACTCCCTTGCCTATTCTAGATAGGCCTTGGGACATGGTGAGTACGGATTTTGTTCTAGGATTGCCCAAGACTCAGAGAGGGAATGATGCAGTCTTTGTTGTAGTGGACAGATTTTCCAAAATGGCACATTTTATTCCATGTTATAAAACTAGTGATGCCACCCATGTTGCTAACTTGTTTTTCAAAGAAGTTGTTAGGTTGCATGGGTTTCCCAAGAGTATTGTTTCAGACAGAGACACCAGATTTGTGGGCCATTTTTGGAGGACATTGTGGAAGAAACTTGGTACCAAAATGAGTTTCAGCTCAGCTTATCATCCTCAGACAGATGGACAAATTGAGGTAGTGAATAGAAGTCTGGGAAATTTGTTGAGAAGTCTTGCAAGAGAACATCCCAAGCAGTGGGATCATATTTTGCCTCAGGTAGAATATGCATATAATGACTCACCAAATAGAAGCACAGGGCAGAGTCCATTCCATATTGTTTATGGAATGCACCCCAGAGGAATATCAGAGTTAAGAAATCTAGGAAAGGCAGAGTTAAGGAGTGTTGATGGTGAGGAATTTGCTTCAGAAATCCAAGCCATACATGAACAAGTGAAACAACAGCTACAAGGCAGTAGCATCAAATACAAGGGCAGAGCAGAATTGAGCAGAAGAGAAGTCCATTTTGAAGTAGGAGATCTAGTTTTGGCACACTTGAGAAAGGAGAGATTCCCAAAGAAGCAGTATAACAAATTGAAGTTTAAAAATATTGGGCCATGAAAGATACTTAGAAAGTTTTCTGCTAATTCTTATGAGATTGAATTGCCTCCTGATGTTGGAATATCTCCCATTTTTAATGTTGCAGATTTGTACAAGTATGAAGATGATGGTGCAGAAGAAGGACCAGCAGTCAGAGAACAGATTGAATGGTAAAATCAACTACCTACAGCACGACCATTACAACCAGAGAAGATATTGGACAAAAGAGTGTCCAAGAAGACCAGAGGACAAGAGTACTTCCAGTACTTAATCAAGTGGAAGGACCAGCCAGAGGAAGATGCCACTTAAATGACTGAAGGAATGTTGCAAAGAATAGGCAGGTCAGTGGAAGAACTCATGGACCGAAGTCCATGAAGGAAAATTGCCCTCGGGAGTCTGATGCAGGGGCATTAGACACTAGCCAGCAATGTAGGAATTTTGTCCACATGTTGTGGCTAGGAGGGATCAAAATCATTCGAATTTTTAATAGCAAGGTGTCAATACCTTAGCTGTTTGTTGCATTTAGATCAGTTAGAGTCAGTATAAGTCGAATAGTTTTAGGTACAGTCACCTGTTTTGTTCAGTTATTTGAATGAATGTAATTAGGCCTTTTGTTAGAGTAGAAACGGTCCTCACAGAGGAACCGAAGAGACATATGATGGTGTATAAAATGTAACCCTTGGATACATTGGAGGGAGGAGATTTCCGCAGTAAAACTTGGGTGTTAAGAAATTGCTTCCTGTTGAATAAATTTCGGTGCTCACTGATTATCCAATTTTCTTTGAATTGATTTTTGTGGGAGTTTGTTTAATTGCGAGGTGGTTGAAACATTGTTCTCTGTATAATTGTTGAATAGAATTGTTGTGTAATCTCTGCATGCCTCTCTGTCCATTGTTGATTGTAGATTTCTCTTGAATTATAGGAATGAGCTCTGTTGAAATAAATCCCCATAAGAGGCCATAACTGAATGTAATTAGCCTTGTAACAGACTTACATTGTGTCCAAACTGTCATCGAAGAGTGAATTTCGTAAAGATATCTGCCTGCAAGTTCTGTTTGGGAAAATCGAACTTGTAGAAGAGGTCTATGTGTGTTTGTGGGTAGTTGAAACTCTGTTCCGTTTTTTGAACCAACAATGAAGAACGAAGCGAATTGCCCCAACCCCGGTGAAACTCTGGTCAATCACTATATAAAACCAGAAGAAATTTTGATTGCATCACTTTTGCACGGAAGGGAAACCACTCAAAAGTCGCACGATCCTGTGAAAATCTGCCACGTTGACGAGGTAATACTGCCTCATCGCTCCCTCATCGTGCGTTAACTATCGATGGTGAAATCAGTGCGATATCGACGTATGCCATCCGATTTGGAGGCTGGCTCATCTAACGGTGATCACACTCAAAATAGCACGAAGGATAAACTAAGGTATGGGCGTTAGCATTCAATTGAACCCATCGATTGTAGAGGTGGGCCCGAGGCCTAAGGTGTATTATCAGCTTTAATACATTAAATTTCCTGATGGTTGGGACTTAGGATTGTCGTAGATTTATATTGTGAGGGATTAAAGTCCGAAGATATATTAAAATTATCCCAAGTCGTAGCATTGGAAGGGATAAATCATGAAATGCGTACATGTGATTTAGGTGCTCAGAAATAAAGAAACATAAGGTGTTGTGTGTATAAGTGGCTATAACTAAAGTTGGATTAAAGCATTCATTTGTCAATTCTACAAAATTGACAAATAAATTTGACAAGAATTAAAGGGAATTATGGACAGAAGTTAGAGACCAGCTCTCCTAGGGGGTCAGATTCAATTTTGTTGCTGTCACATAGTCTATTAAAACTTGATGTCGTGGCCCATTGGTATGGAGGGCGCGTTCATAGGCAGGAGGTTGTGGGGTCAAACCCCGACCTCCGCCCATCCTGTACATATAATTTTGCGCCGAATAACATTACATTCCAAACCTTGGTTTTAAATAAAATGCGCTCCACTAGAGTTTGAAACTTTGGAATAATATTAATTCAGATTTGATAATAATATGCCAACTTTGAAATATATATGGTATTGTTCAGACTTTGTAATAATTCAACCATTGCATATGAATTCTAAAGTTTGTCATATAATTTTTAGTTCGACCTTGGATAGGGTCCACCAGAGGGGGCACGTGGTGGCCCTTGGCTGCACCACGTGTCAGCCTTTGGTTGGCTTATCCATCCATTAAAAAAAAAAAAAATCAGCCTTAGGAGCAACCATTTAAAAAAAAATCACCTTCAAACCTTGACCGTCGAATCCTGCAGTGACACTTGTCACAGTTTCATTGGGCGAAGTTGGAGAAAACCCAAATTTTTTGCCTTTGACCCTATTTGACCATTTTTAAAAAATTCCCCTGTTTGACACGGCGATCAACAGACTCTAACTTCCTCATATGGAGTTCGTTTTGAGTGAAATGAATTAGACCCGATTCCTAGCAACAAGACGGATCCAATCGTTCTGGTTTGGTGCAATTTTGAGCACTTTGAATTTTTGGAAATTTTTTGCCCCTAATCCATATTTTGATCACTCCTTCCCACTAACATGATTTTGGACCCACAAAAGTTGGTTATCTAATGATATTTGAATACTCTTCTCTTTCCCAAGTTCTATCATCTTGATTCTACTTGGAAAAATCTCCATCACAACCTCTTGGGTTCATTGGCATACCTTGCCTTGCAAATGGCTTGGCGCTTCAACCAATGTCCTCCTTTTGTTGCTAACCCAATACAACACTTTTTGGCTACTTTATGATTGATAAAACACCTTTTTGTACCAAATTGATCCCTAGGTGCTTGGAAAACTAACTCATTTCCTTCCCACTGAGAATCATGTTCCTCCTTTTGCACAAACATGCATACGATGCAAGCTTCTCCTTGGAAACCACTTTCCCAAATTAAGCCCATCTGAGTGAACTAAAACAACGAGTTACAACATCTGTAATAACAATAAAATAAATGACCATTATTTTACCTCCATGGTTCCAAATTCCACATCTGGAAAAATGCATTTGCCATCTCGTTTTCCTGTTGGCGTTAAGACATAAAATGTTCTACAATGGCTGCAAAATTTTTTAATGCAAATTATTTGGCATCTTGTCCCTATTTCCATCATCCTCCAGTATTGATATGTTTCTCATACCATGATTTTATAATGAAGGCTAATCGCAAGCCTCTCGCTCAAGACTGGACCTTCCCAAAATCCTGCGACAACTTTTCACAAACACAACCATCAATCTGAAAAACACATCATGCAAGAAACATAACTCAATGCCATATCCTTTTGCTCCTTCAAAGAAACAAATTTCACATCATGTGAACATCGCCATGTACTCTTACATATGGGTTTCAATACTCATCGACCAAACACAAGTTGACAAAACATGCCTCTTCAAACAACTAACTCTCAAGTCAAGCATAAGCATGTGTAATAATTTGACAATTCTTTTCCCAAAAAAAAATGAATTTCACATCTCATGAAACACTTCCTCAACATCTCCCTTTCATATTTGGAGACAAAATCAACTCTTCCAAGTCGATATGACATGCATGTAACAATCAATCAACCAACACAAGTTGACATTCATGCATGCGCAAATGATCAACACTCTCAAGTTGACAACATACATGTTAAACAAAGCAATCAATCCCACACAAGGTGATCACTCATGCATGTTCATACACACAAACTCTCATGCATGTATAAATGCTTCAACTTTCTCACAAGTACAATCATAAGTACAAGAACCCCATTCATATGTACATGTACTTAAAGAGCTGAAATGAACAAATTTTGCTCCAATAATAGTGAGTCAACATACTCCACTTTCAAACACCTTCCTGGCGTAAACATGCAACATGCATTTAATTGGAAAATAAATGCATCAAACATCAAAAGACATTCAAGGCATTTTAATTGGATAATAAACCTAAACATATCTTACCAAAACATTTCAATGGTGCTTCTTTCAGCTGCACTTCATCATAATGTGAATCATCCTGACCCACATCGATTATGGAATCTTCTTTTCCATTTTTGTCAAGATCTCTTTCCACCTTCTTCAAATGTCATGGATGACTTGTTGGATACAAAGTCAAACACTTGTCTACAATATTACCTTACTTATGGCAATGGGTGCAAAACAATTGCATCTTCTTTTCAACATGGTTTCCATTATCCAATGGACCTTTCGATTTATACCTCCTTTTCTTTGAAAGTTTCATGTGCATGGCCATCTTCTTCCAACATCTTGAAACATTATGGTTATCCAAACCACAAAATGAACATGCAAATTTTCTCCAAATTGTATGTGAGAATTTTCCATGTTTATAATAATCAAAAGCAACTTGATTAAAGGTAGATTTATACCTTGAACATTCACCTTCGTCGCCTTCTTGAGGAGGTGAATTTGATGAGGTAGTGGATCTCTTCGGAATACCAACAATGCATTTGATGACTTTAGAGATTTCAACATTCTCTTGTTCACCATTATCATTAGCTGCATTCTTATGAGCATCTTCTTACAAAGTGGGTGTAAAAATTTTTCATTCCTCATGAACACAATATTCACAAGCTTGAGGTAATGAACATGAAATGAAAGTCCTTCTTGGAACACCTTCATGTGCCTTCATGGCCTAGGAGCATTCTCCATCATGTTTTCCATAACCAAGACCTAAATACTTAGGCCTTTCCTAAACAACAATTGGCTCAACAATGCCTTGTGCATGTTTTCCTAACCCTTTACCTTCATAGCCCATATTCATCAATAATTTGGACCCTATTCCTCTAGTGTGTCTTTCAAAAGCACCTACACATTCATCTTGAGAAAAAATTGAATATAAACTTGATTTGCATACCTCTTTTTCAAGCACATACTT
Organism: Pinus albicaulis; assembly: GCA_034641835.2. NCBI lineage: Eukaryota > Viridiplantae > Streptophyta > Pinopsida > Pinales > Pinaceae > Pinus > Pinus albicaulis. The sequence continues at coordinate 1,043,332,986 of CM076572.1, forward strand.
GGCTAAGGTTTATTTGGCATCATGGAGCTAATTCTCCATCTCATGCATCCTTTCAAGAAGTTCTTGCTTCTCCTCCTTCATGGAAATCAACTGCTCTTGAAGTATAATTCTCTCCCTCTTATCTTCATATATCTCTTGCACCATATCATTCATGATGTAGAGATTCTACAACATCTCTTTATCAAAGATTTTTGCTAAAGAAGATTGACTAGAGACATCACTTAATGGAGCTACCATCACACCTGCAATGCATACAAAGCTTCTTTGTTGTGATTTGAGAACTGAGCTCTCAATCTTGACCTTATCCTTCACACATAAAACTGCACACAGTGAAATTATCCTTGCACAAATTCAAAAATGAATAGCTAATTCTTCTAGCCATCCTTGGCTAAAATGAGCTAAAATGTGCTCTGATACCAACTTGATCTGAATATGGGCAAACTAGTTTTGTTGTGCTAGCTCCCTCATCAGTTAAGTAAAAATGTGTTTAGGATCGTCTCAAGTTAGCCATTCAAGTGAGGGTTTATGTGTCAAGTTATGTGTTTTTTAGTGAGAAATTTATGAGTTAATTAGATTTTAAAAACTCATGTACAACAAATGAAATGCAGAGAAATAGCACACAACATACACATTACACAATAGTGTATAACGAAGTTCACCCCTCCTGGGCTACATCTCCATGGACCTGCTTCAAATTACTAGGACCTCTTAGTATTAATGGTCAAATGTATATTTACATGCACCTAAAGTGCTCCAATGGATTTTAAACCTACTCCATTGGCTTCAGAAGACCCAAAAACCTCAAAAATGACTATTCAATCTCTGAAAATGGTTTCCAACTGATCTAGGCTTGACCTCCTCTCCTGGTGGCCCTAGGCTTCTTTAATATTAAAAGTGACAAAAACACTTTCAGAAGTGCTCCAACGCCTCTTCAACATATTCCATTGTGTTCAAAGCATGCCAATCTGCTAAGAATGACTCTTCTTGAAGCAAAATTGGTCGAAAATTGCTCCAGATATGCTTCATTTAATTTCTCCCTAGAATTCTCCTCAAAAAATGGAGATAACTCCAGTTAAACCTGCGAAATTTGGGGAGAATTCCAAAATTGGTGAAACCGCATAAATTCCCGTCATATTAACTGTTGTTTAATTATCATATAAGATGCAATTAAAAATGGATAAACAAGTCTTAACTACGCATAAGCGCGGTTTGACTAAATAAGGTTTAAAAATCTTTAACCGTGGGATTATATTAAGTAATCCGCATTAATACTTTAATCCTCTGTGCATAAATCCTCGCTCCGTTATCGTCATGTGGCTTGGTTTCATGGGGAGGGGGCTGGCCTGTGGGGCTAGCCCCCTCCAAACCCCCACCATATCAAACTTGCAACATTAAATATTTATCGGTAGCATAGTCTATTAAGATTTGATGTCGTGGCCCATTGGTATGGAGGCTGCGTTCATAGGTGGGAGGTCATGGGGTTGAACCCCGACTTCTGCCCATCCTATACATACAGTTTTGCACCAAATAACATTACGTTCCAAACCTTGGTTTTAAATAAAATTCATTCCACCATAGTTTGAAACTTTGGAATAATATTAATTCAGATTTGATAATAATACGCTAGCTTTGGGATATATATGGTATAGTTTAGACTTTGTAAAAATTCGACCATTGCATATAAATTCCGGAGTTTGGCATATAATTTTCAATTCGACCTTGGGTATGGTCCACCAGAGGGGGCATGTGGTGGCTCCTGGCTGCACCACGTGTTAGCCTCGAGTTGGCCCGTCCATCGATTAAAAAAAAAAAAAATTCAACCTTAGCAACAACCATTTAAAAAAATTGACCTTTAAACCTTGAGCGATGAATCCTGCAATGACACTTGTCACGGTCCCTTGTACTTGAGTAAGTCCCTCCTCATCTCTTCCTGCTGAAGAGTTTCCCACATTTCCTCCCAGTCTGAAAAATTATCTCTACCCATGATGCTCTGGACAAAGACTTGATAGTCTTCAAACACTAATATCAGGTCCAATCTGACCATCTTTGTGGCCTAAGGAACTACTCCTACAGCTTCTAGATGATCTCGGTTCTCTTGAAGTATAAATAGGAATGGATTAATGTGCCCACCCATATGCATCCTGGTAGTCCGCAATTTCTCCTCCAAAAACATTTTCCGTCATTTAGAAGATCCCTAATATATCTTCTCAGGGCCTACAACATTTCTCTAGTAGTCTCTTTTCTATCGATGTGATACATGACATGATCCCTCACTTTTTCAAGGATCAAGTGCTTTTCCTTAGCCATATCCTTTTTGAATGCTTTCAGAGGATATACATCTACCAGTTTAGCTACCACACCATCGATGAAGGCTTTGAGATCTTGTTCATCAAGGAAGCATATGATCCTTTCTTGCCAGATTACATAGTTGGAGGCTCCCTCCAACCGATCTTGATCTCTCATCCCACATTTTTCCATCTTTGCCGACTGTAAAAAAAAATTAAAATAAAATAAATAAATAAATAAATAATAAAAATAAATAAATAATAAATAATAAATAATAAATAAATAAATAGAACTAGCTCCCTTTCTCTCCTTTGCCCAGCTATTGGCCTGGTCTACGCACTCCCTGTTGGAGATAGTAGATCTACCACACAATATTGTTTCTCATCTATCAAGAACTAGAATTCCCCAGCTAGGAGTTCTCTGAAGAAGATAATCCCCCACATGTTGTCGATCTGCTACCTCTAACCTTTTGCACAGTTGGCTCTATGCATTCCCTGTTGGAGCAAGCCAAATAAGTCACGAACTCTATTTATTCTACACGAGAAATCAAAGTTTCTTGGGCATGAAAATATGTGAGGTTAGAAATCCCTGAAAAGGTCTTCATCTACTCTTCCTGACGCTTCTACACCATCAATCACTACTGCGCAGAAAACTGTGTCCCTCCAGATGCTGATCTGCACTGAAAATTTTGTGTTGCTCCCTCTTCCTTGGACAAAATATGATCTGGAAAATCCTACCTCTTTTTCAAATCACTCAGAGAGAGATTTCCTTTTAGCAACTAGCCCTCCTGGCTTGGACTGTGCAATCACCTAGGAGATCGATATGCTACTTACACAGTTCTTTGATCCCCAACTTCTCCTTCAACGTTGAATCTACTAGATTTGTTCTTATGCTCCTCCTACACTTAGCTTAAACAAGCTTTGATACCATGTGAAAACACATATTACCCGAAATCCTACTGCAACACTAATGAGAAATATCCTATATGTTAATTCCTTTTAACAAATTATTTACAATTTTCTATTGTAAACAACAAAATCTCATACACTACAACCTTCATAAATAAACTACAAAAAAATACAAGTGCTGAAACAAAATCTGAACTAGAGTAAAACATAGACACATCTGACAGTTATTTTTGTACCAATGTCCCAAGAAAAACCCAATGCGGGAAAATTGGTGCAACAACTGAGGGTTTATATATTATGCAGTAATTTTTTTGAATACATATTGGATACCTTGCTGGCTATCCTCACAAAGAATCTGACTGACAAGAATTCTTGTGATATTACCTCACACACTGACACTAGAAGCCCAACTAGCCAAAACCCCAGAATGGCAAGCCCTCCACTGCATCTGTGTAGTCTCTGCATCACTCTACGTGGGGAATGTGTGGCTTCAGCATTCTATCTCTTTTGTTGGCTGGATCTGGCCCTTTGGCCCCTTTTAGTCTCACACCCCAACTCTCTGGCACTAGATCTGACTGATCCTTAGGTGAATCACAGACTTCCCTTGGGTTACTATGTTGCCTTTATTGGCTTTTCGCAGCCTCTGTGTAGTTGTTACATTGCCACTATTGGTACTTCTCTCTATCTTCTCTGTTGTGTATTCTTTGGCTCAGGAATCCTTAATACCGGAATTATTTCCCCTCTATGCAAATATCTCTTGATTGATTTTTTCCCTGAGTAATGCTCACTAAATAATTTTGATCTCTTGATCCTCTCTGTGTCATTTCCAAATGACCCTTCAAGTCCTTCTTATAATATTCTCATTGAGACTCCAACGGTCGAGGTTAAATCATTAATCAATGACTAAGATTAAATTTCGACTTGATCTTCGCTTCCTCTAGAATATTCACACTTTGTTTTATTAATACCCTTTAATTATTTTATTTTCCTAAGTTTAGACTTACAGTCCCTTTAAAAATAATTAATTATTTTAATAAAACATTCTCTGAGTGGAATTTTCACAAACGATTTCTAGGTTCTTTAGAATACGTATGTCTAAGTATCCATACAAAGTTTTATACTTACATCACATCCGATGCTACCCAAATCAACAATCCAAACAATCTTTTGTGATCTAGACCAAGACATGTTCCCTTGTCCGAAATCATTTCAAAGGAATCTGAACTTATCTTCTGTGATCTAACTCGAGAATCTCAAAGAAATCTGAGTATGTCTTCTGCACTAATGTGAGGTGCCTATACACCTATTTATAGTGGTTTGTGCATGCTTACATTAAGTTTACCTATCATTTTGAATGGTTGTGACCTTATTTGAGATGAGCTGACATGAATATGATGTGCATCTTTGAGGCCGACATCAAGAGGAGAACCGTGCTTGTCTTCAAAGGGATTTCTAGACATATTCTAATTGTAACATGACTTCATTTACATGAATATAATTATTTTTATTACAAGATGAAAAAATCCTAAAGACATTAAGAATAAGTATTTGACCTATAAATAAAATTATTTCTCATGAAACCCATGATGCAAGTAATACAATAAATACAATTTATTTTCCGTTGTCTCTTCTTTACAAAAAATCATAATTACATTTCATTATGAAGACCGAACATAGTTACACCTTTCAACACCCAGGCCCCAGTCAAGCAACATTACAACAACCTCACTGCCGAGTATTTCTAATTTTATGTGGAAGCTTCAAAACTGTGGTATAGTTTCCAAAACCTTAGATCACTTTCATAGCCATTTGAGCACTCCAATGTTGTCATGGTATGTACCTGTACCTAAAAACATTTTATTATTTCTAATATGCTTATCCACATATATAATTAGGCATTACTAATAACAATAATAAACATGCAATACTCAACCCTATGTACCATGCAGTAATTAACCAATCCTTCATACATTTTAACAAACAAGCATGTACAACATAATTCAATACACATATATACCAAGCCCTAGCTAGGGTTTACAACCAAATAACACATAAATAATCGTAAAATTTGAAGAGAAATAAGATGTAATATACCTTTCTAGTTTCTTTCTCTCTCGAAATCATCTTCTCAAAGTTGGAGTTAGTGGCTCTTCCTCTTTTGATTCATGTTCTGTTGTAGAGTCTGATTCTTCCTCAGTTAGCTCAAACTCTATCTTCTCGAGTTCCCTTGGTAGGAATTCATATTTAATAACATCTTTCATCTCTCAAAACACCACATATTGATTGTACACAACCTTCCTTGTTTCCAGGATCCAAAGCTTATAAAATTTTAAACCATCCTTATACCCAATAAAGATGCACCTTTCAGATTTACTTTCCAACTTGGTTCTTTTCTCCTTTGGAACGTGTACATATGCATCACAGCCAAATACCCTCATATGTGAAATAAAGGGTTTCTTACCAGTCCATACCTCATGTGGAGTCTTATCCTCCAACGCTAATGAAGGTGATATGTTAACTAGGTAATATGTAGTCTCGATTACCTCTGCTTGGAATTCTTGTCCTAACCCAACACCACCAAGCATGCTTCTTTCCTTTTCCATCAATGTCCTGTTCATCTTTCTGCAACTCCATATTGTTGAGGTGTTTATGGAGTAGTATTTTTTCATTCTATACCACACTTCTTACAGAACTCTTCAAATTTCTTCTTGTAGAACTTTCCACCATTATCAGTCCTTAACACCTTGATCTTCTTCTCTCTTTGATTTTCCACCAGAGCCTTAAATTATTTAAACCTGTCAAAGACTTCATATTTCTTTCTCAGGAAATATATCCATGTATTCCTTGAGAAGTCATATATAAAGGAGACACAGTACATAGACTTAACCAGTGATAGAACTGCCACAAGACCAAACACATCACTGTGCACAAGCTCTAATATCCCTTTCTCCCTCTTAGCACCGAAGGAGAAACTAACCCAATTTTTCTTCCCACATACACAATGTTCAAAGAAATTGAAATACAAATAGAAATTAGACATACCTTATACCATATCATTACCATGCAGTATTATAAGGCCCTTTTCTCGAATATGTCCAACCCATTGATGTCATAACATGGTCTTTCCTCCAGCACCACTAAGTTTTCTGCTCCACTTTCAAGAACTAGAGAATTGTTGCACCATCAATAATAGTGCTACCAAGAAGCTTGTACAAAGTTCCAATCCTAACTCCCCGCATCAATACCAATGCTCCCTGAACCATCTTTCGGGTATCTTTCTCTAACATTGTTTTTACACCTGCATCATCCATCTTGCTTACATAAATCAGATTTCTAGCCAATGCACGAATATGCAGAATAACAACAAGTGTTCTAATCCTACCACCTTGCAACTTCAACTTGAATTTTTCGCACCTAATGATTTTTTCCTTCCTATCATCCCCTAAGAATACATCACCACCATCATATTTATCATACTCGTAGAACCATTCCCTATGGGGAGTGAAGTGAAAGGATGCACCCGAGTCAATCAACCATGCCTCGTGATATACATGTGTACTTGAAAAAGAAGCAAAGTAGACATCCCCACCTTCATCTGAGGTGGTTTTCGCCTCTGTGGAAGGAGCATCATTAGATCCCTTTCCTTTCTCAGGAGATTTAGATCTATAGTCATTTTTGTAGTGTCATTACTTTCTGCATTTCCAACACATATTTATAGGTTTTCTTGAAGATTTATATCTCCCTCTAGGTTAATATCTCCCACTTGAGGACTTATTTTTGTTTTTGTTCTGGGACTATCCTTATAAGTACAAGGCATATCCGTTCTGGCTCTCCATATTTTTCCGTCTCATCTCCTTCGAAAGCAAGGAAGAGACTATTTCATCAAACTTCGAGGTAGTTGTATTACTACCTATTGCAACAACTAGACTATCCTATGAATATGGTAGAGAACACAACAAATTGATGCACTTATATTCGTCTAAAATTTTAATATCAACAGATAAATACTGGCTTGCCATAGTATTAAAGGCGTTCAGATGATCCGTCACCGAGTCTCCATCCTTCATCCTCATGTTATACAACTTTTTCCGTAGGAACAGTTTGTTCACCATAGACTTATATTGGTGAAAATTCCCTAACTTGTCCACAAATTCTTCACCATAGATTCCCCTGATACATTCAACAATACTGAATCTAAGATACACAATCGTATTGTTCTCTTTTCCTTATGATCCAAATTTTCCCAGTCTTCTGTTGATATTGTCATTGTTTTAGTACCCGGATCTATCATGATCCATTGATCTTTATCCACCAACGGATCCTCCATCTTGAGCTTCCACAACTCCAAACTCTTACCATTAAATTTCTCGATATCTATCTTTCCATTGCTCATCATCTTCTTTCACCGCAATAATCAATCCCATAGATCTCCCATTGAACAAGGTCTACCACAAGCTTGAGAAAAACCCCTCAACAGCAAAGGTGCCCCCTTGAAGATGAAACAGCTCTGATACTAGATGTATATTTTAACCCTATAAAGAAATTATTTACAAACGAATTATTAAAACAAAAAATATACAATGGTGATAACATAAAACAAATACACATATATTTTCCCCTGGATCCCAAAACCAGGACTACCAGATAGATTTTCCATTATATTCATTTCAATGTTAGAATACAAATATATACATGTCGAAGCATTCATAAACCTCAATACATTAATCTTGGATTAGAATATAATTGTAGTTTCCTTGACCGAATCTACAAAATAACATGGGAAGAAAATCATCATGCCCAAAACCATGTGTAAATCCCATGCACAAAACCATAGGTAGGTTCGCCCACCTATTATATGGTCCAAAAAAAAATCTCGGGCCATTGCCCCAAACCCTATGTAGGGGGGCTACTGCCCCCAAACAAGCGGGGTTGTTGCCCCACCTGTTGTGCCTGGCACAATGAACAAGAAAACCTTTCGCCCCCCAACGCGTGCGACTAGTTTATATAACACACACAAGTCACCCTTGAGTTAGGACTACAACTCCATATGCAACAGTTGTAATCTAAACAACTAAACCTTAGCTAAGGAACCAACCCTAGCAGCCTCAATCTCCAACCACGGGCTCATGTTCCCATGACTCGCACCCAAGTGGCACAATTTGAATCCCTTGGTGGTTCCCACCTTCCAACGCAACATGAATGTACAACACAGGGATCGGGTAGGGGTGTTACATTCCTCCCCCCCTTATTTTATGCATCGTCCTTAATGCATGATGTGTTTATAATTTGAGTTTTATGTTGCAAAGTGACTTAAGCTTCCACTATGTTGCTGCAAGTCCATCTTCTCATGCATGGATTTATCTTGGGGTATCCTCCACACTTCTGGTGCCATCTGCGCATCAATAAGATCTGGAGGTCTTTGCCCCATGTTGTTGAGCGTGTAATCTCAACAACATCTTCAACACACCTAGAGGACATCAAAAATGGAATCAACGTCAACAACAATTAATTTTGATTTATGTGTGTGTGTGTGTAAATATATGTATGCACACACACACACACACACATATATAGACACTTCATTTCAGAAAGAGCAATAACAACATTCATGCATGTAATCATTCATCTAACCAAACATGAATTTATAATTTTCATGCAATATAATAGCTATACAAATATTCATGTCAGGTTGGAATTCTTGTGCCCAACTATGAAGCATTGTTCCTTATGAAAATGCCATATACCATCCATGTCTACAATTTTTTCATTTAATTACAGCATATAGTACCCCACGTAGTCTCACTAATTGTTGTTGTTGTATACAATAAATTCATTTCTTGTTATTCTTGAATTTTTGGCTACCATTGTTCTTTTTTCTTTGTCTCTTTTTAAAATAACAATCAGCCTCTTCATACTGTGTCAACTTGTTCCCATAAGGATTCTACTTTATCCATGTTAAAAGAACCGACCTTTGAGGGTAGTTTATCAATACCAGCCTTTCATTGTTAATTACCTTACACAATTGTTGTAGATCTTTTCTAGACACCTAATTGACATATTGTCTACAACCTGAAAAATCGTTAAGCTGTTAGTATGCTTAATGATAAAGGATACATTGACCATAGATAAATACAAATTTTTCTTTATATCGAACCTAGGTAAAATTCCTAAATTTTATTCCCTTCTCACAAGTCACGAACAAAACTCTCTTTCCATATACCTTCTTCAATTAACATGCAATAATATATGCCTCCTCCATACACCATATCCATACACTCATTATATAATTCCAATGTGCATACCAACGCAACGCATGTGTATCTTGGCGATATTTAATCTTTGTTATTTTCAACAATCAAATATGGAAGAGTTAAGGAATTCTCCTTCCCTTCCTATACAGATTTTGGTACTCCCTTGCATGGCTATCCTATTTTGTGGTTTTTTCCATTATTTATTTATGCTCACTAGCCAACTACATTTTATAATCATCCTCGTGATTGTTATTCTTGTTATTTTCAGCTGTTGTAACCTGTCAAAACCTGTTATCATCCTATAATAATCGATCAGAAGACATAGTATAATTTGTTATAAACATGTGACAATGGTTATGTTGATGGTTTTGAAATGAAAGTGTCGCTATGGCATACATCAACATCTTGAACTTCTTGGCGATTGATTTATGAGAAATAATGGGAATGTTATCTTACAGCTTATAGCTGCATGGGTAAGGGTTAAATCCACATGTAGAATTGTTTATCTCTATGGTCATGTGTGAATCTCCTTTCCGCAAAACTTCAAATGCATGACATGTTTTATTCCATAAAAATGGATAGTTATAACGTCATAGAAAGACTATCATTATGTATACACCTGTATTTGCTCAAATATTCAATATCGGTAACAAGAATATTTCAACGCTAACAGGAATATGTGAAGCTAAATATTTAATTCAAGTCTCCTTTTTATCACGATCTCTTAATTTATATGATGTCATATTTTTCAAAATAGAAATAATATTTTTTGTATGGATAGCGGTATGAAATGATCTTCTTGAATAGGCAATCTTTTCTTCATTTGAACCATTGGAAAATTTACAGTGGAATAATCATTTGCCTCCCAACTGTATTGGCTCACAAGCTGATGTAAGAAGATAGAAGTTTCCAGTCTTGTCATGTCAATTCCTGGGAAAAGTTGGCTTCCTCCAAATAAAATTAAATTGTTGCCACTTACATCTTTTTCTTGCCATCTCCAAGGATTGAACTAGAAGGACGCTACAATTAAGGCAGCTACGAGCAACGACATCATAGCTATGGTCCAATGATGAGAAAGTCCTTTCAATGATCTCAGGCTCTTGACTTGGATCCTTGCAAAGTATATGAGTTTGACAATCTTGACTTTCGGCACTCTTCTATTTTAAATTAAAATGAAAGCCGCATGTCCCAATGTAATGTAGATATAACATTGTGGATACCTTTTTCATTCAATTATGATGTTGTCCTCTAGGCGATATCGAGGCTTTGACTTTTGTACTATTCATGTAAGAGGGAACTCTATTTCCATGCCTTTCATGTGACATTTGTATCCCTTTGAATAAAAATACTTTAGACACCTTTCTCGATTAAAACTTGAAGATTTATTTTCTTTTAGGAACCTGATAGACTTTATTGTTGTGAATGCATATACCGGATTTCTATATGATCAAAAGGGACTGAAACTTAAGGAAGACCTTATATTCATAATGTGTATATGAACATATTCTTTTGGTTAGAAGACTTTATATTCATAATGTGTATATGAACATTTTTTTTTGGTTAGAAGACCATTTACTTTTTTTTCTAGCTTAATGAACTTTAGAAAAGAGTTGTAAATAAAGGTCAATTTCTCTTTTGTGGTTTTTGAGAAAGAAGGGGTGGCATTTTTTTTAAACATGTGAAAAGTCATAGGACAAACTGGGGAATTCTTATACAAATGGAATTGAGGATGGGAAGACACCAACAATGACTTGCAGAACTTATACATTATTGACATGCATCTTTTTCCATTATTTATTTATGCTTACTAGCCAACTACATTCTATAATCATCCTCATGATTATTATTCCTATTATTTTCACTTGTTATGACCTATTCTAAACCTGCTACAACCTATTATCATCCTATAATAATCGGTCACAAGACATAGTATAATCTATTATAAACTTGTGACAATGGTTACAACTTGTTACAATCCTGGTATAAGCACTACAACCAATACCTGTGATTAGCTTCCTCTTTAGCTCCCTTCTTTGCTTCCACTGACTCTTTTATTGTATGTTTCTCCATATTTTTGAAAAAAACAACATTATTTATGAGGATGGTGCTATTTTTGGCATTTTTTCTCGCCGATCACATCCAGCCAATGCTAAATAGTTTTGACTCTAGCGCGACGTAGATGCCTAGTTTAACCTCCTCTTTATCTCGTGATGTGGCTCATGTACAACTTCCTGTGAAATGTCCTACTTTTCTCCTTTTTATCGCACTATATTTAGCATCCACTTTAGCGTCCTTTGTAGCTTTCGTTTTAGGTTCATGTGTAAAATCCTATATTCTTCCTCGTTTTGGAATTTTTTTTAGCACACACTTTAGCTTCATGTTTAGCCATGCATGAACTATTGTACATCATTGATCTAGTCACTTTCCTTGTGCATAACTATGTCATCATAAATAATAAGCCAAAGGAGGTACGCTTGATTGTCATTTACTTGTAGGATTTGGATTTTAGGGATGATATGACTTTTTTTGTTACAGGTGTCGAGGATGGATTTTGTAATTAAGTTGGGGGGATGAGTGTATTGTATCCTTTGTATGATACACTATGTCAATTGTACTCTAATTCGATAATTACCTTTGGCTGACACACAATACACTTATCCTAATTCGGTAATTACCCACGGTCGCCATTACTCCTTCTTCCATTTCTAAAAATCAATGTGACTACTTGGAAATCCTTCTTGGTAGTTTTCATTTGTGATGGAAAGCTTGAATTCAATGAAAGGGTAACCCCAATTATTCCCTATCCATTTCCAAATTTCATTAAACTGTTATTCTCTACCCTGGCAAGTGTCTGTATGTACCAATTATAGCCCTGTAACAGTCTTTGAACATTTCTCCGCAATAACAATCTCTGAAAAAACCATGGGAGGAGGGGCATGTTGAAAAATGTAACTAGGTTCAGTCTTCACAATTTTCATTGTACTCATCCAATTATATATTTTATTTAAAAGAAAAAACAAAGAAAAAAATAGTTTTTGAAGCATGTGTTTCATGTTCAAGTTAATTTATTAATTAGGTCAGGCATGTTCTTCATGCCTTTAGGTTTTATTGAGTCAAAAGAATATTTTTCATGAGTCAAATTAGTATTTTATTGAAGCATGTTCTTCATGCTCATTATTATTTGTATTGGTCAAAGTCAAAAGCTTATTTATAGCCTTGAAAACAAAATTTAAAATATGTAATTTGGGTTCAATTTCCCTCTAGAAGCCAAGTTTCCCTTGCCTATCAAGTCGTCCCTAGCTGAGAAGACATGTTTGTTCAAACCCCTAAGGAAAATATAAATAAAGGGAAGTTGAAGCTCATTTGGACACACAATTTCGCACGAGTTGGTATGAAATATTGTAGAAAGGAATAATGAAGAAGAGGAAGGTGGAAATTTGTAATTGAAGAAGGGTTTCTCTTGAAGTCTAATTAGTGGAAGTTCTACCTTATCACATCTCTTGTTTAATATTTATTGTTGTTCTTTTGTTGATATATTTGTTGTGTAGAAATAAGGAGGGTTTGACTTGGCATCTAGAGGATTAAAGTCTTTCTATGATCATGGGTCTTGGATATATCACTTTGATATGATTCTATAAGAAGATATTTTTTCTAGGTTTTCCCCTTGGTGGGATTTTTCCCTAGCTTAGAGCCTATATCTTGTGTTCTTTGTGTTCCTGTGATCTTCATATTTTGTACATTTGATAATTGTTTGATGAAGAACATAATAAAATTAATAAAAAGCTGACAAATTTCACAATCAATTATCAAAGAAAGAGAAATATAACCTAATTCATAAGCCTCCCAATTTCTCAACATGGTATAAGAGCTAAAGTGGTTTAATCTAGTTGAAATATCTATAAATCAATTCAGTGGATCTTTTATGGAGAATTTTGAAGCAATTTTGGTGGACTAGTTGTGAAACTTCTAGACATAATGCGAAATTTCTAAGGAGGTCTAATTCAGGTATCTTTTCTAGAGCTACTAAACTGTAAATTAATGCAACGAATAGACTGTGGGAATTGATGTGAGATTGTCATGCAATCCGAAGATGATTGATCCTGCTTGATACATATAGGAGTTCAATACAAAAAAATTCTTGAGTTTTGAGAATAACAAGTAATCTGAGTCTTTCTCTTAGATGAATATGAATTATCTCCTTTACTTCAACAAATGTGAGTTTGTTACAACACATGTATGTGATAAGAGTATGCTATAGTATACAGTTGCAAGTCCATACAAGTTATGAAGTAATGTGAATTTATGAAAGGAATAGTTATGAAAGATAAGGGATTTGAAGCTCTGTCATAAGGATCCAAATTCCTAAGGCTCCTATCTGAAGTATTGTAATGACCCTTGTTCGTATGGCTAATTACAGAGCTTTGTATTGATCTCACTATGATGGACCGTGTTGAAATATTGTGTACAGTGGCATGGGATCGCATGGAATTACATGCTTTGTGGCCATATGGAATCACATACTCTCTTTTTTCAACATGAAAAATACACTGGTTTATATATTGTACCACGACAAGAACTCTTAAGGCCACAAATTTTAGCAATTACATTCAACTGTTCTATAATATGGAGGCTTCCCTCCAGATATACCATAGCAAAAAAGCAAAAAAAATGTCATACACCTCCCAAAACTATAAACATTTTTCCTTTCCATCTGCACAACAGCTATCAAGTATTTATCTAAGTTTGTACAAAAAAAAACAAAACCAGAGTCGTGCAAAAAAAAATAGCCCGTGATGTCAGAGTTCTCTCACGCACTTGAGGGATATAACAGTCAGTTCTAGTACAGAAAACTGTGAAGCTTCTCCAGGTGTTAAAAGAAGTTGACCTTCCCCACCGCTCCCCGTCCATTTGAGTTTAATAATTCATAATGCATTTCACCAAAGGTTCCATCCAATCCTCTTTTTGATAGTCGATCTTCTTTTTCTCCCTGTAGACATGACAAAAAGAAATGGTAGTGAAAGTCCTTTTTAAAGCATATATTCTCTCAAGCCAGTGAGATAGCATACTCAGGTTTAATGAGGACTTCGAGTTCATGTGGTCAATAAGGATTTTAGAATCCCCAAAAACCCATAAATTTTCTAAATATATCTGATTGGCAAACCATAATAGGCCCCATAATGCCAAGCATTCCGCCCTCGTGTTCGTGCCAGTCCCTCCATTCCAATAGATTTTATAATGACAAGAGGATGATACCATAAGCCAGGCTCCGCAGCCACACATTGAATTCTGTGATGCCCCATCAAAATAACCAGCTAGGTAATGTACCTCATGTGGGCATAATATTTTTGAAACGTCAATTGGAGGTTTATGACAAATTTTTACCCTTTCCCAAGAACTATATATCTAAAAAACAGTTTTAATAGGAGAGCATGGCAGTCCCTCAAATAATTTCTTATTCCTATTGCACCAAATGCACCAGTGGAATAGAATGGGAATGACCCTGTAATTCCTACCTCTTTGTAACCACCATCTGATGCAGTCCACCGTTGTCATATATATTGGGGATTGTATATGCAATTTTGCACACAAGATTTCCAGATTTTCCTTTGCGAAAGTGCATTGATAGAATAGGTGTAAATTATCCTCTGACTCTTCACCACATAAAATGCACAATCCTGGACCCTGCCAACCTTTTCTTTGCATATTTTTCCAAGTTAAATTCTTATCTCTCCAAACTAGCCATAGGAATATGATCATTTTAACTTGAACTTTGACCTTCCATAATACCTTGAACTAGATATTTGGTCCCTGATTCAACTTATTGTTTATTAACATGGTGTATATTTCCTTTGCTTTCAGCCCCCCTTTTGCTGATAAACCTCCCCATGATAATCTATCTCCCGCATTTGATCTGCATAGTCCTAAAGATATCAGGGATTTTGTGAACCCATTCCACTCTAATTCCCACCTTCCATTCAGTCCCAATGTTGTATATTTTTTTCATCTTGGGGCCTCGTGATCCCAACCATCAATAATCTGGTGTAGATAAAAGAAACCCCTTTGATTTAAAACATAAACAATCTCGTCTTTTAAATTTTGATGATTTCCATTCCCCATCATATGTCGACAGGAAATGAGGATTTTGTGTCCATTCCTGAAGAGCCACCTCATATTTTCATTTAATAAATACCATATTTTTCCAAAACCCTTCTATATGTTTGTTCTATTACTGCCTTCCTTCCATCCCGAGATGACTAGATCCTCCATTACCTCCTATCCAAGGTATTTATGCTTAATAATCTCTTGCCATGTGCCTGTGAAATGAAAGCATCTCCACAGAGATTTCATGATGAGAGATTTTCCAAACACGTCCAGATCAAGAATTCGCCATCCCCCTTTTTCTTTTGGAATAGCAATAATTTCCCACCTTGATAAATGTATACATCTTTTATCTCGCCCCCCACCCCAAATAAATCTAGCCATGATCTTTTTTATTTCGTTCAGAATCTTATTCAGGATAATGTAGAGGTGAGCCCAGAAAACAGTGAATTGTTGAAATACAGCCTGAGACAGAATCAATCTACCACCCCTGGATAACCATTTTTTTTATCACACATTTAGCTTTTTCCTATATTTACCGATGAACCACTTCCGATACTCTACGGTGTAGTTTAAAGCTTTCATCCTAAAACCCAGATATGTCATGCCATCCTTTAAAGGGGCCCTATTAAAGTTTAACATAGTTGATAATTCATTATAGTCCCCTTCCTCACCAGCTGCATAATATAAGCATGACTTTCCTTCACTTGTCATCATTCCTGAAGCTGCCAAAAAACATTGTAATATGCTTTGAAGAGCTTCCCAGCTTTTTCTCTACAACATGCCAAAAATTAGAATGTCGTCTACAAATAAACTATGAGATGCCACATTTTCTGTGGCAATACTAATACCTCGAAATAGTCCCACTTCAGCTGCCCTTTTGATCTTTATGCTCAAAGCGTCCATCATAAAAATAAATAAGAGTGGGGAAAGTGCGCATCCCTGACGAAGCCCCCTGCTCGGGTGGAAAAACTTTGTGGCAGAGCCATTAATAATAATGACCATAGACGTGTTGCTAATGCAACCCATAACCCACGCTACAGCATCTCTATCCAGACCAATTTTGAATAACACAAGTCTCATTAAAACCCAATCAGTTCTATCATATGCCTTATTTAGATCGATCTTCATCACCATAGCTTCCAACTTCTTGGATTGAATAGTATGAATAATTTCTTGTGTCGCTTCCATAGCATCATGTATACTTCTATGTTTTAAAAATCCAGATTGCTCAGGCGTGATAAATTTTGATAGGACCCCTTTCATTCTTTTCGCAATTACTTTTGATATGATTTTATACAATGTGTTACACAAAGATATGGGTCTATATTCATTAAAAGATAGCTTTCCTTTTTTCTTAGGGATTAAAGCTATGAAATTTGAATTGATGGCCCCATGAATCCTCACATTCACCCGAGCTTCCTCCACCATGTCTGTCAAGTCCAAAATGAAATCTTCATAGAAGTGAAGGAAAAAGTTCGGGGTCCATCCATCCAGCCCCGGACTCTTATCTACTGCGAAAGATTTTAAGACAGTTTTTATCTCCTCAGGGTATATCTTCCCATTGAATCTTTGTAAGTCTTCATTATCGAACATAAAAGGATAACTCTGGAGAATTTCCAATTGTTCATCCATCACTTAATCCTTCCGTCTCTTATATAAGTTTCCAAAAAAATCCATGGCAGCCTTTTTGATGTCTTCAGTCGAGCAAACAGATGTTCCCCAAATTGCATTTGCTCTCCTCCTACCCGATGCATATTTATGGAAAAATTTTGTATTTTTATCTCCTACTTCCAGCCAGATGACACGACTTTTTAGCCGCCACGTCATTTCCTCTCTGATTAAGTGTGATCGGTATTCAGCTTCCAATAATTTGAGTTTTTTCAGAAATCAACTGCCTGTCTCCCTTCCGCCACCTCCCTTAGGATCATAGCCCTCTCCAAATGTATAAGTCTGATCCTTTCCTTAATTTTTTGCTTATTTTCCTTTTCCAATAGTCACACCGCCTTCTTCAATCCCCTCAAAGTGTTGGAAAGATGTGTCATAGATGAGATTCCAACACCCCTTTTATGATTTTTAATATAATCCCTTATCGTGATATTGAATCCCTCATCATCCAACCATATTCTATTGAATTTGAAAGGATATATGTCATGTTTAGCCTCAAAATCCCATCCCAAGCTAATTGGTCTATGATCTGATATAGTAAGATCCTCAACATATGTTGAAATCCCCCGCATCATAGATCTGAGACCAGAGTTAATCACAAAACGATCAATGCGCTTACCTATGAACTCCTTTCCCTTTCTTCCATTGAACCAGGTTGGGCAGTTAACCACCATTGGGGTGTCAATTAAATTAGCATCCAGCAAAATATTTCGAATCTCAGCAGCGAGGGGGTCGGCCCTACCCTTCTCACCCCATATTTCATTTACATGAAGAGTGCAATTAAAGTCCCCTGCGAAAATGGAGTTTTGTAACAAGAAGAAACCACAGCTTTCCATCCTTTTCCAGAAGGGTAATCTATCAATATAAGGAGCATAAATATTCACAATGTGAATTCTCTGGCGAAAACTCCAACAGTATCCCGAGAGTAAGATTCCACCAAAAAAGTCGAATGCTTTCAGAGTAATCCACTGTGGATCCCACAAAGCTGCTAATCCACATGATAGACCGATAGCATTTTTCGCAGCGATATGCCACTATAGTAGCATGGTGCGGAAGAAAGCAATGGTGCAATCAGTAGGCATCATCGTCTCTTGAATCAAAATGATAGAAGGCTTGGAGAAAATTACAAAATTCTTAAAAGACAAATTCTTATCATGACCCACCAGACCTCAAAGATTTAAGGATACAATCTTCATGATGGAGCCTTAGCGGAAGGGGTCAAAGCTCTAAGGACCCGACCAATAGCAAGAGAAACAGGAACATCACGGAAATTTCCGTCCGGTAATTCATTAACTAAACCCGACATGGAAACCGATTTCTTTTTCATTTCGGTCTATCCTTTCCCCGTTGAACAGTGACATTCGACCTAGAACATGGGCTTATCAAGATGGGTGGGGAAGATAGACCAGCGTCCACCGAAAGGGGTTCCAATTTAACACCAGGATTTAACATAAGTAATTTGATATCGCTTCTAATAGAATTCCTGGGGGATAGAACATCACCAGACGAAGGAAGAGGGGAGGAAAGGGTGGGACAACCAAGCAGGTGATCAGGAGCCGATTCTACCACCCGGCCATATCTATTAGAATTTGTAGACAAAATACGTTCCTCCTATTGATAAACGGTAAATCAAGGGTGGATCGGGCCCTCACTGGAGAGACCCTCTGAGGATTAGCACCCACATCCACCCCTGAAGGAAAAGGAGAAGGGCAGGATGGTGACACCCGAGACACTTCAGGACGAGATTCAGACAGAAAATCACACACAAAAGCATCGGAGGTGGAAGGACCAGTTGAGGTGTTCTTACCCGTGAGAGTAGACGAATCATCGTAGGGCTGACAATGAGGTTGGATTGCCACAGCAGCACGAGTCGTCCTCCCCCGAATCTCCATCTTGTCCCGTTTATGCAACCCGTCCCCACGCCATCGGATACACTTCCGCATCAGGTGCCCCGTTTCATGACAGAGATGGCATCTAAAGGGAACTTGCCAATAATTGATAGACTGCCTATGTATCGCTCCATCCCACAATAGGTCAATGTGGGCTGGAAAACCCCTAACAAACGGCACCTCGACAAGAACCCATGCTACCCATTTGTTAAAGACATCATGACATTTCAAGTCGATGAAATGACACCTCCCAATGTTGTCGTTAATGGCATTAAGAACCTTTGCATTCCATAAATGCAGAGGGAGACTGTAAAGCTTTGCCCAGATGATGTGATTTACAGGAGAATTTTTCCTCGGATGAAAGCCCACGTCCCTCCTGTGTAGGGCAAGAAAACATCTGCCATATACCCATGTTCGGCTTAGAACCTCCCCAGCATCTTCATCCTTTAGCAGGTGAAAACAAAACCACCCATCTTCCAACCTGCTAACCATAGGAATGTAACCTAATAACTTCTCCCAAGCTTTAAGAAGCCAATCCAACATGTTTATGTTGTTGTGTTTTTCAAACTTCCACCAGCCCACCACTGCGCGCTTTGATAAACACTCCACTCGCTCCCATAGAATATCAGTGCCAAAACTTAGTAATCGACAGTCCTCATTCGACTTGAATGGATCCCCCACTTTTCAGTCTGGTAGAAGGAGATAGAAGAGGAGCCGAAGGAAACTTCAGGCCACTATCAGGAAGCAATGCCTTAGGAACCCGGCTGCGAAGCGAAGAAGAGCAGACAGTGGGAGCAGTGGGTCCACATGCACGAGGAGTGATATTGTCTTCTGCCACCTTGATGGCATGCATGAAGGACACGTCCAAAAGTGCCTTGTCACATTCCCTAATGTATTTATTAAGGTCCGCCATCCCAATGGAAAAACATGCATAAATGATGCTAGTCGAATCAGTCCTCCTCCCACGTCATCCCCAATAGCCACAGTGTGTAGCATGTCAACACTGCCAAGTAGATAGCAAGGACAAAAACAAGCGCCAAGGCGTCACAAGATGACAAAACCTTATACCGTAAAATACCTGGTATCATTAATCATTTATAACTTCCATCTAATGATCACCAACCCTGCCAGTCCATAAGAGGACAAGGTGTAAGGACAAGTAGTTATTCACCACCCACCACTACGGGGAGGACCCGAAAGAGTACAAAGAGATAAAAGAAAATGAAGTTGTCTTTAGTGCGACTTTTTGAAGTTTCAGGTGCCGGAATTTGGTGAAAATTTTTGATGTAAAATCTTGGTTTTTGTTATTCAAACTGGTTTTTTGACTTTATATTTGGATTCAGCACTCTCAAAAACCTCTAGGGCACTTTGATTGTGCAAAGTTAACAATCAAACTTCTCTTTTCAATAAATTTCTGCCGAAATTTAGAGAAATTACACCACAAAAAGTCACTGTAAAAGCCTTTAAAAAGTTACACTAAAAACCACTGGAAAGAAAATAAACCTAGAAAACCCCTTCAATGTCAATCAAATCCAAAGTACCGTAGTGGATGAAAAGGACGCCCCCAATGGCCGCCGCTGTCAGAGAGATCAGCGCCTGAGGAAAGTTTTGAAAAATAAACCGATATGAAACCGGCGAAATCAACACTACCGGAAAAGCCGAAGGGCAACCCCCCGTCCAAACCACTCCATCCCCATAGAAACACAAAAGACTGTAGAACAGAAAAACCACCTCCTAGCTAGAGGGTCTTCAAAAACCAGTCATGCCATATGGTTCAGATTCCAAAAGCAAGCCCTGACAATACAAGACTGAGACAAACAGATGAAAACTAGTGTTAATAAGCACCAACAGCAAACGAAACATCTACCAATGTTCCACCACCTTTTACATAACTGAATCTCTAAGCTCTTGCACGGCCTGCTAATGTTTATAAATTGACACCAGCTCTAAACCTTCGATGGTTGTTCGCTGCCCACGGTCTCCGGGTCCTCCGATAGCCATAGTCTACTTATGATACATTGTACAGCTTCTCTAAACATCACTCTTTCATATATCAGTTACTTCCACAGTTTTCCAATGATGGTCTTTCCAGATTCAGAAATTTCAATGTTAACCAGCATAAAACCAGCGAAATCTACACTACAGGAAAAGCCAAAGGGCAACCCCCGGTCCAAAACCACTCCTGAGGCTTTTCATCTAATCTAGTTCTGCGCTTGCTGGAAGAATCTGATCGGAATCCTGGAATCACACTCTATGTATGGTGCATCGTATGGTTCGTGGCACATAACATTACATTTCACAGTGACGCCTAGAGTGTCATCGCATTCAATTAAACATAGTATCATTGCACATGTTAATTAGGGCTCGTATAAGATTACAGTGGCTTGCATCCGTTATACTGTAGTCTGAAAGTGTCATCGCATACACAGTGGATGTCATACATTATATGGGTCGCTACATTATACACAAAGGCTCGCATTTCATATTTCTGGATCATGCTATACCTTTGTGGTTCATTGGCAATTATGTGGCAGTTATATTACACTTGTGGTGACTCGGGCAACGCTAAGTGCTGGGCTCACTTTCGCTAAAAGTCAATGACTCTGTCTCGCTTGATAGTGATGTCACTACATGTAGTAACTCGCTCTGTCACATATAAAAAAGAAAGAAAGAAAGTATTTTTAATGTTCATGAGGCTAAAAATAGTCTATGGGACAGATTGCTTCTTTATCTGGCTCTTGTATTCGGTCTTTTTCGTGTGGAGTATTACAATAACTGCTCCTCGCTTATCGATAAACTCTTCGCTGAATAGATTATCCCAAGAACTAGCTGCCAGAATCCCTGCATAGTTTTCCTCGCTGTCTTTGAAGGCCTCACATTCTAAAATGAAATGTTTTTCTGATTCCACTTTTCTGGAGGAGCAAAAAATACATACTCTTTCCTCCCACATTTCTTTTGGCCTTTTCCAGCACTTTGTTTCACAACGGAGTTGATGAGAATTAGTCCTTAATTGAGCAATAATACTTTTAGATCTCCAAGAAATATTAGCCCCTATGTACGCCTTTTGTTGATGGTTATGCGTGGGGTTAAACTCTTCAATGTAGTAATTCTTCTTTCTCCCTAGCTCTTTCTCCCAAGTACTTTTGTGGAACTTATCCGTAACAAAAGTTTTTATCTCTTTACTGTTTGTAGGACACATGTTCAAGCAATACCCCATTTACTAAACCATTTGTTATTTTGCCGCATCCAAGTCTTCTTTCTTTCGCACAATCTATCACTAAACACAACCTTAGGCCATCTACCCTCTTCCATTTTCTCAATTTTTTTCAGATACCTTATGTCTCACACCATAGCAATTGCTTCAATAGGAAAAGCCCTTGCTTCACTTAACAGGGTAGCATAAGGAACTGCACTTTTAATTTTGAATTTGTTTGTAATCAAACGCTTCTGAATTTTCTCAATTTGTTTCCACTGCGTCTCGATTGTGCTGTTGACCCACAATTCACAACCATAGAGAATCACCGGAATCACTAGAAGCCAAAAAAGAGTTAGAGTGGTTTTCCAGTCCCACAACTCTGCCTCTCTACACCTGTTTTGAAAGCATAAAATGTTTTCCAACCCCCTAAAGTTATTTTCTTTCTACAACCATCCCAACTTAAATTTCTAATGAAGTCAATTATGAGGTATTTGTAGTCTGCAACTTCCTCCAGAATGTTGCCTTCAAAATAGAACTTATGTTGGTTATGCTTTTTTTTGTTAGAGAAAACCACTACTTTCATTTTGCTAATATTGACTTGCATCCCAACCCTTCTACAAAAATGCTCAAGGGAACGTAAATGCTCTTGCAAACCAAGAGCATATTTAGCAATCAATATAAGGTCATCTGCGTACAAAAGAAGCCTTATAATGAACTTTCCCAAATGGATACCGTCACCCCCTTGCGAATTTACCCACTCTTCAAACTTGTCAATATATAACCCAAAAAGGGTAGGAGACAATGGGCAACCTTGCTTGACCTCGATATCGCTTCCAAAACTTTCAGAAATGCCTACTGAGGTTCTAATTTTGACTTTCACCTCTTCATACAACCTATGCACAGCTGCTCTCAAATGCCTGGGAACCCCGAGTTCCTCCATTCTGCCCCAAAGCTTATCCCTAGGAACCATGTCAAAGGCATTTCTGAAATTAAAAAAAAGCAACAGAAAACTTCTTCCTTTTTTTCCCAAACTTTTTCTATGATATGCCTTAAAGTTATACAATGATCAATTATGGAATGTTTAGGTCTAAAACCTGCTTTCCCTTTAGCACATTTATCTCTTTTTTCTGCCCACTTGCTGATTTTATTTTCTAACATGCTTCCAAATAACTTTGCAAACAAGGGGTTTATCATTATGGTTCTATAATTGGAGGGATTATTGACGTCACCAGTCTTTAAAAGAGTTATTGCCATACTAAATGTCCAATCTGTGGGGAACAACTGCTCTAAGATGTTGTTGAAATTTTTTGTGATGTGAGGTGAAAGAATTTTTAAGCCCCACTTTAGATACTCTGCTTGGATTTCATCTAAATCTTTTGCTTTTCCAATGCCCAACTTATTGATACCCATCTCTACCTCTTGCACTGTGAAGAGTTTTTTGTCTGTGTTGACCAAGGGAGGAGGGTCAACCTTGGGATCCTGCTCTTAAAGTTGTCTTGCATAGTCAAACCATTTAGAAGCTATAATGTTGTTTTCAGTTTGCACCTTTTTCGATTGGAGCTCCTTCCAAAATAATTTGGGGTTATTTTTCCCGAGGAAGATTAGTTCTTCTCTCCTTGAAACCATGAAATCAACCTTTTTCTTTTTTACTATCTGCTTGTAAGCTTTGAGCTTTATGTTATCCGTGTCTAATTCCTTCCACCTTCTCCTTGCCTTTTTGCATTCCTTGTCAAACCAAGCATTAACCAGAAATACATTTGTTTTAAACTTCTTAATTTTTTCTCTTTTGCACTCAGCAAGTGCGCTTTGAATTAAATGTGTTAATCTGTGACTATGAATGCCATGAAATGAGATTTCCTCCTTCTTAAAGAGCCTCTCTAGCATTATTTTGAAGGTATTACGATTCTTTGGAGTCAAAAGAATTCTGCCCTTCGGGGGATTTTGTTGAACACACTGAGTTTTTTACCCTAATTTCTTCTTTCTGGTCCAAGAGAAACTTAAATAAATTGGCTTGTGATCTGATTTTAAGTCCCAAATTTAATCTCTAATCAACACTTCCTCCATTTTCTCACACAAACTATGTGAGCAAATTACATAATCTACTACACTTGCTCCATTGTAAGTATTGCAAGTGAAATTACTGGAATTTTCCCATCTAGTCAAACCATTACAAATGACTAAATTGAAAGCCCCACATAGCATAAGCAATTGTTCTCCAAAGATATTGCAGCCTTTATCCTCTGAAATTCATTCCCACTGATGATTACTCTCTTCTGTAAGCCAG
The DNA here is from genome assembly GCA_034641835.2 of Pinus albicaulis. Classification (NCBI taxonomy): domain Eukaryota; kingdom Viridiplantae; phylum Streptophyta; class Pinopsida; order Pinales; family Pinaceae; genus Pinus; species Pinus albicaulis. The sequence continues at coordinate 1,043,357,567 of CM076572.1, forward strand.
ATAGGGTCACTGTCTTATTTACAACAATAAATGCTAGCTTGTTCACCTGCAGTTCTAGCATTGAAATCCCCCACTATAAGGACTTCACCTAGCTGAGAATATATTGCAATATCTGTTTTTAGGGCTGCAAAGGGATCTTTGTGGTCAAGCCCTCTACGTTTTTAGATTCTTGAAACTTGTGCAAAATAGCATGTTGCAATTCTGATGTGATATCCATTTTATGATATTTTAAGCCAAACAAATTGCTTATTTGGGTCTTCTTTTTCTAGTTGAAAGAAACAACCTTCTTTTTTTCTTACTATTACCATGATACCCCCATGCCCTTTGCCATTCCCTGATGCCTTGTTCCACACTACTATCTTCCAGTACTCTTCAAACAAAGATGTCTTGCACCCTTCATGCTCATGTGTTTCTATGAGGCAAATTATGTCTCTACCTTCCGCAATAGGCCCTAACCCAGGTCCTTGTCTCCATGGGTAACCTCTGCAGTTCCAACAAACTAATCTTAAGGAAACTTGGGTAAGACTTGATTGCTATTTGTTTTGACATGCAAGACTCACAGTTGATTCTTTGTCCCTGCTTGCCCATACTGACCTTGCTTCCTCATTCTTGCTGAAGAGTTTGTTGCCTCTTCTTTGTTATCATTTTGCTGCCTTGTTTTTAAAGGAGGTCCAAATTGCGCTATCACAGCTTTACCTTTATAAATCCATGCTCTTTTTCCCTCATCTCTTGTTGCCCTAACTTTTGTCATTTCGTCCCTCCTTTCCTCTTGTTGTCTTACAGTTAAATCTTCTTCTAGAAAAAATCGAGAACCCCTCAAGAGTTGCTTCTTGCTTAGAATGATATCTTTATCACACAAGTTGGGCATGATGACTTTTATGGGCCTGGCTGTCTCACCGTTAAGCTTACCTACTCTCCATCCTTGCCATTGGAGCTTGTCTTTCAAGAAGTCTCTTGCAAGGTGAAGAGTACATTCATTTTTCCCATAATCTTTCACTCCTTTAATAATTATGTTTGTTGCTCTATCTTGTCTTTCCTTGCTTTCTCTATCTTTCATGTTATTAACCTGAATGTTTGTTTCTCCTTCTCTCTTAGCATAATTGCTAATAACTTGAGCCCAGGTTTTGGAGAGTTTTGTGGAATCTCCTTTCCTCCCTTCTCTTGATGTTTCTTCATTGTTGTTTATTTGGGCAACTTCTTGCGTAAGCAAATCAAGCAGCGAGGGTGTAAACTGCAGGGGCGCCAGTAGTATGAGTAAAATTTATCCTAAGATGGCTTCGCATTCATCACCTCTATATTCTCCACTACAAATTTCTTCATGTTTTTCACCTCCGCTCTCATGCGTTGCCATTATATTTTCCCTATTCAGAGAGCTTCCTGCAGTAGTGACATTTGTTCCTTCAAAACTTTGTTGCTTTCTGCTAAAGCCTGGTTTTCAGCTATTATTATATGGATTGTACAATCTCTTTCCAGCTCTTTAGCTTCTACTACTTCCAACCTTTCTTTTACATTTAAGAGTTCTTTCACATAAAGATCAGATGACCAAGTGAGAGATGTGGATGTGGGATTATATAAAGCATAATCATCAATGACTTTTCCTTTTCCTTTGGACTTGTTGCCACATGCTTGCAAAGAAGACTTGTTCGAATGTTGTTTCTTGCGAAGAGTACTTTCCCTTTGAGACATTTTTTTCCTTGTCTGCTCCCATTTTAGACGAGCTAATATCCATTTTAAAATGCCCCGACATTGTTTGGAATTGACCCAAACCCACTTCCTAGTTTTGGTTGATGAGACAATTTTCACTTGCCCTATATCATTTGTTTCCACGGGTTCTAAAGTTTATTGTCCCATTATCATGATGATATTAAGGGAAATCAAAGTCTCTACCCAAAACTAACCCATTGTTTTATGCTTAACCCTTCAATATTTGTTGGTCTAACCACTGAAAACTTGTTGCTTTGCCCATTGTCCACTAAAAACTTGCTGCTCTACCCACTGTCCCTGTCCTCTGTGCTGCTCTCCCCACTGTCTGCTACTGTCCTCTGTGCTTATTTTCTGGTGCTCTGAAAAAACTCTCTCTCAAACCGTCTCTGAAGAACCTCTCTCAAACTTGCATCCATGAAGGAAATAAAACACAATCTCCATCTACTACCACCTACTGCAATTCAGCAACTCTCAACACTCCTCCGTTGGGATCAATTTTTTTTTATTATCTGGCTTCAATTTAAGTGATTATACCACTTCAATTTGTATGGAGCCGTAAATTTGAGTATGTTATACCCAGTAAATCATTGTCCCTCCCTTTCAATATACCCAACCAATGGAGTGAGAAACATTCAGCCAAAAATGTTCAATTTCATGCATAAACCCATCCTCAAGGAAATGCAATACGCACAGCACATAGGAGAGGAATGCAGCTCTTTGATGTAACTCGCACAACTGATATAATAACATATGTTTTCAGCCCACTTTTTTGCATTAAATATCAGCCGCACACAACGAAAAACACAACCCCTTACTTGAAATCAAATGTTGGTATATCAATCCTTTGACAATAAATTCAACCTCTTCAATATCAGCCCTTGGACACTAAATTTGACCTCTTCTTTCTTGGTCAAACCCAGCCCAAAATTCCAAAGGGAAATTCGATCCTCTTTGTGGCAGAAATTCTGGAAATGCTCAATTTGCCTCAATTTGATTTGTACTCAATTTGCCTATGCCTCCTATGGCATTCTGTACTTTCCACGCCATCATATAGATATCGCTTTATGGAATATGAATCTCGCACTTGGAGACTCTCAACATAGTAGACTTTCTCCTTGTAATAAAAAATAGAATTATAATGTATATCAATATGACAAAAGGGATGTTTAGGGGCAACTCAAATGGTTATCTTAGAAATGTGAAATTGTTGTAACTCGAAAGATCTAGGTTAAAATATTCCTATTGTGATTCACATGGCAAAATAACCTTGAGTATTTGTATGACAATATTTGGATAACAGTGAACTAAACACATATATCTAAGTATGACACTGAAGGATTGTGAAGTTTAACAAACATACACAAATGAACCAAAGAATCATAAAGTTCATCCCTGTGTTCGAATAAGAGAAATTGTCTTGGATGAAGTCAACATAGATCACCTAATGATGAAACTAGTAGCTCAATAAAGGTTATGAAGTTGAGGCATCTTTTGTTAAAGAGAATTCACAATTGAAGAAAAGAAAAAAGATCCTTGCAAAAAAGGATAGGTAAAAATTCTAAGAGGTATGTATAATTCTTGTGACCTATGTCAATTTTTTGTAATGTTTTAGGTAATGGTGATGATGATATAAAGGGTTGGCATAAATTAGAGATATTGTGTTGCATATAAAGACTAGGTCTTGTAATCTCATGATATCACTAGGGTTTTTGCAGCATTTTTCAATACTTGGTTGATAAGTCTTGATAACTATGAAGTATTTAAGTTTTCATAGTATTTGTAATACCTATCATTACAGATCTGGAAAACCTTAGAAATCTAGGGTTTTGCAAACAACTCTCTTATGTGATTGCAGAACTCTACAGTTTGTAAATGATATGTCTTGCTATATAAGGTTTACAGGAAGCTGATGGGTTCACTCATGTATTTGGTGAACACATGACCCGACTTATGCTATGCATTTAACCAGTTGATCCAAGCTATGATTAATCCTACTAAGCTCTTTTGGAAGGTATGGAAGCATGTGTTGAGATATCTTAGAGGCACTATAGAGGATCTATTATGGTACAGATGGACAAAGGGAGTGAATCTTCAAGGCTTCACGGATGAAGATTGGGCAGTGATTCCATTCGACAGAAAGAGCACATCAAGAGGCATCTTCAACATAGGATCAATAACAATTTCTTGGTACAGCAAGAAACAAATATCAATTTCACTCAGTTCAGCGGAGGCAGAGTACATGGCAGTCAGTCAGGCAGCATGTGAGGCCATCTGGATGAGGAGGATACTTGTTGGTTTGTTTGGTTGACAAATGGATCTGACAGTGATACATTGTGATAACCAAAGTTGCATCAAACTCTTAGTTAATCCAATATTCCATGACAGGTCCAAGCATATTGATATCTGGTATCACCATCTCAAAGATTGTGTGCAGAGGCAGATTATGTCATTAGAGTACATTCCCATGGAAGAGCGATATGCAGAGATATTGACGAAGGCGCTAGAAATAAGCAAATTCAAATTCCATAGAGACGGGATTGGGGTAGAATATGATCCCAATATTTTTGAGAGGGAGTGTTGAAATAGCATCAAGAAATGGCACCTCAAAGGGGCTTCTAATTTAATTTTCCCTTAATTAAATTAGAAGAGAAATTGTGATTTCATCTCATGACAGCTTGTATTAGTTAACTAAGTCAGAACGACTGAGTTGGCTTAGGAAATTTGATTTTAGGGTCAAAGAGGATGCATGTAGAGTTCTCCCATGATTTAAGGGGGTCCAGTTACAATTATTTGTGAGTTGTAAGTAGTTAACTCAAGAAATTGAGTTAAAATCAGTTTAACTAGTTCTAACTTAGTGATGAACTAGTGAGAGGTTTAGTGAATTAAATCTGATTTAATTCACAAGTAGTGATAATTCAGTTAACTAATAATTTGCTATAAATATTTGTTTCATGCCAGTTCTAACGAAGGACCAGTTGAGACTGAGGTTAAAGGGATGATAACTATTAGTTACATAATTAGAAAATTGTACAATTCAGTTATAGAGTCATGTGGAGGCCAAGGATGCATTGCGCAATCAATTAGAAGAAATTTCCTATTTAATAGGGCGAAAATTCCTCCAGGAATGCTTGAGAAAGGCAAGCTTAGCAAAGGTTGAGAATTGGTTAAGTAATTGATTGATTTTATGTTGATCGGAGTGAGACAATTGGAAGAGTGTAGGAATTTCTCTGAGAGAGAAAAACATTGTATTGTTCCATGATCTTGGCTTTATACAATACACAGATAGCAGGGTTTTAGGCAGCGTGCTTTCCTCAGATACATCTTGTGTTGTGCAATTGATTGTCTCTTTCTTTTACTTGTTATGTGATTGTGCGATCATGTTTTTATTTCCTCAAATTGTAGAAGGATTTAGTATTTTGTTTTAGTACATTACAAGATCATATTGAATCATATTATTAGATTTTCTACATCTTTGAGCTTCTTTATTACTTTAGAAATTTCTAGTGACTTTTCATATTCCATGTGGGAACCTTGGTCTTCCACATATTTACATTTTATCATTTTGGGAAATTACACAATTACATTCCACAAATGGTGTGGCAAGACACTATGACACATGTGACTCTTGAGATGACTTTGGTACAAGTCATGACTTGGCAATGATAACATGGAACTTCATGATGATGTGGCATTTCCCAGCTTCCCTTCTTGTTGCTTTCTTTTCATATTCACGATGAATCTTACGTGTGATTCATCTTCATCCTCCAAGGGGTTGATTGATATGGAGCCTTCATGCGATCTTGATCTTTGATATTTTGTTGTAAGCTAGTTTCCCTTCATCCCCTTGCTCGATGACTTCTTCATGGTTCTAACTTCACAATTGTCTTCTAGCATAGTATCCTTATCTTCCTCTCCAAGCATCATTTTTCCATGTCAAGATATAGTAACTGCAAGTGAAATCCACTCATGACAAGATGATATTAGTCTATAAATCTCCTAGTCTAACTTGCTTCGTGAAAACCACTGGTTGACCTAGAACTAGGTATTGGATCAAGATGAAAGCTCAAGGATTGCGTAGTGCACAATTCTAGAGGATAGGAGTACGATACTGAAGCTTGTGACTTTGCAATGCATAGTTCTGAAGGCATAGGTAGGAATACTGTGCAGTTAAGGAGCTCAGTGAAGTAGACTTTCCCACCAAGATTTCATAATGTGTAATTTCAGAGAGAGAGAGAGGTCAGGGGATTTTGCAGTTGTGAAACTCAGGAAGGTAGGGAGACAAATTTCTAGTTGCTACTACGCAATGCGTAGAAGGAGACTGGTTTGAGGGTAAAACTATGTAGTTGTGGAGGTTAGGAGGCCAATATTGAGCACTATGATTGTGCAATGAGCTATCCTTGGAAGCATGAAATACACATTGCACAATTCCAAAAGGCAAGACAGGCTTCTTGTGGCCTGAGACTGTGCAATTCACATTTTAGGGAGGCGGTTTGGGAGGAGGTTGACCAGAGAAGGATTAGTTGCAAAAGTGACTAATTGTGGACTGAAGAACAGAGAGATAGGGCCAGAAGATGACTTGAACATAATCACACACTTATAGACAATCAATGACATGACAAGGAATCACTTACCATCCACAATCAACATGTCCTCATCGAAACCATGAAAAAACAAAACTTACCTTCAAGTGTGACACTAAGGATACACTTTGTGATGATAGTGAAGAGACTAGTGAAACAATGATCCATACTTGGGGAATGTGTCTAATGCATATATTCATGTAGGATAATTCATCATAATTTCCCTACAAGGTTATACAAATGACTCCCTCTAACCAAATGTGATACTTCCCTAACTGAATAACGGCACTTGCGACAATAAGAAAAACATGAAAACCTCACTTGCAAAAGCTAAAGAAAATGAAAGAGACATGTGCCATATCAAAGAGGACACAAAAGTGCCACTGGTAGAAGTGAAATCAAGATAAAATGACAATCACAATAGTGAAAGTGGCACTAATGAAAACCAGTGCGCACAAAAGTGACAGTTGAGAAAATTTACTAGGATGATGATACAATTTCAACTATTAATGAGGGGTCTTTCAGCATGTGATTTTGCATTGATTGTATACATATATTGCATAGTATCTATCTACATGGATTGTGAAATTACTATGCAGTGCATGACTTTTTAGGATGCATATTGATTGTTGGGCTTGCTTTAAAGGAGAGGCACTTGCGAATGCATCGAAATATTAACATGTGTAAGAAAGTGACTTTAACACTTATAATCTCAAAAAAAATCAACCAACCATGAAGCATTCATGAATAATCAAGGATCTATTGATCATAGGATCACAAGTAGGCTCAAAAATTTAAGTGTAAGCAAAATTTTGGAGGTTGTTTGTCACGGCGAAAACACTTGGCGACACATTGGTAGAACTCCGAGTTCTTTGTTTATGTCTTACCTTTAAGTGCAAGGTATCAATATTTCAATAATTATTTATTCACCATGTGTATTTTCCGGGCTTTGCCACTTATCCTTGTTAAATATATTGTAGAAATTCCTTGTAGATTCAAATTGCTAGTTGTAATTTACTAAAACAATAGACTTGAATCTAGTCTACCAACTACCTAAACAATTAAATGATCATGAAATCATCAAGCATACAAGAGAAAGAATTCAATCAACACATTACACAATGATTCATGGGGAAAGCCACAGCTAAAATTCCTCGCTATATGTATATTGCATTAGTCAGAAAATATGAGAAGATTACAATGCTTTACCCAAGCCCGATTAACCTCTGCACAATCTCTATCTATCTCACTCCTTCCTAGACAAGCCTAGGCCAATACTTAACTAATTTTATGCTTGCCAAAGTCCCTATTTCATTCCTTTGTTTCCTTTGGAATTAGCACCTATTATTTAGGAAAATCTCTCATCCACAAATACGCAATACATCATAGGCCTTCCTCTCACTACATGCACCACCTGTACAATTTGGATGATTATAGAACTGATAGTACATTGCCCTTAAACTCCAATATGAACTTGGTAATTGGTAGATCACACATGCATGAGTTATTTATGGATGGTTTATCAATTAAATAGTTTAACACTAAAGTTGCTCTCCACTGCTACACCTCCTACTAGTTTCTCCAATAGTTGCAACTAGTTTAACTGACTTTAACTCAGTTAAATTGAATTAATTAAGTACAACTAAAAATAAACTCAACTAGGGCTCCAATAAAGTAGGAGCCACTCTACAGGACTCAAGTTAGACCTCAACTCGAATTAACTGAGCCTACTAAGTCAAACTAACTTCGTTAACTCGTACAAGTTTCCATGTGATGTGGAGTTACAATTTTCTTCTAATTTAATTCAAGTGAAAATTAACTTATAATATTTCTTGGTGCCATTTTCAAAACTCCCTCTCATCAAGAAATATTATCATATACCATGATCTTGCCTCTATGAAACTCGCATTTTCCTCTTGGCAATGCCTTAGTCAAGATATCCACATCATGTTCCTTTGTAGGAATGTACTCTAGCAACATGATCTGCCTCTACACACAATCTCGTAGATGGTGTTACTAGATGTCTGTATGCTTGGACTGATCATGAAAAACTGGATTCTTAGAGAGTTTAATACAACTTTGATTGTCACAGTAAATCACTGTAGGATCCATTTTTTGACCAAATAATCTAACAAGGATCTTCCTCATCCACATAGCCTCACAATTTACTTGACTAGAATCCATGTACTTTGTTCTGCTAAACTTAGTCTAAATTATATATGCTTCCTCTTGTACCACAAAAATGTTGTTGACCCGATGTTGAAGATTCCTCCTCAATGTTCTCTTCCTGTCTGATGGACTCCTTGCATAATCTGCATATGTGAAGACTTGAAGCTTCACTCCCTCTATCTGTTTGTACCGAGACTAAACTAAGTGGTGCCTCTGAGGTATCTCAACACATGTTTAGCTGCCTTCCAATAGATTTTGGTTGGCTTAACCATTTCTTGACTAATATGGTTAAATTCAAAATACATGTTCAGTCGTGTGTTCACCAAGTACATAAGTGAACCCACAAGCTTCCTATAAATGGTATCCTATAACACTTTGCCTGAAGTAGCATCTTCCATCCTCTAATTCCCTGCTATAGGAGTATCAATGGGTTTGTTTCTCTCCATGTGAAACTTCTTTAGTATCTCATTGGAATACTTGCCCTGAGAGACAAACAGTTCCCCATCTCCTTACCAAATTTCCAAACCAAGGAAATAATGCATGAGCCACATGTTTTTCATCTCGAATTCTCTTACCAAATCCTCTTTGTAATATTTTATCGACTTCTCATCACCAATTAAAATTAAATCATTGAAATATAATACTATATTCAATAATTTAATTTCAACCACAATGTGCTAAAGCTTTGCATCTGCTTCACTTTTAGTGAATCACAACCTGGTGAAATAGTTGTCAATCCTAGTGTACCAAGCATAGGGTGCTTGTTTCAATCCATACAGCGCTCGCTTGAGTATGCACACATGAAACTCTCTGTTGAAGGTATCAAAACCTTCCATATGCTTTATGTACATCTCTTCCTCAATCACTATGTTTACAAAGGTTGTCTTCACATCCATCTGATGTATCTCCCATCCCATCAAGTGCTAGAATAGATCTGATTGAAGATTACCTTGCTACTGGAGAAAAAGTATCCTCGTAATCAATTCCCCCCACCTAAGAGAAACCCTTGACCATAAATTTGGCCTTGTGTTTCTCGACACTCCCATCTGTTGCTTGCTTCACCTTGTAGATCCACCTGGAAACTACCACTGACTTGTCCTCTGGCCTTGGGACAACTTCCCAAGAATTGTTCCTGATAATGGAATCATATTCCTCTACCATGGCATCAACCAATATTGTTCATTTCACTGCTTCCTATAATGAGGATGGATCATTCTCTACACTCTCGCTTATCAAAGCCATGTATCCAGTGTATCAATATGGTGACCTCCTCTACATGTGGTGTGATGCAGGTTCTCCCACATTCTCTCTAGCATCATGCATAAATATCCCAGCCTCTATAGTGTGCTTCCTTCCATATTTGTATGTCTCTGCATGAGTGGGTGCTTCCATTCTCTACTCCTCTGCTTGTGGTTGCTCGACAACATCCTAAGGTTCTTCCTTTCGAGCCAAAATCTCCTCAATTGCATGCAACTAAAGCTCCCTCTCAAGGTAGCATCTCATGGCCTTCTCTTCATTGAACTTCACATCTCTATGAACAATTTTCATCCTATGAGATGGAAGGTACACCCGATAGTTGTGAGGTGTATTAGTGTACCCCACAAATATGCCCAACTTTGTTGTTAGTTCTATATTTTTCCTTGCATCCTTGGAAACATGACAGTAAACTGATGAACCAAAGATCCTGAAGTGTGCCACATCTGGTTTCCTACCTGAAAAATATTCTTCTAGTGTACTCATCTTGAGAATCCGATGAGGACTTTTGTTCTACACATATACGATTATGTTGCATGCTTCAATCCACAAGTGCAACGATAGGCCTTGATCATGCAACATCACTCATGCATCTCCCACAATACTTATGTTCTTTCTTTCCACAACCCCATTCTAATGTGGGTTATGGGATGTTATTAACTCCCATAAAATGCCTTCTGATGCATAGAATTTCTTGAACTCATTGAAACATATTCTCCATCGTTGTCTCTCTTGAGAGCCTTCACTTTCATGCCCGTGTCTTTCTTAACAAGTGCTTTAAATTCAAAAAAAATTAAGAATGTTTGGTGTTTCTTCTCCTTGAATAATATACATCACTTACGCGAGAAATCATCTACAAATATAACATAATACTTTTTCTTGGCCGTGGAGGTTGTTGAGAACGGTCCACACACATATGGGTGAACTTTTTCAAGAATCGCTTGCGCTTAATTGTCCTTTTCATTAAAGGTTTATTTGGTGTACTTCCCTAATGTAATCCATTTGCATGTATCATGCTACTCTAGTGTATCCTTGGGAATTCTTGTAGAAATATGCTACACAATATTCAAAGCTCCATGGTGAAAATGGCCAAGTCACCTATGCCATAATTCATTGATGCCTTGGTTGTTCACCTTTTCTACTTTCGTGCTCAAAGCAGAAAAATCTTCTACATCCAATTTGTAGAGGTTCTTCACCCAAACCTCGATCCTCTTCACCTGTCTCGTGGCTATGTGACGAAGGAAATCCTTTCCTTTGCTAAATATCACATCTTAGCCATGGTCTTCCAACATAGAAATTGAAACTAAATTATTCTTAAGACCTGGAACATACATGATATATTTTAATGTGAGAGGAGAACCAAAATCCCTTTGAAAAGTAACAGTATCGATTTCGTACGCCTTATACCTTCCATCATCTCCCATCTCGATGTGCATATGGAGGTCCTTCTCCTCTAAGTCGCTGAAGAATTATTTGTTGTTGGTCATATGGAATGAGACCCCATTATATAGGTACCACACACTACCCATCACCGATGTCACCATGCATGCAATGAGGGTGAAATCCAACTCGAATTGTGAATCAAAAGCGTCACCTTACACTCCTCCCAATGGATTATTTCAAGCCTTCTTGTCTAAACACTTCGTGGCATAGTGTCCCAGTTCATGATAATGCAAATGTTTAATCTTTGACAAGTCCTTCTTCTTTCCCACCTGACTAGAACCTCCTTTGGATTGGGATTTCTTCCATTTCCTTTGCTTTGCCTTTCCATCCAAGGCACAGTTCTCCTCATCATCATACTTGCATGAAGTTCCATATTTTGTGTTCTACCTTATATCTTCTTGCACCAAGTCAGACCACAAACGCTCCCAGTCTCGTAGATTCTCCCTCCCATTTACTGAATCTTGGTAGTTGTGCCAGCTCTTGGGAACGCCTAGAAGTGCTAAGCTAACCATATCATCTTCAGCAACTATAACACCAACACTCCCAAGCTCATCCCGCCATTGGGTGAACTTTCTTAAGTTCTGTGGTATTGTGTTGCCCTTCTCCATCTCGATTTTCCTAAGCTTGTCCTTTAGTTCCATCTTCCTGTGGTCACTTTTGTTCTAAAACAAGTCTGTGAAGGCATTCCACATTACATATGAAGTCTCCTTCCCATGGAGGTTCGATAAAATATGATCCTGAACTCCTTCCAGTAAGATCCTTCTTATTTGGCTACATTCTCCTTCCACTCTACCAAATTTTGTGCATCGGCAGCTAAAAAATTCAGAACATTGCTATCAATGTATTCCTTCGATCCATTATCTTCCATGATTTCTTCCATCTGGTCCTTCCAAGCAATGTAATTCGAGCTACCCTCAAGGGAATACTCGAGCCTCAGACCATAGAAAGCCATCCTGACCTTGTTGCTAGCTCTAGAGAATAGATCTGCAAAAATAGTTCCTCCTACAAAGACAAACTTGTATTATTCTCTTCTATTGTGATTTCAACTTTGATACCATGTAGAAATTCCTTTTAGATTCAAACTTCTAATTGTAATTTACTAAAACAATAGACTTGAATATACTCTACCAATTTTGGGAACAATTAAACGAACGCGAAATCACCAATCATACAAGAGAAAGAATTCAATCAACACATTACACGATGATTTCCTGGGGAAATCCACAACTAAAAACCCTTACTATCTGTGTATTGAATTAGTCTGAAAATAGGAGAAGATTACAATGATTTTCTCAAGACTTAACAACCTCTCCACTATCTCTATCTATCTCACTCCTTCTTAGACAATCGTAGGCCAATACTTAACCAATTTCATGCTTTCCCAAGTTCCTATTTCCTTATGTTGTTTCCTTGGGAATTAGCCCCTATTATTTAGGGAAATTCCTCATCCACAAATACACAATACATCATAGGTCTTCCTTTGACTCCATGCACCAACTATACAATTTGGATGATTATACAACTGATAGTACACTACCCTTGAACTCCACTCTAAAATGGGTAAATCGTAGATCACACATGCATGAGTTATTTATGGTTGATTTATCAGCTAACTGGTTGAACATTGAAGCTTCTCTCCATTGTTAGACCTCCTATTAGTTCCTCCAACATTTGGAACTAGTTTAGCTTACTTTAACTCAGTTAAACTAAATTAATTAATTACAACTCAAAATAAACTCAACCAGGGATCCTATAAGTAGGAACCACTCTACATGACTCAAGTTAGAACCTCAACTCTAATTAATTGAACCAACTAAGTAAATATAACTTAGTTAACTCATACAAGTTGTCATGTGATGTGGAATTACAATTTTTATTCTAATTTAATTCAAGGGAAAATTAAATTAGAATGTTTCTTGGTGCCATTTTCAACATATATAGTCCCTTTTATTCCTTTCTCAACTTCAAACACTTCAACATAAGACTAGTCATGCATCAAATTTTTGATAGGGGAGAAGGATAATAAGTATATAGAGCATTTTAAGAACATTCCCCAGTGTTACTATGTTGTCAGCGATCCTGGAAAGTACCCCAGAGGATTCACCTCAAGGAGACACAAGCATCACTTCGCTACCAGCAGGCATGTTCTGTACCGAAGCGAAGTTTCATTCTTCACCTCTCAGTGTCGGAATCCTTTCTCTTCTTCACCCTTTTTTTCATTTTCTGAAAGGTATGCTTGAAGCATTTACTGAATATTTTTAGTATGACTGGAAGAGGCATCCCAAGTATCCCCGACAGCAGATACTTGGTTGAGTAATGGATTTGAAAGATAACTGAAGTTATATGCTTGTTTTAAAGTTTTCTACTTTCCCTTCTTTACTTGGTTGAGACAACGTGTCAAAAAACTATTCAATAGAAGGTTGAATTGGAATGAATATATGGGCTTCATATTTTGACCAAAGGTTTTATGTATGAAAAAAATTGTATTTTTCGTTCAGACATCATTGACCTAACCCTAAACAAAGAAGAGGATTACAAATTATCCAAGCATTATTCATCATCATATTTTATTTTTCAAAATTTTCCACGTAATATTTTGAGCCAAAAGAGAGTTGTTTCATGCAAAGTATTATTGAAGAAAATATGAAAGAAAAGACATGACAAAACTAGAAAATAAAATAAAATAACAAATCGGATGGAGAACTGAGCTAAAAACCACATGTGCAACAAAATTACAAAAATAATACGAATGTGAAGACTAGATGGAGAGGGAGTACACGATGAGTGTGGAAGTGAAACTAGCATGCAACTAGAGAGATAAAATACACCTAAACCTACTCCTAACCTAATAGGATAGAAGGTCGGGGCTAAGTGTAACTGAATTTCCAATGTAACCACCGTAAATTCTCCCGGCCTGCAATCATAAATATACAAGCAATTAAAAGCAATATAACACATTGTGAAAAAGTAAAGATAACAACTTGAAAATCTTGCAAAATGAATTGAATGTTCTTGTTTATCAATATAAAGATGTGTGGTAATAACTAACTTTAACCAGTTTCGAGATTTACCTTTTTGACTGAAAATACGATCATACAAACCTTTAAGGCTGCTCACGAAAGTACATTCATTTGTTTTTTCAGTTTTTGCAAACATCAAGAAAGATAGAAACTTATTATTTGTGATGGAGCTTGCTATGTAAGATTCTCTAACCAATCAGTGATTGGATCTTAACATTCAAAATAACCAATCTAAAAACCATGAGACCCATGAAAACATGAATTAGCAATTAACGCATTTAAATCATGAAGAGAATATTGTAAGGGATATTTGATCTGGTCTTCTTCAGAAATATTTTCAAGATGGTGGGGACTTGACATAACCATCATCTCAAACTGAAGTGCCTCAACCATCTGAAAATCATATGAATTGTGAAATGATAAACCATGAATATCGTTTGGTTCGACAAAAAAAATCAATATAAAAGAACTATCATCAGGTATGCTAATGGGAAAATGATTAATTAAGTGATAATTGTTATAACCAGTGTTATGATTAGATTGGTCTTTTAGCACATAACATTGTCAATTCAACATTGGTTCCCTTTGTATTTGATCAGACACCATGAAAACAATATGAAATATTAAGGCCTTTAAAACAATCACTGACATTGTAAATTCAAGAAACCAACTAGGATACCAGGTTGGTGAAACATTGGAAGCAAGGGTCAAGTCAAACCAGGTATTCATATCAGCACGAGGGTTTTGATTCATCGAATGACTAAAGAATTTCAATCAAAAATATAAATTGTGCCAAAAATATGAATAAACTCATGTCATACACAAAAGGGATAGGAAGGTGATCGATCTCAGAAGTGTTTGATACTCATGTCATACAAGTTGTCACGTGATGTGGAATTAAAATTTTTATTCTAATTTAATTCAAGGGAAAATTAAATTAGAATATTTCTTGGTTCCATTTTCAACATATATAGTCCCTTTTATTCCTTTCTCAACTTCAAACACTTCAACATAAGACTAGTCATGCATCAAATTTTTGATAGGGGAGAAGGATAATAAGTATATCAAGCATTTTAAGAACATTCCCCAGTGTTACTATGTTGTCAGCGATCCTGGAAAGTACCCCAGAGGAGTCACCTCAAGGAGACACAAGCATCACTTCACTGCCAGCAGGCATGTTCTGTACCGAAGCGAAGTTGCATTCTTCACCTCTCTGTGTCAGAATCCTTTCTCTTCTTCACCCTTTATTTCATTTTCTGAAAGGTATGCTTGAAACATTTACTGAATATTTTTAGTACGACTGGAAGAGGCATCCCAAGTATCCCTGATAGCAGATACTTGGTTGAGTAATGGATTTGAAAGATAACTGAAGTTATATGCTCATTTAAAGTTTTCTACTTTCCCTTCTTTACTTGGTTGAGACAACGTGTCAAAATACCATTCAATAGAAGGTTGAATTGGAATGAATATATGGGCTTCATATTTTGACCAAAGGTTTTCTGTATGAAAAAATTGTATTTTTCGTTCAGACATCATTGACCTAACCCCAAACAAAGAAGAGGATTACAAATTATCCAAGCATTATTCGTCATCATAGTTTATTTTTCAAATTTTTCCACATTATCTTTTGAGCCAAAAGAGAGTTGTTTCATGCAAAGTATTATTGAAGAAAATATGAAAGGAAAGACATGAAAAAACTATAAAATAAAGTAAAATAACAAATCATATGGAGAACTGAGCAAAAAACAACATGTGCAACAAAATTACGAAAATAATACAAATGTGAAGAGTATATGGAGAGTGAGTACGCAATGAGTGTGAAAGTGAAACTAGCATGCAACTAGAGAAATAAAATGCACCTAAACCTACTCCTAACCTAACGAGATAGAAGTTCGGGGCTAAGTGTAATTGAATTTCCAATGTAACCATCGTAAATTCTCCCGGCCTGCAATCATAAATATACAAGCAATTAAAAGAAATATAACACATTGTGCAAAAGTAAAGATAACAACTTGAAAATCTTGCACAATGAATTGAAGGTTATTGTTTATCAATATAAATATGTGTGGTAATAACTAACTTTAACCAGTTTCGAGATTTATCTTTTTGACTGAAAAGATGATCATACAAACCTTTAAGGCTACTCACGAAAGTACATTCATTCGTTTTTTCAATTTTTGCAAACATCAAGAAAGATCAAAACTTATTATTTGTGATGGAGCTTTCCAAGTAAGATTCTCTAACCAATCAGTGATTGGATCTTGACATTCAAAACAACCAATATGAAAACCATGAGACCCATGAAAACATGAATTTGCAATTAACGCATTTAAATCACAAAGAGAATCTTGTAAGGGATATTTGATCTGGACTTCTTCAGAAATATTTTCAAGATGGTAGGGACTTGACATAACCATCATCTCAAAATGAAGTGCCTCAACCATATGAAAATCATATGAATTGTGAAATGATAAACCATGAATATCGTTGGGTTCGAAAAAACAAATCAATGTAAAAGAACTATCATCAGGTATGCTAATGGGAAAGTGATTAATTAAGTGATAATTGTTATAACCAATATTATGATCAGATTGATCTGTTAGCACATAACATTCTCAATTCAACATTGGTTCCCTTTGTATTTGATCAAACACCATGAAAACAATACGAAATATTAAGGCCTTTAAAACAATCACTGACATTGTAAATTCAAGGAACCAACTAGGATACCAGGCTGGTGAAACATTGGAAGCAAGGGTCAAGTCAAACCAGGTATTCATATCAGCACGAGGGTTTTGATTTGTCGAATGAATAAAGAATTTACTATCAATCAAAAAATATATTGTGCCAAAAATGTGATTAAACTCATGTCATAAAAAAAATGGATAGGAAGGTGATCGATCTCGGAAGTGTTTGATAGGGAGGAATCTTCCAACCCAAAATGACCTTTGTCTTGACAATCAGAATGACAGACTTTGAAACTATGTGTATCCATATAAGACATGTTTCAAAATCCTTAGTGCAATTCAAGGGGTTCAAATGATAAAGAATTAGCAAAACAAGAATATTTTATCTGAAATGAGGCTCTATCTTGAGGATCTAGAGATTTAAATTGAAAACATTGAAATTCCTTCAAGAATGAGCTCATTTTTGTCGATGAATGTTAAAGAAAAAATTGTGCATGAAAATCTAGATCCAACTTATTTTGGAGAGCTCATCAGGATTGTGATAACTTGACATAACCATCTAGAGGGACTGAAGTGTCTCAACTTCCTAACAGGTATCTGAAATTTTTGGTGATGGATCATCAAATTTTGATGGCTTAGAAAAATCAGCAAGTAGGTATGCACCATTATAATTAGATGTATCAATGAAAATACTATTAATGCCAATACTTTCAATAAGACTCAAGATTAAGATTAAACATATGATATTATTGATGGATAGAAAATTGAGATACACCAATCAAAAAACTCCCTTGATCATTTAGAGTTGGAACATCCCCCTCCTGACATATGAAATATTTAAAATTAAATAGATCATGAATAATAGATTCAATTTTTTCATCTTCTGATTGTAGGACCACACCATCATGTACCTAGCTACAATCACGTCCAGATGGATAAGAATATAAAGGATTAAGAAAAAAAGTTGGTCTAACTGACTTATCCAACATATCCAGGTACAATGAATAATGTGCTAGAGGTGAGGAAAGATGAAAAGACTCAAGAGGGGAAACACCACTTGTAACTAAATCAAATTGATCTTATAAGGAAAAAATATCAACATGCATGATATGCTCCATTAGATTATTTTCATCATCATAATGATCAAATATAGGCATATCAATGTAACATTCATATTAATCTTACTTTTCTTCAATAGGGTATACCAAAGATTCAAAAGCCTGATAATTTGTTTCTACAAATTTGATATCTGAAAATGCATGAATTGCAGAAATTCCATAAGCCTTGTGGATTGAAGGAGTATCCCATACCATAAATGAATATTGCAAGCTATGAGAAGCAAATTATGAATCGATACCTCATAAATGTGAGCCTTAAAAAGAAGAAAACATAACATCTAATAAACTGAGATATCCATCACCACATGTGTTAATGGAAACAAGGATGTAATGGTGATGGTTTTCCAAATCCTTAACTTGAATGAAGGATTCGAAATCAATTGACAAGTTATCAAGATAAAAATATTGATGATCAGCGAGAAATGCAATATTTTCATCCTGAAAGAGGGAAGAAAGATGAGACATATCTTCACCGCTTTTATCCTCTACATGTGAAATGAAACTACCTTGTATATGATCACTACTTGCTACAACAGGTTAGAACTCATTAAGAGTTTAAGTATGTTGATCAAGCATAACATAAAGTAAGGAATCATGATACATGGATGGTAGAGGTCGAAGGATATCCCTTGAGGAAATCTTGCTTTCAATTAAATCAGATTCAAGACTTAAATTATGCATATTGACATGACCTTGGAAAACTATAGGATCATCCTTCACCTCAGACTCCTTGCAGTTATTGAACCATTCCAAGTTATTCCCAATAGGATATAAGGCATGATAAGGGTATGAAGGTGGAATAGATGGATCAATAAATTGTTTTTCAAATTTTCCAATTTTAATATCATCACAAGGAGGGACCCAAATTGGTACTAAGAAATGAGGAGGGCAAGGAAAAAAATGAATAGTATGTTCCTCGCCACAAATTTGGGGTGTCTTGTGATCAACATAACCTGGGAGATCATAATCATCTATGGGTTCAGATTCAAAACATTTCAAAGTGAGTAGAATCAAACTCTGAAATTTTTCGATGATAAAATCTAAATCAACCACTCCCTTGGGAAATTCATAGCAAAGGTGAAGAAAATGATTAAGAAAATCCTCTACAGATTCACCAGGTTTCATTATAAGTTGGTCAGTTCTCTCAAAAACATCATGATAATCATACTTGTCAAATTATTTATGAAGCTCCATAGTGAATTGTTCGAATGAATGAATGGAAGCAGTTGGTAAAGTCTGACACCATTCTTAACACGACCTTCAAGAGTGAGGGTGAAAATTTTACTAGAAACGTCTTCACAATTGATTTCATAATATTCACAAAATTGGAGAAATAAAAACATATGTTGAGCTATAAAAGTTTCACGTTCGCCATCAAACCTCATATTAGACAAAGTCATCAATAAATTCCATGGGGAATGAAAGATTTGATATAATATAAAAACAGTATGGGGTTATGATTTGGAAAAGAGCCATTTAAGATGAGAGATTGAAAATAGACTCAATGGGCACAACTTGTCATCTAGCCCTCCTTCTAGCGCCAATTGTTGAAGATGTTGGAAATATGTCAACCAAGGTGGTATCCCCAATGTGAAGTCCCAATTACACCTCACACCGTTTGGAGTAGGAGCCCTAATCGAAAATATGGCCAGTTTCCATTGTCCTTATGGATTCACCTTGGCTGAAATTTATAACATAAAAGGTTATACAACATTCTTTCAAACAAGAAAGTAAGCTGAAATTGTGAGCCATACAATTTCAATGTATATAAGGTGCTTTCACGGCAAGGAAAAAAAGAGTGAGCCTCTAGAAGAAAGTAATAGTATTATCCTAAAAGAGACACACAAGAGCCTAAGAGGATCATTAGTTAACCTGCAAACTAGTTCACAAGTCAACCACAATCATAAAACAAAATACAACACACCTTCAACAAGATAAGTACTAAAGCCACCGAAGTAGTTCAATTTCCTTAGTAAATATGAATGAAACATACACCACAAACATCTAAAGAATAGTCCTACAAAATTCACGATACATGCTTGAAATGTGTTGGCTCATCGAGCTTCATATATTAAGGGAAGTGCCAATATATACAAGTACAATGCTGCTACACTAGCCCCAATAGTGGAACATTAAGTCACTACTTACTCCCCCAAAGAAATATCTTCTCTCTTATTCCAAGCTAGAGAATCCAAGGTGAAACTTAAAGTCCCAAATGTCCATTTTCTTGAGTTATGAGGGTGTATTTATAAAAAATTAGGTGACTCACTACCTCCCATGTGACTCTTGACCTTCCTCATGACTCTTGATCTTCTACAATGACTTTTTGAATTCTTGCATAACCTTAAAGCTTCTATGTTGCTTTATAAATTTCTCGTGACTCTTGATATTCCATGTGGGAATCTTGTCCTTCCACATATTTACATTTTCTCTTTTTGTGAAATTACACAATTACATTCCACAAATGATGTGGCAAGACACTATGACACATGTGACTCTTGAGATGACTCTGGTACAAGTCATGACTTGGAAATGATGATGTGGCATTTCCCATCTGCTCTTCTTGTTTGTCTCTTTGCATCTTCATGATGAATATTGTGTGTGCTTCATCTTCATCCTCCAAGGGGTTAATTGATATGGGGTCCTCATGCGAGCTTGATCTTTGATATTTTTTCATAAGCTAGTGTCCCTTTATCTCCTTGCTTGATGACTTATTCATAGTTCTAGCCTCATAAGTGTCTTCCAACATAGTCTGATTCTATTCCTCTCAAAGCATCATCCTATCATGTCAAGATATAGTACCTGCAAGTGAAATTCACTCATGACAAGACGACATTCATTTGGAAATATCCTAGTCTAACTTGCTTCGTGAAAACCATTGGTTGACCTAGAAATGGGTACTGGACTAGGAGGAAATATCGAGGATTGTGTAGTGCTAGTTTTAGAGGGCGGGAGTGCATGACTAAAGCTTATGATTGTGCAATATGCAGTTTTGGGGGCCTAGGCGGAAATACTATCGAATTGAGGAGCTCAGTGAGGCAAGCTTTCCAACTAAGAGTGTGCAATGTGTAGTTCAAGAGAGAGAGAGGCTAGGGGATTGCATATTTGTGTAGCTCAGGAAGGCAGGGAGACATCTTGCTTCTTAGTACTGCATAATGCGTAGAAGGAGATTAGCTAGAGGGAAAAATTGTGCAGTTGTGGAGGTCACAAGGTCAATATCGAGCACGGTGACTGCGCAATGCGCAGTCCATGGAGGTAGGAACTGCACATTACATAGTTCCAATGGGAAGGATAGGCTTCTTGTGGCCTAATACTATGCAATGCGGTGTTTAGGGAGTTATTTTGGGAGGATGTTGACCAGAGAAGGATTACTTGCAGAAAATGACTAAGGATGGGACTTGAGAGCAGGGAGATAGGTCTAGAACATGAATTGAGTTAGTGTCAGTCAGTTCTTCCTATCAACGGTGATCAAATGAAATCTTTCAAAAAAAAATTTAGGGTGTCGAGTCAAATTTTTATGGTTTCAGTAGGTCTTGAAATAAAAATTTGGTCAGTGGCTAGTGTGTCTAGGACTATTAGTGCTCCTTCCAAAAAAACTTCACATGTTGGTCATTATCATCTCTAAGTTGGATGAGTCAAAATTTTAGGGTCTCCATATTCGTTTCAGTCATGCCATCATAGTCTTCATTCATCTCAGTGTCTTCATTAGGTCATTAGGGTTTAGGTCACCAAAATCAGTCATTTCACCAATAAATGCGGCAAATGAAGGAGTGGTAATAGGGTTTTTGCTCAATAAATTTTGTTTCAAATTGTAATTTATGTTTGATAAGACGTAATAAGTCCTAAAATTCCAAAGCTACATATATTTCAAAACAAAAAGAGAAAATCATGTGGTGGGCCAACCCACTACTATGAAGAAAATTGACTCTTTCAAGCTATAAAAGACCATTTCATTCATTTTTCTCATTCATCCTATTGAAGAAGAACTCTCCCTCACCTACCAAGGCAACCTCAGCACTTCAAAATTCAAGAAGACCCTAAACAAGTGACCAAGGGCTACCATAGTATGCTTTGGAGGTGTCACGCTGTGTTTTCCCTCCTATGTTGTGTTTTCTTTCCAAGAGGAGAAAATTCAGTTTCCAAGGCTTTGAAAAGGATCTCCAACTGTTCTTTAGGGTTCCACAAGAGTTACATCCACTATATCAATTGATGTAATAGAAGATGCCACAAGGATACCCAATCATGGTGAGAAATGGTTCAAGAACCAAGACCTATAGGTCCAAAACTATAAGGCTTACCTCAAAAGACATTATCAAAACAACATCAAGAAGGTTAATCCAGTTGTGCGGCTCCTTGAGAAGTATACACCAATGATAAAGATCATAGTGAAGTACTTCACATGTGAGGGAATATTTTCTAGACTATACATGTACCATGTCATACTACTCATGGATTTCACAGGGGTAAAACCACTCAATTTTCCCTACTACCTCTACAGAAGTTTGGCAAAGATGGAAAAAAAAGTTCAACATAGGCAAAGTGATCATGAAGTCAACCTCTTTCACCATGCTCTCATCAAAATCATTGTTTTACACCATCTGGAACAAAATAACATCACTTGGGAAAATTTCATGCAATCAAATGTCTTTTTGCCTTCTGCTAGTCAGCCTACTAGCCCTAGCTCACCATCAACACCATCAGTACCATCTAAACATATGGAGGTTGGATCATCTAGCAGAGTTTCAGTGAATACAAGGATTGAGGTCACTCAGAAATATCAGAGAGGTAGAAGGCTTATGTTTTCTCCACAAATTGAGGAAGGTGCCAAGCCTACATCAGCAGAATAGGGATCACCATCACAACATGAGGCATCTTTGCATGATGAGGAGTCCATCCATCATGACACTGATATAGTGGACATGGAGGCTATTGAAGAGCATGAAACCCTAGAGAAGGTCATCAAGGATAAATATGCTCAGATCATGGAACTCGAGGACAATTTGGCAAGGGCTAATTTCATATTTTCCTTCCTAGAGCAAGAGAACAATCAATTGAAGGTAAAGCACTTATTTTTAGAGAAGAATCAGTTTAAAGATAGTATGTAAGATGTAAAGGGAAAATAATTGGTTGAAATTAAATATTCAGATAAGCATGAAGGGAAGGTGACAAGAAAAATGCTAAGGACCATGGGTCTCTGTAGGGCACTTTAGACAGAAAGAGAACTAAATCCACCAATTGAAGAGTTGACATTTGAAGAAAGGATAGCCATGGAAATCAATGAAAATAGAGAGTTCTGGCTTGACAAAGTGAATTTTCACTTAGAGAAGCTCGAGACAGCAAGTTTCAAAGGCATATGGCTACCCACTACTACACTAGGAATCAGATTTTCAAAGTTAAAGTCAAACAATTGCAAGCAAAACTAAAGGAAACCCTAATCAGCCAAAAGGAGAAGGTAAGTTAGACCTGTTTTTTTATGCTTCTCTAATAGCATAGCACACCATATTAGAGCTTCATCGAGCATGGCTAGACCAATTTTGAAAAAATTAGGAATAAATTTTGCATTTTTGTGAATTTTGGTGAAATTTGTCAATTTTTTAAAACAGACCCATTGGCAAAACCATAGTGTGGGCCACGTTGCGCTTCATTTGGGGAGGTTGAATTTCCTACATGGGTGTATTCTTCTTGGACTATACATCAATCCTAGTTAGCATAACATCCTTTTCATGAACTTCTGGAGTGTAAAAATGCTCAAAAACCATCAAAAAATTACCTTTCTGCCCTCTTTTTGGAGGTCACACTACGTTTTCTGAGTAGTCTTGGGAGATTGAGGTTTTGGAAGGCTAGAAGCAACCTTTTTGAGTACTTGAAGAGCCTATCATGTATCATTCATCTAGGTTTATCCACAAAAACTTTCATATCATCATTTAGACACCAAGAAGGCCTCCAAAATTCCATTCTCCCAACCACATTGTGTTTTCTCCAGGCACGTTATGGTTTCTACAGGCATATTGTGTTTTCTCTTCTATGTGATTTT
Organism: Pinus albicaulis; assembly: GCA_034641835.2. Classification (NCBI taxonomy): domain Eukaryota; kingdom Viridiplantae; phylum Streptophyta; class Pinopsida; order Pinales; family Pinaceae; genus Pinus; species Pinus albicaulis. The sequence goes on from CM076572.1 coordinate 1,043,381,576, forward strand.
GCCCAGTCAGTTTGACCAATGTGCACTTTTACTCATGTAATTGATGAATGATGATGCTTTAATGATTTCATGAAGTGTAATTAGGCAAGTGAATAATAAAATTGGGTAGATACATGCTTGTAAATATCAAAAATGGTCAAATGAATCAGTTTTTCTATCTTGGGGAGAGGTTAGAAACCTCCATAGTCTTTAGGTTTTAGGTGAGAGGAACAAGTGATAAGCTCCACAACTCATGGATTCAACCCCTGAGAGAGGTAAAATTATATTTTTTCTATATTTATGCCTTTCTTAGTCATTTTGATTGTTGGACATTAGAGGTTTGAGAACATTATAGCTTGTGCTTCATATTTTACTTAGAAATTCAGAGGAACAGTTGTAGCCATTGTCTAGGAATTCATGTGAAGTGAGTTATTGATGTTTTTTTTTCTCTGTTATAGTATTTTATGAATGATATATATATTCTCTTTCCATGCCTTTATTTCCTCAATGATATTCCTAAAATTTGATAAGCATAATTCTTTCGTGGCTGTGTTTTGTTTGGGAACATCATTTCATGTTTATTTCCTTCAGTTTTAATGAATTCATGATGCATGCTCATTAATATCTTCTCCAATTTTTCAAGCCCTACACTACACCGATAAAACCCTAATCCATCATTAAAGCATTGCTACCTTTCTCCTTTATATATTTTCAGATGTAACCCTTTGATTCATTTGACCTAGCTACATGGTTTTCATCCCTAATCTAGTAGTATAACTATCAATCATTCAAAACCATAGAGATGACCTAACTAGCCTAAAATATACTCCTCATCTAGTCAAATCATTTGGCTATGATCTCATAGAGAGATCCATCTTTGTTTGGTAGGTCTACCTACCAAAATAAAGCTTGGTTTGAGGTTACCTTCGTCAGCATCCATTCATCAACCTTGGGATGTTATGGAGGCTAACATTTCTGGTGTTGTTTCTGAGGAGTGAGGTGACAGATATTCCCTAGGAAATAACAAAAAGGATCAAATATGACTACTGATGGTGAAAAATAATCAGTCACAAGAAGGTTGTGTATCTTTCACGTGGTGACTCTAGTGTCAAATAATCCAGAGGTTCAGAATTTTCATGGTGGCACCACTTTTCAAGAACCGGTAGTCTGAAGAAATTCTTGGTGACTTCATTGTTGTCAAAATGGATTCAACTGCTAAAAGGTATGCTCCTATCAATCAAGCTCATATTCATGCTTTTCTGAATCGCATTGTTTGTATTAATTGGAAAACAGTATTGTCAAATTTTAAAGGTCAAGATGAAGAAGATGCTAGTTTGCATTTGGTCAAATTTCATTCTCATATTCACAGACTAAAGATTGAGTTTCCTGAAGATTGTTTGATGAAAATTTTCATGACTACCTTGGAGGAAAAAGCAGGGAAACGGTATGAAGGTCTTCCATATGTTATTTTATATTCTCTAAATAATTTTCATTCAGTTTTATTTCAAGAGTATCAAAGATATAATTTTTCCTTATCGATGATTGATAGATGTTGTGAGATCTCTGAAAATTTCATTAAATTTCTTGAAAATTTGTATGGGGATGAATATCGTATGGAAAAAGAGATATTAGAATCCCTTTATGATTTTTCCTCCCAACATAAATCATTAGTCTCCTCCTTGGATGGAATAGACTGGGACCAAGAAAGAGAAATGTCAATTCTTGATCTTGAAAATGAAATTCTCCTTTGTCTGAAGATGAAATAGATAATCTCCTGAGAATTCATGTTACATCCCAAGCTAATGAAGATTTGTAGTGTTCACATAGTCAAGAACTTGTTAGTGAAACTTCTTCCATTAGTGAAAATGAAAATCTGAGTTTAAATGATGACAGTCATGAGACTAATGAAACTATACATGAAGTTGTTGTGAGTAAGCCAATTTGTGATGATGATTTCCTACAAAGAGATAAGCTAATAGGGGCTATTTTCTTTCATGAAGATGATAGGGATGTAATGTCTAACAATATTGAAGAATTTTTTATGTTCAAAGATGACTTAGACTATGAATGGAAGGAGAATGAGTCTGAGATAGATAGTATGCCAGAGATAGAATCAGAGTTTCTCATGCTTGAGGAATTTACAGTCAACACTCAAGTATCAAAAGTTCATACTTCCCTATGCCTTCCTATGGATAAATGACCAAGTATTCTTTTAGATCAAAATGAAGTGTGTGCTTGTGTTTTTTTTGGATCTCAAGACAAGGTAACATTTCAGATTTTTGAAGATCCTTTTACTGATTTACTACAGTTAGCAGGGAAGATGTATTTTCTTGTTTTCGTGGACCAGAAGCACATGTTTAGTAGACACTTGGAGTGGCCTCTTCTTCTTCTTCTTCTTCTTCTTCTTCTTCTTTTCTTTTTTTTCCTGTCTGCTCGAGGAAACTTTGAGCATGATTCAACTATGTAGCCATTTGTTGGATTAGTTACACTAGAAGGAAAATTTCACATGATTGTACATATGTATTCAACAGGTGGGTGGTTGTCATTGGGATTTGAAGCCCTTAAGTCTCGGTAATATGTTGCCATCAATAAGTTTTGTAATTTTTTGTTTCAATCAGAGTCAGTTTGGTTTGTCAGTTTTTTTTTTTTCAGTTTTGAGTTGGGTCTTTTGATTTTTTACTCCATGCCCAATGGTTAGGCTACTTGGTCTAGGGTTTTCTTGACACCTCCAAGGAGATGCCATCCCCATTTGGAGCCAATGTTAGTGTCAATCAGTTCTACTTGTCACCAATGATCAAATGAGCTCTTTCAAAAAATTTGTTAGGGTGTCGAGTCAAATTTTTATGGTTTCAGTAGCTATTCAAATATATATTTGGTCACTGGCTAGTGTGTCTAGGACTATTAGTGCTCCTTCCAAAAAAAAATCACCTGCTAGTCATTACCATCTCTTAGTTGGATGAGTCATCATTTCAAGGTCTCCATATTCACTTCAGTCATGCCATCATATTCTTCATTCATCTCAGTACCTTCATTAGGTCATTAGAGTTTAGGTCACCAAAATCAATCATTTCACCAATAAATCTGGCAAATGAACGAGTAGTAATATTTTTTTTGCTCAATAAAGTTTGTTTCAAAGTGTAATTTATTTTTGATAAGATGTAAGAAGTCCTAAAATTTCAAAATCTACATATTGTTCAAAACACAAAGAGAAAATCATGTGGTGGGCCAACCCACTATTATGAAGAAAAATGACTCTTACAAGCTATAAAAGACCATTTCATTCATTTTTATCATTCATCCTATTGAAGAATAGCTCTCACTCACCTACCAAGGAAACCTTGGCACTTCAGCATCCAAGAAGACCCTAAACAAGTGATGACAATCTACCACGCTGTGTTTTGGAGGTGCCATGCTACATTTTCCCTCCTACGCTATGTTTTCTTTCCAAGAGGAGAAAATTCAGTTTCCAAGGCTTTGCAAAGGATCTCCAAGTGTTCTTCAAGGTTCTATAAGAGTTGCATTCACTCTATCAACTTCTTTAATAGTAGAGGCCACAAGGATGCCCAATCATGGTGATAAATGGTTCAAGAACCAAGACCTAGAGGTCCAAAACTACAAGCCTTACCTCAAAAGACACTATCAAAACAACATCAAGAAGGTTTTTCTTGTTGGGAAACTCCTTGAGAAGTATACACCATTGATGAAGATCATAATCAAGTACTTCACATGTGAGGGAATATTTTCTATACTATACAGGTACCATGTCAGACTACTCATGCATTTCACAGGGGTAAAACCACTCAATTTTCCCTACTACCTCTACAGAAGTTTGGCAAAGATGGCAGAAAAATTTCAGCACAGGAAAAGTGATCATGAAGTCAACCTCTTTCACCATTCTCTCATCAAAATCATTTTTTTACACTATCTTGAACAAAATAACATCACTTGGGAAAATTGCATGCAATCAGATGTCTATTTTCCTTCTACTAGTCAGCCTACTAGCCCTAGCTCACCATCAACACCATCAGTATCGTCTAAACATATCAAGGTTGGCTCATATAGAAAATTTTTAGTGAAGAGGAGAATTGAGGTCACTCAGACATATCAGAGAGGCAAAAGGCTTGTGTTTTATCCACAAATTGAGGAAGGTGCCAAGCCTACATCAGCAGAATAGGGATCACCATCACAGCATGAGGCATTTTTGCATGATGAGGAGCCCATCCATCATGACATTGATATGGTGGAAATGGAGGCTAGTATAGAGAATGAAACCCTAGAGTAGGTCATCAAGGAGAAATATGCTCATATCATGGAACTCAAGGAAAATTTTGGAAGGGCTAATTTCATAATTTCCTTCCTAGAGCAAGAGAACAATCAATTAAAGGTAAAGCAGTTATTTTTAGAGAAGAATCGGTATAAATCTAGTATGAAATATGTAAAGGGAAAAGATCTGGTTGACATTAACGATTCAGATAATCATGAAGGAAAGGTGACAAGGAAAAGGCCAAGGACCATGGGTCTTCTAAGGGCACTTCAAAAAGAAAGAGAAAAAAATCCACCAGTTGAAGAGTGGACATTTGAAGAAAGGATAGCCATTGAAATCAATGAAAATAGAGATATCTGGCTTGAAAAAGTGAATTGTCACCTAGAGAATCTCCTTGAAAAATCCAATAGAGACAAAAAGTTTCAAAGGCATATGGTAGTCACTACTACACTAGGAATCAGATTTGCAAAGTCAAAGTCAAACAATTGCAAGCGAAACCGAAGGAAACCATAATCAACCAAAAGGAGAAGGGTAAGTTATACATGTTTGTTGATGCTTATCTAATAGCATCGCACACCATATCAAAGCTTCATATAGCATGTTTGGACCAATTTTGAAAATTTTGGATGGAATTTTGCATTTTTGTGAATTTTGGTGAAATTTGGCAATTTTTTAAAATAGTCCCACTGGAAAAAACGCAGCGTGGGCCACGTTGCGCTTTAGTTGGGGAAGTCAAATGGATGAATTTCTTGCATGATTGGATTCCTCTTGGCCTATACATCAATACTAGTCAGCATATTAGCCTTATCATCAACTTCTGGAGGGTAAAAATTCTCAAAAACCATCAAAAAATGACACTTCTGCCCTCTTTTTGGAGGCCACGCTGTGTTTTCTAAGTAGTCATGCGAGATTGAGGTTTTGGAAGGCTAGAAGAAACATTTTTGAGTACTTGACAAGCCTACCATGTAGCATACATCTATTTCTATCCACAAAAACTTTCATATTAGTGTTTGGGCACCGGGAAGGCCTCCAAAATGTCATTCTCCCAACCACGCTGTGTTTTCTTCTAAATTTGTTGTGTTTTCTCCAGTATGTGATTTTGCATAGTCAGTTTGACCAATGTTGATTTTTACTCATGTAATTGATGAATGATGATGATGTAATGATGTAATTAAGTGTAATTAGGCAAGTGAATAGTAAAGTAGTGTAGATACATGCTTGTAAATGTCAAAAATGGTCAAAGGAATCAGTTTGTCTATCTTGGGAAGAGGTTAGAAACCTCCCTAGTCTTTAGGTTTTAGGTGAGAGGATCAAGTGATCAGCTCCACAACTCATGGATTCGACCCCTGAGACAGGGGAAATGATATTTTTGTCTATAGGTATGCCTTTCTTAGTAATTTTGATGGTTGGACATCAGAGGTTTGAGACCATTGTAGCTTGTGCTTCAAATTTTATTCAGAAATTCAAAGGAATAGTTGCAACTATTATCTAGGAATTCATTTGTAGTGAGTTATTGATGTTTTTTTTCTCTCTTATAGTATTTTATTAATGATATGTATATTCTCTTTCCATTCCTTTCTTTCCTCGGGATCTTCCTAACAGTTGATAAGAAAAATTCTTTTGTGGCTCTGTTTTGTTTAGGAACATTATTTCATGTTTATTTCCTTCAGTTTTAATGAATTCATGATGCATGCTCATTAATATCTTCTCCACTTTTTAAAGCCCTACACTACACCGAAAAAAATCTAATCCATATTTAAATCATTGCTACCTTGCTCCTTTATATATTTTTAGTTGTAACCCTTTGATTCATTTGACCTAGCTACCTAGTTTTCATCCCTTATCTAGCAGTATAACTATCAATCATTCAAAACCCTAGAAATGACCTGACCAGCTTAAAATATACTCCTCATCCAGTCAAATCCTTTGTTTTTGATCTCATAGAGAGAGCCCTCTCTGGTTTGGTAGGGCTATCTACCAAATTGAAAGCTTGGTTTGAGGTTACCTCCGTCGGCATCCATTCATCAGCCTTGGGACATTGTGGAGGCTAACAAATTGAACATGATCACACACTTATAGACGCTCAACCACTTGACAAGTAAGCACTTACCATCCACAATCAACATTTCCTCGTCAAAATCACAACATAAAAACACTTACCTCTAAGTGCAACACTTAGGATACACTTTGCGGAGATAGTGGCCACTCTAGTGAAACAATGCTTCAGACTTGGGGAATATGTCTAATGCATATCTTCATGCAAGAGAATGCATCATAAGTTCTCTTCAAAGGTGTACAAACAACTCCCTCTGACCAGATGTAACACTTCCCTAACCAAAGTACGACACTTATGACAGTAAGAAGAAAATGAAAACAACACTTTCAAAAGTGAAAATGAAAGTGACACATGTCATAGCAAAGAGAAAACAAGACCGTCACTTGTAGAAGTGAAAGCAAATGAAAAAGAGAGTCACAAAAGTAAAAGCAACACTAATGAAAACCAATGTGTACAAAAGCAAAATTTGAGAAAAATTATTGGGAAGATGATACAATTGCAACTATTAGTGAGGGATTTGTCAGCTTTGGATTGTGCACTCACTATCTACAACAATTGTGCAATCTCTGTCTACAGGGATTGCGCAATCACTATCAACAAGGCCTACACAATGCTTGACTTTCTATGGTGGATATTGACTATTGGGCTTTCTTTAAAGGAGATGTGCTTGTGAATGCATCTAAATCTAAGAATGTGTAAGCAAGTGACTTTGACACTTAGAATCTCATAAAAAATCAACTAACCATGAAGCATTTATGAATAATCGAGGATTGACAGATCATATGATTTTAAGTATGAAGGGTTTCCACAGTGCATTATATTAGATATCATTTTTGGGATTCAACTGCGTTAAGTAAGTCATTCATCTATGACCATTTCCATGAGAGGTGGTCGTAACTGATTAATTTCTCGTGATTTTTTAATAGTCCACTTAGCACTCATTGCATCGTGTGATGCTCACAGGGGTGACGAAGTGGGATTGAAACAAGTGAAATGAATCACATAGCTTCAATCATCACTTCCGGGGCTTGCACCCAATAACCAAGACTTCCCAGGAGGTCACCCATCCTGGAACTCCTCTGGCTCAAGCATGCTTAACTGTGGAGTTTTTCCCCACAATCAAGCCCACTTGGGATCATATGATCACAAGTAGGCTCCAAAATTCAAGTGTAAGAAAATTTTTGAAGGTTGTTTGTTGCAACAACAAGAGAATACCTCCCTAGTTAATAGGGAGTGTGTCATGAAACCATCTCACAAAATAGAAGAAAAGATAGATCAATGACTTAGAAATAAGCCTCTTCGAGGGGGGAACCTCCTTTACATTACATAAATGAACAATTCTTGGATGACACAAATGAAAAAACCTCCTTTCTATATATAGGAGTCCATGGGGTCACAATATAATCCTAGCCGACCTAAAAATAATAATGTCAGGGCACAAAAATAACAATAGTGGGCTATTATGGGGCATGATAATAACAAAATGGGGATTACATGGGTCCAACGATAATAATAAGGGGGCTACACTAACAACAATAAGGGACTACACTAGTAATATAGAGCCCTAACATGCCCCTCTCCTTAAAAAATTGTTGCCCTCAACGCTTGGGTAGTTATGGATGTTTCTGTATAAAATTCTCATCCTCCCATGTGGAATCCTCAGTGGGTAAATTTTTCCACTTGATGAGATACTCTTAAACTGATCGATTTCGTAGCTGTCGAGTTCTTATTTTCATGACTGCTTCAGGTTCCAATATGATTTTTCCTTCCTCATCAAGTTTTGGAAATATAGTTTAAATCGGAATTTTGTCACCTATAACCTTCTTTAAGCATGAAACATGAAAAACTGTGTGCACTCGAGAAGATGCAAGACGCTCCAATTTGTATGCCATAGTACCAATATTTTGCAACACCTTGTAAGGACCATAATACTTTGGCGATAATTTATTATCCTTCTTAGCTTGCTTGAGGGACATTTTTTTGTATGGTTGTAGCTGTAAAAATACCTAGTTGCCTACATCAAAAATTCTCTCACTGTGATGTTGATATGCATGTTGTTTCATTCGATTCTGTGCCAAATTTAGGTTATCCTTTAAGAGTTGGATAACTTGTTGTTGATGCTCGATGTGATCTTCCATTTCTTGAACCTTAGAATTTTCTCTTAAATACGATGTGATGGATGGAGGATGATATCCATAAAGTGACATAAATGGGGTCATTTTTGCTGCAATGTGGAAGGAAGAGTTATACCACCATTCAGCCATAGGTAACCAATTGACCCAATGTGTTTTCTTATTAGATACAAGGCAACAAAGATATCCTTCTAAAAAATTGTTCACAATCTTAGTTTGTCCATCGGATTGAGGATGATAAGATGAGCTATGAGCTAGCTGAGTACCCATAAAAGAAAATAATTCCGTCCAAAAATTTATAGTGAAAATGGGATCTTTATCACTTACAATAATATTTGGGTTTCAATATAGCTTTTGAATTGTTTCCATAAATGCAGTAGCAACTATACTAGCTTTAAATAGATGAGATCATAATGCACAAAAGTGTGCATACTTGGTAAGTTTATCAACTACCACCATGATGACACTCTTTTGTTCGGACTTAGGTAAACTTGTGATAAAATCCATTGAAACCTCCTCCCAACGTATATTTGGAATGGATAAAGGTTGTAGCAGACCGAGGATCTTAATTGTCTCAACTTTATTTTGCTAGAAAACCAAACATTCTGCCACAAAATTTTGAATATCAGATTTAAGGCCATCCAAAAAAATGTATTTCTTCGCCCTATGGTAATTTTTTTTAAATCCCAAGTGTCCTCCTAAGGGAGAGGTGTGCAATTCCAAAATAATCTTTTGTTTTAGTCAAGAATTCTTATAAAGATATAAGTGATCTTTGTACCATAATGAATCGTTTTTCCAACTAAACGTATTATATTTATTGGGATCTTGTTGTAACTTTTGAATGAGTGTCCATACTTATTTTTCATTCTCCCATTCATCCCTTACTTCGGTTATCCAATCTGGTTGGATAATAGAAATGGCACAAATAAATGCTTGCACATCCTCATCCTTTCTTGAGAGTGCATTTGCAACAACATTTAGCTTTCCTTTTTTGTAGATGATTTCAAAGTCATAGCCCAGCATCTTTGTGACCCATTTTTGTTGCTCTTCTGAAGATAATCTTTGTTCCAAAAAGTATTTAAGACTATCATGATTATTTTTTACCTTGAAGTTTATCCCCATTAGGTAAGGTCACCATTTTTTTAGTGCATGTAGTATTTCCAACATTTACTTCTCATAAATAGCTTTCTGTAAATACTTTCCTTTGATTAGACGAATTTCAAAAGCAATGGGTCTTCCTTCTTGCATTAAAACGACTCCAATTCCATTTCCTGAGGCATCGCATTCCACAATAAAGGTTTTTGTGAAGTATGGCGTAACTAAGACCGGTGCTTGGCACATTGCCTCTTTAAGATGTTCAAAAGCCTTAGTTTCTTCAGGAATCCATTAAAATGCATCTTTATTCAATAATGTTGTTAGAGGTGTTGCTATTCTCCCATAATTCTTAACAAACTTGCATTAATCCCTGTTAACCCGAGAAATCCTCGCAACTGCTTTATGGTTGTGGGGACTTTACATTCCTTAATGGGTTTAATTTTGTTAGGGTCTACCTTAACACCCTCCTGAGATACAATATGACCCAGATATTCCACCTCTTGTACTCCAAAGAAACATTTGGAGGTTTTTGCATATAATTGTTTCTCCTCCAATAGTTTGAGCACCATGTAAACATGTTGAATGTGATCCTTCCAAGACCTGTTGTAGATTAGTATCTCATCAAAAAATACTAACACAAATTTCCTAAGGAAGGGTTTGAAAATGGAATTCATCAACCCTTGAAATGTAGAAGGTGCATTGGTAAGGCAAAAAGGCATGACCAAAAATTCATAATGACCCTTATGAGTTCAAAATTTTGTTTTTGGAATGTCTTCAGTCTTCATTCTAATTTGATGATATCCTGAATGGAGATCCAACTTGGTGAAATAAATTGCTCCATCTCATTCATCCAATAATTCATCAATCATGGGAATGGGAAATTTATCTTTAATAGTGAGCTTATTGAGCTCCCTATAATTTGGACACATGCGTCATGATCCATCCTTCTTTAGCACCAATACTACTGGATCAGAAAAATAACTTTGACTAGGTTGAATTATACCAGCCTCTATTATTTTTGTAATAATACGTTCATTTTCACTCTTTGGACAAAAAGATATCTGTAAGGACTGATGTTTGTAGGAACACTTCCTGGAATCAAATGAATGACATGATCATGATCATGAATAGGTGGGAGTCCTTTGGGAGTTTCAAACACCTTGGAATGATTGTCCAAGACTTTTTGGAGATCTGGAGAAATAGATGATTTTGATGTCGGAACTTCTAGTGATAATACTTGTGAAATTATGCCTCGTTGTTCTTTCTTCATAATATTTTTCATGACATTAGAGCTTATTATATTTCCCAGCTTCCCTACGATACCTTGTAATTCAACTTCCTTTCCTTTCGAAAAAAATAAATAAATAAATAAATAAAAAATTAAAAATAAAATAAAATAAAAAAATTAAAAATAAATAAATAAATAAATAGTTCTTGAAAATTAAAATCTACTGTCCCCAAATATTGTAACCATTATACTCCTAGTACAAAATCAGCACCACCCATTGGAATAGAAATCATTGGAATATTCAATACATATTCTACCACGGTTAGCTTGATATTATGGCACTTTCCAGAGTAATTTATAGTTCCTCCATTTTCCACCATCACTTGAAACTCTAGCACTGGGTATAGGAAGCAATTCAATTCCTTGGCTACCTTACAATGAATAAAATTATGGGTGCTACCAGAATCAATAAGCATTATTACATTTTTCTTCTTGATATGTCCTTCTATATTGAGAGTTTGAGGAGTGGTAATTCCTGCAAATGAATTACATGATATGGTTGGATTCATTTCTTCTTACTATAAGGTTGGTTCTCGGTGTATATCCTCTTCTTTTGAAGTTTCTTGTTCCTTTTCTTCCTCCTCTTCACAATCTATGTAAAATAATTTCTTCTCAGCACACTAATGACCTTTAGTGTATTCGCTATCACAACTATAGCAAAGCCCTTTTGCTCTTTTTTCTTCCAATTTTTATGGTGTAAACCTTGTAGATTGTGTAAGTCTAGGAGTATCAACACTTCCATATTTATAGATGAGAGTGGTAAGCTTCCTTGTCACCATAATTTTACTTTCAATATTTCTTTCCAACCTGAATGCCTTCTAAAATGAGTCAGGTTCCCAAAGGAGAACCTCATGTTGGATGTTATCCTTTAAATTACCTATGAAGACATCAACCCTATGTTCCTCTGGAATATCAGTTACCCTTATATTCATTTTTTGGAAGTCCTCGATGTACTCCACCATTGAACCCTTTTGTTTGAGATTTATCAATTGGCTGAAGAAGGTGTTGCTCTTTGTATCCTCATAATGTGTTGTCACTTCCTCCATAAAAATTGACCAAGTGACAATTTTTTTACGAGAGAAAAGCCATCGATACCATACAAATGCATTTTTTTCTAAATATAAAGTTTCAATGTGTGCCTTTTGTGTGTTTTTCACATTATGGAGATCAAAATATTGCTCCATTTGTAGTATCCATGTTACGGGATCCTTGACATCAAACTTCCTCATATCGATCTTTGGAATATGGTGGGTCTTCAATCAAAAATTAGAGTTTATGAAATCAAGATTAACATTTATTTTGTTCTCATCATGAGTTTCCTCTACTACCTTTTCTCCATTAGCAATCATTTCTTGTATCAACTTTTTCAGGCCTTCCTTCAAACCTTCCATTTCTTTCTTCAAATATTCCGTGTTGCCTTCTATACCATCCATCTTAGCTTCCATGCCATTCTTCGAACCATCCATCTTAACTTTTTCTCCTTTCTTCAAACCATCAATCTTAGCTTCCACGCCTTTCCTCAAACCATCCATATTAGCTTCCATGTTGCCTTCTATATTATCCATCTTAGCTTCCACGCCATCCATCTTAGCTTCCATTCCATCCATATTAGCTTCCACACTTTTCTTCAAACTATCCATATTATCTTCCATGCCTTTCTTCAAACCATCCATCTTAGCTTCCATTTCATTTTTTGTTATTCTTTGTGAGAGCGAAATTTGTTGCACTTGTTCTTGTAGTTTTGATATATCATGTTGCACTTATTTTTCTTCATGAGTCATAGTAGAGCCTTTTGAGGGCTTAATGGGTGTTGAATTATTTTTAGGGGCCATTTTAGAACCCAATATTGATATCTATGCTTCAATATGCCCTTTGAATCCCTTCAAACTGATTTTTCAAGCAAGACTTATGCATTTTTTTAAAAATACACATATTTTTCTTGATTTTGGGGAGCTCAATATTGGATATGATGTATGTATGTGATTTCAAATCCCCAAGATTTAATATTTTGTCCTTTATTAGCTCTCAAAATCTTGTTTCCAATGCCACAGGTCTAACTTGATTTGGATTCTTCAAGACAAAGTTATGCCCAATCTCCCACAATGTCCTAATTATGGACTGGTTCAGTAGAGCGAACTTTTACGGTGTGCCATGTGTCATTATTTCCTCCTTCGGCTCTGAAATCGATACACAAGAAACTACAGTCCATGTAATTTCGGCCACTTTTCACATAATTCCAATCCAATGCTCATAGATATATTTATGACGATTTTCCCAAGGTCACCCCTTTGAGATGAAATTCAGGAGCCTAAAAAAACCATAACTTCCACAGATCGTATCGCTGAAAATATTGCGAGCCAAGATCTGAAATTTTTACATGAAGTTCCTCAGGATTTCCTCGTAAAAATTTTTTTTTTTAGTGTATGAACTTTCTTAGAAAAAAATTTATAGCGAAAATTCCATGATGACCTATTTGAAGCAGCGAAACCCTAGAATCCAAAGCTCTGATACCAAATGTTATGAAACTAACTCACATAATAGAAGAAAATATAGATCAACGACTTAAGACTCTTCAAGGGGGAAACATCCTTTACATTACATAAATGAAAAATTCTTGGATGACACAAATGACAAAACCTCCTTTCTATATATAGGAGTCCATGGGATCACAATATAATCCTAGCCAACCTAACAATAATAATGTAAGGGCACAAAAATAACAATAGTGGGGTATTATGGGGCACAATAATAACAAAATGGGGACTAAATGGGTGCAACAATAATAATAAGGGGGCTACACTAACAACAATAAGGGACTACACTAGTAATATAGGGCCTTAACAGAGTGTTGAAAAATGTCACTAGGTTTGGTCTTCATAATTGTCATTGTACTTATTTAATTATATATTTTATGTAAAATCAAAAAGAAAGAAAAAAAATCAAACATGGGTTTCATGCTCAAGTTAATTTATTAATTAGTTCAAGCATGTTCTTCATGCTTTTAAGGTTTATTGAGTTGGCCCTATCCCAGAAGACATGTTTTTTGAAACCCCTCTAGACAATATAAATAGAGGTAAGTTGGAGCTCCTTTGGACTCACAAATTTGTATGAGTTGATCTAAAATTTCGCAGAAAGGAACAGCGAAGAAGAGAAAGGAAAAAATATGAAATTAAAGAGGGGTTTCTCTTGAAGTCTGATTTGTGGAAGTTTTATCTGATCACATCTCTTGTTGAATATTTGTTGTGTAGAAAGGAGGAGGGTTTGAATTGGAATCTAGAGATTTGAACTATTTCTATGGTCATGGGTCTTGGATATCTCACTTTGATATAATTCTATAAGAGAATTTTTATGGGTTTTCCCCTTAGAGGGGTTTTTCCTTGGCTTGGAGCCTATATGCTCTGTTATTTGTATTCCTATGATCTTCATATTTGGTACATTTAATAATTTTTTGATGAAGAAGAACATAATAAAACTAATAAGAAGCAAACAAATTTCACAAGCAATTATCAAAGAAAGAGAAATCTAACCTAATTCATAAGCCTCTTGATTTACCAACACGAGATTCCATCATGAACTGGACTCCATTGATGCACTACTACACCATATAGACACCCTAGAAATATTTAGGAATGTAGGGAGGTTAGTCAACTTTAAGAAGCTGTAGGGTTTCAGCGAACAGATTGTTATGGAATTTGCACAGGATCTGTTGGAGAAACATTGAGAGGCTAGAGGATTTAGGATGTTACAAAGGACATAATTTATAGGGTGACAAGTTTACCTCAGATAAGAGCTCATTGGTTTTATAGGAAAATAGCATTACCAATATCTATGGAAACATTTTTACAGCCAAGAGAGGAAGTAAGGAGCAAGTGAAGACGTATCGATAGAACGTCCCTTCCTCACCCTTGGGATGATGCAGATTTCTTTATTCATAAGTTCATTACTTGTGAGGGACGTTTTGGGACTGTATTCAATTATTATTTTCATTTATTGACACATCTTCATAATGAACAATTGATAAATTTTCCCTATTATTTGCTAAAATAATTACAACATATGGTAGAGGTAGTGGGTATGGAGAAACATCCAAAGAGTTACTTAGCCAACCATGCACTCATCAAGTCAATGATAATTCATTCACTACAATAGTAGGGAAGCACATGGACTATTTTATTGGAAAATTCACATGCACCAGCCACTAAAATAAAGGAAAGTGAAAGTTAATAATAGGAGGTAATTTTTGAAACAACACCAGAAGATAGAGCAGTTACACCTTCTAGGAAAAGTAGAGAAGCTACACTTTGTAGAAAAATAAGAGTAGTTACACCTCCTAGACCTCGTTTTAAAAACCCTAAGAGATGGAGTTCCATAATAATATTTGTTGGTACATCTACTGAAGGAAAAATAGAATGCACTAAAGAACCTGTGGATATATCTAGTGTACAATCTAAGGATAGTTATTATGGATTCCCTATTGAGGAAGAAAGTCTTGAGGCAGAGACTGTTGAAATAAGGGCACTTGAAACAATTTCAGTTGAAGCAGGGGTTTCTGAAATAGGAATGTCCAGGGAATATACGAAAGTATCTAAAAAAACTACTATTGTACAAACTGTGGTGAAAAGGAGGAAATTGAAGAAGCCATTGGGTGGTAAGAATCACAAGAAGAGAGTGTGGGCGACTGTTACACCATCAAATACCCCAATATCTGAGGAATGTATTGATACAACATAAAAAAAGGAGTCTGAGGGATAACAGAATGAAGACAAAGAAGAATAATTTGTAAAATAACATACCCCGACACTTGAATTTCATGTTATTCCACTTGATTCAAAGGAACTTGAGGAACAACAAAAAGAGGAGGAGCTAAAAAAGGAACAAGAATATGTCTCTTTTCCAATTAAGTCATAAATGTACCTCCTTATTCAACAAATTAAGAAATTGAGGGAGGAAAATGAGAATTTAAGAAAATAGCTTACTATTGGTGAAGGGTAGCTTCAGTTTAGGAAACAAAATGGAATAGAAACCCTGACAAAACTGGCAGAGGTAATGTCCAATAGATTATGTGATGGATATAAGAAAGTGTTGGCGGAACCACATTGTTAAGTGTAGTCATTATTTCAGTTGGAATTTAAGTTGGAGAGAAAGATGAAGAATCCCAAACTGTTATTCCACAAGAACCTCCTAAATATGTTGTTGTTACACAAGAACTAACAGTTGAAGCAGAGTGGGATGGATAAAAACAATGTGTTATTCCACAAGAGCCTATTTATGATGGTATTGTTACATAAGAACCAATAGCTGAAATGGAGCAAACTAAAATAAATTTAGTCATTTCTCCAAAAGAACCTATCAACGATGTTGTTGTCACACAAGAACCAGCAGCTGAGATAGTGCAACTGGTGGAGAAAGGGAATGAAGAGATGCTTTCATAAACTGTTGAAACTATCATTTTAACAATAATAGAAACAACTCAGTTAAAACCTGAGGAGTCATTGAATCCAAAAATTTTTATTGAGGAATTTGAGAAGTTGAGGAAATTAGCAATGTTGTTGATAGTTGAAGTTATTCCTCTAAAACAACATAAATAATTTGTTGATAATATAAAGAGGACATGGGCTGAAACATTGAACGTTGAGGACTTGGTGAGCATTCAAAAAGAAATGAATAAGCCATTGTTACAAGTGGAAGAATTACAAAAGGAAGTATAGTTGTTACAACAAGAAAAGAAGCCTATGTATGGACTTGTTCACAAAATATAAGTTACAAACCTCCTTCTCTGTCTTATCCCTATTTTTGCAAAAAATTTATTCATTTTCTTATTAACATCCCTCAATGAGAAACGACCAAATGAGGTAAGGGAGGCTCAAGACTTTATGTAGAATATGCAAAAGGCCACTTTTCCATAACAACATCTATTTTGTGAACTCTATCTCTATAACTACTTTTGTTTTGGTGAAATACATCTTAACCTCACACCATATGTTGGAGATGTTCAGTTGAGAGCCTTTGTGCCTTTTCTGCAAAATAATGTTAGTTGGAATGTTGCCCATGATATTGTAACATATAATGAAGAAAGAGTGAAATTGCTTATTCGAAATGAACTAGGGTTTTTTGAAAGAGCCTTAAGGTTGTATAGTTTGATAGGACAATATCCAAACGCCAAGAATATGCTAATGGAGTTCAGAAACAAGGTTTTGGAATGTTGTCTTAGAAGCATCAGAGGGATGAGACATGATGCATTGGATGGGAGCAAACTTATATTGGATGTTTGCGGGAAGAAGTTAACAGATGAGGACCCTTATTGTTTTCTGAATTTTATCTAGGCACTCTTTAGGGTTACTTAGTATGTGGAGTGCATTAGGAGATCAGAGACTAGTTTTCTTGGACTTAGCTTCATATTTCCTCTTATTTAACTCCCTACCTATATCGATCAACATTGATATCATCTTACTGATAAATTATGGAAAATGGAACTGGTACTTTCTCAAGGCTATAGAGAAAATGTAGAGGATACTGCAGGAGCCTACAATTTTTCAAATTTTCACTCTCAAGACATCAAGAACCAATTACAAGGGTTTGCATGAATACATTCAAATACTTAATTTGGGGAGAGATGTTGGGATGTGAAATTGGCACCTTTTTGCACTCATTTTCATGCCTTTTCTTTACCCTTTTTTTATTATCAATACCATACTATGCCACTATAATAGCCATTGTCAACCTAAGTATTTCTATTTTTATTTGTCATCCTTAATATTCAATTCTACTTGTAATTTGTAATGAAAAAAAAATTAGGCTATTTTTTCGTAAACCTGACAATTGGGATGTTACAATGTTTGTGGTCTGTTGAGATGTTTTGCAGGATTACACTTTCCAATTTTGCCTCACCAAGGATAAGACAAGGACTTATTGAGCATTATTGTTACACATGGAGATTTATTTTGGATGTGTTGGCATCCTTTAATTAGCTATGAACATCATTTTGGAAAGCATCTAGTCAAAACATAGTTTGACTATCAAAGGAGACGTTTATGGACAATGTAGCTGAAACAATTAGGATTTTCTATTGATAATTATTGTAATTTGTAAATTTTGTTACATATTTTTCCTAACCTTGGAAATCATTATCAAATAGTTAACATGTATTCTCAAATTAGATAACATGAAAATTGAGAAATTTTCATGATGATATTATCAGCGTAAACTTAAATTATAAAGAGGTGTGCTCTCTGCCCACGCAAGATAGACATATAGAAACAATAGACTGTGATAGAAGGGGATAGCACTAGAATTGTAATCTTGTATGTTTCATTAATGGAATCTCAATCATTCATGGCACCATACCTTTCTGTTGACTAGCTTGTGTGTTTTGTAGTGTACTAGCCCCTGTTAGGAAGGAAGGGCCCTCCTTCTTAGCAGGGATCACTGGTTAGGAAGGAATTGTAGTTGTTTAATTTATGTCCTCATAGTTATAATTCATGTGTTATTGTTGTTATTGTTATTATATTTTGTAACAACATAGGTCCTAGAACGGTCCCTCTGTTAGTGTGACAATTATTTAATTTATATTAGAGTTTGATGGTGTGTTCATTTCATTTGAAGGTATATTTCATCATTTGTTGAGATAATGATTTCCATTAGATTTGTTCTTTTCTAAATAAGAGTGATAGTGTGACAGAGTAGTTTTATTATGCATTGTGTATTTTTTTCTTGAGAGTGTGAACAAGGTTTGAGAGTGTAACAGTCAGAGTGTTGAATTATTGAGTGTGATTACAACAATTGAATTTTAGATTCACTAGTCATCATTTTCCCTTGCATATATTTTGTGTAATAACCTTGCAATAAAAAAAAAACCTACCCGAATTGACAATTAATGTGAAGAATTGGAACTATTGCTCTGAATTAAAAGGAGAGTTATTCTACCCAATAGCAAGTTGAAGTAAAACATATGCACAACTTTCACATAATGCAAGTTGAAGCAAAACTTGGAATGCTTTATGAAATATGAAGCAGAATTATTTAAGGATCAAAGTAAACATATAATAATTCAAAAGTGTGTAAAATAATTAAATAAATAGTCTACAATTTGAATCAATCTTATTGGCCAATAAGTGAAGCCTTAGTGTGCATTTTAGTGAAGCAAGGCAATTTTGGCCTACTTCAAAAAAATGCACACCAAGCCTTCATCACAAGGCCAAATTGAATGATTCGGAATGGAAATTATTTGTTTATTCATAATTAACATTAATTTTGTACATATAAATTTCAGTTGTGCAATAATATGCCAAATTGGATCGATTTTGTAGGGTTAAAGTGAAGGTTTTTTTGCCTCAAATAAATGCACACTCGGACCTATAATTAAATTGCAATGCAAAAATTATCATTTGGCCATCCTAAAGACACAAAAAATTCTATAAGATATCATACTCAGTATCCTAAAATAAATCTTACTCACTGAAATCTAAGTATGTCAATGGAGCAATTCCTCATATATGCTTATGTTTAATTCAGAACAAATGTGCACTCCCGAGCCAAACAAATTACACTCTTTGTAATGAAATTTGAAATGGGACATGATTGGACAATACCTTACCATAAGATATAACCTTGCATCATATCTGATAAATATCATGCATAACTATGTTTCCCACTTACACACAACTTTCACATAAGGCAAGTTGAAGCAAATCTTAGAATAGTGTATGAAATATGAAGTATAAATATTTAAGCCCAAAATAAAGATTTAGTATTTAAAAAGTGTGTAAAATCATTAAATAATAAATCTACAATTTGAATCAATTAGATTGGCGAATAAATGAAGCTTGGGCATGCAATTTAGTGAAGCATGGCAATTTTTGCCTGCTTCACAAAAATTTCATGCACAACCTTCATTTAAAGGCCAAATTGAATGATTCAACTTAGAGAGTATTTTTGTACTCATAGGTAACATTAATACAATTAAATATTTTTAATTTTTCACATATATATTTATGTTGTTCAAGAATACTCCAAATTTCATGGATTTCATAGGGTAAAAGAAAGGGTTTGTTTGCCTCAAATAAATGCACACGAGGAATGTTTTGGAACAAGGGGATGGACTAAGAAAAAACGAAATTGAATTTTAATAGTTGAAACTTGTAGTTTCTTGGTTAAGCCCCTATAAGTAAGGTTAGATGACCTTATTTTAGTAGTAATTAGGTTTAAAGTTTTCCAAGGGATAGATAAAGAGATATAAGAACCTAGGGTTTGCAGAGTCTAATTTAGGGTTTTTCTATATTATACATATTTTTAGGGTTTTAAGTTTAATATTAGGCCAAGTGACCTAGTTAGGGTTTGAATAGAAATATGTAAGAAGAATGGAGACAAATAGGACTAGTTCTTATTTTTTGTTTGGCAATGAAGTCTAAGTAGATCTAGGGTTTCAATGCCACTCATCGATAGGAAAAGTCCTGAAAATGAATTCCCAACACACATGAAAATGGTGAATGCAATTCTAGGGTTAAGAGAATGAAGGAAATTATGGGATTTATTATCAAATATGGCCTTTAAATTTTAAACAAGTTAAAATATGAAAACTTAAAACCAATCTCTGAAAAACATGTAGCACCTCATAAACCAGCAAATTCATCATCACGAGCATTAATTCCACAATAGTGCTACTATGTTGGGAAAAATACTAAGAGGGGGGGGTGAATCAGTATTTACAATAATTACAATCCTTTAATTTTCTTTACTAATTTCTATACGTGACTCTAATTAGTCCAACTAGCATATGCGCGCGGCTGTCTTAAAGGAAATAAGCGTATACCCAAATAACTTAATGTTCAGATAAATTTTTAGAAACTTTTCTTAGCCCAGTTCATCAATTATGCATCAAACATTTAATCAGTAAAAATGTGTGGTAATAACATAATAAATCATCACACAAAGGCATCACACCTGAACACCAAGATTTAAGGTGGAAACCCAAGTCAGGAGAAAACCACCGTTGTTGTCCTCTCCGTCTTCAATATTTATTATATAGAAAACTGTTTACAATGTTGTATTGATACAGACTCATACCAGTATGCAGGCACCCACCTGTAGAATGTTGCAACAT
This sequence comes from Pinus albicaulis, assembly GCA_034641835.2. Lineage (NCBI taxonomy): Eukaryota > Viridiplantae > Streptophyta > Pinopsida > Pinales > Pinaceae > Pinus > Pinus albicaulis. The sequence goes on from CM076572.1 coordinate 1,043,402,489, forward strand.
TCTCTTGTTCTCCAGTTGCTACTAGAAGGGAGCTCCAACCCCCTGATCTCGTTTACCAACCATTACTGGAAGGGAGCTTAAACCCCCTAAACTGATCACTACCTTATATTGGCAGGAAGCTTCGACTTCCACACAGTGAAGGCTTCAAGCCTCAGAACCACTGCAAACCACGTTTCATTAATTTTCACACTAGATCCAACAGCTTCAGCACAACACCATTTGTAGAATAATTTTAATAACCATCAACCAATATTCAAACAGAATAGTGAGATCACTGTAACCAGATCACATCATTAAGCCCAGATTTCTATATTAACATGCAGAATAAACTTCAACCCTGATCATTCATACAACCAAATGTATACGCTACTTCACTTATGGTAACCTGCGTGTATATGCGCTTTTCTATGGATAAACCTGCGTATAGATGTTTATAGACTGAAATTAGAGATTTGAACAGACTTAGAACATATCAAAGGCATTCAGGCACACTCTATCACATTTACAGAACCTTTATTCAGTCAGCAGCATCCATCATTCTCAATCAACCAGACAATGATCATCCTTATACATAATCAATTAGCAGTATAAACAATATTCAAACAAACCAAATCTACATGAAGACTTCATTGACAGACAGCAGAAATGATCAAACATTTTCTTCAGCAATCTTCAGAAAAACCTAAATTCCATACGCGCCTTTGCTGAAATGAACCCGGGGGTATACGTGCTTTCACCTTGACGAACCAGCGTATAGATCTGTAAATATTACAGGACTGTGTAACACTTCAAAGTAGAAAAACTTGCTCATATCACATCATATCAGTTACTTCAGAAATTATGCGCCAGACCATAGATCTAAACAACTCATAAATAGATCATGCAAATACATAGTCATTTCAGGTCTAGAGATCCTGATCCGTTATTGTATTAATGAGTGCATCAAAATATCATATCTATCTATTGAATATAGCCCAATCCATGCAGATATACTTCAAACTAAATTATTCATTCAATTCTCATTCACATGCACAACCTTGCACTATCGGATCTCCTCTTCCTTATATAGTTTGAGCCTTAGCCAATACCATGAGCCAAAAACCACACAAATGTTGTTGGTATTTTTGGATGGGATCAAATATTCGTTATTGTGCTCCATATTGTGGGCTAATACAATGGTAAAGACCCTTGGTATGGTTAAAATTAGTGCTCCAACACATACGCGACTTTGCTTCTTTGAACCCGCATGTATACGCGACTTTTCTTAACCAAAATTGTGTATACACTAATTCTGGATGTATACTCGGGTTCCCTTCATCAAACCTGCGGGTATACACAGGTTCCCTTCATCAAACCTACATATACATATTGAAACTTTACCTTCATCATTCCTATGTCACTGACTAGAACTCCTTTCTTTGTCACATCTGAACTGACCTGTAGATACATCAATTTTGCATCTTCAACAAATAGGTTGCTATCAAAAGGAAACTCATCGAGTAGGTTGCCATCAAGGACAACATATTACATCATAATTCCAATAATATCCCCCTTTGGACATGATGGAAACCATGTTGGTGTTTGATCACCACAACTTATAGTTACCTGATAGACACATAAATCATAAGCATTATTCAAACACCGTGTTACTCTCCCCCTTTTACATCAAGAGAAAAGGACCTGCACTACACTATACAGACCATACTCCCACTGAACACATGTTGAAGCTTCAAAATAGATTAGAAAGACTCTATAACCTTTCCTATCACCAAGGATGCATACATACATCAATTACCCAACAAAGTGGGGTTACATATTTGACTCAACTACCCAACCAAGTGGGTTTACATTTTTTACTCAATCACCCAACCAAGTGGGTTTAAAAATTCTGAAAAAAGACCTACATGACTGAATATGACAATCTGGACATCATAGGTCTCAACATGACCCTTACATCAAGTTACAAATATGATTTATAACAAAAACCAAAGGACCTCAATAAAGAGAGATCATTGAACACACTTCAGTAACCAATAGAATGCCAACAATGCATTATATCCAACAAGGCTAATGCTCCCCCTAAACTTGTTCGTCTTGAAAATTTTCAACAACCAATTCATCAAAGCATATTCATCAAGTAGATAAATATCAAGGAAAGGATATGTAAGTTGAATACTAGAACTGCGGAATGTACCCATCAACACCTGAGAAACAGAGCCAAACCATATATGTTAGCAACATGAAAAATATTGTTCAGAAGGCTAACCCATAAATTTTATGACAGAAGGGTCCATACGTGACTGTATAGTGAGAAACACATATATACGCGACTATGCATCATGGAAATATGTGTACTGAATTTAATCTTTTAAAATCAAACAGATTAGATAAGTGAGGCCGAGATGACTCCCAACTTCAGTCTGAGATATTCAAATGCTTCTTTGGGAACAGGTTTAGTAAATATGTCAGCAACTTATTCTTTGGAGGGAACATATTCCAATTTAACCTTTTTCTCAAGCACTTGTTCTCGTAAAAAGTGATACTTGATAGGAATGTGCTTGGTTTTGGAATGCATAACAGGATTTTTTGAGATACTAATGGCACTTGTATTATCACATAGGATGGAGATGAGAGGAGAACATTTAATTTGAATAAATTGTAATATTTGCATCATCCAAAGAAGTTGTGTGCAACGTGATGCAACAACCACATATTCTACTTCTGTTGTAGATAAGGCAATGGAACTTTGTTTTTTGTTGAACCAGGATACTAATCAGGGCCCCATATAAAATGCACTTCCACTAGTACTTTTCCATTAATCAACATTTCTATCCCATTCTGCATCTGTGTAATAATGAAGAGTAAGATCAAAATTCTTGGGATACCATAAACCAAAATCTTGAGTTACTTGTAGATATTTGAATATTATTTTACAGCCTAAAGTTGTGACTCCTTTGGATTGGCTTGGAATCGTCCAACAATCCCAACTGCATGCATGATATCTGGTCTAGTCCCTGTTAGATAAAGAAGACTTCCAATCATAGATCTATACTCTATTTGGTTTATGATAGGAGAATCATCATGAGAACTGAGGTTACATCCGGTCACCATTGGAGTGCTCATAGGTTTGCAACCTTCCATCCCATACTTCTTCAGAATCTGCGAGAGATATTTTTCTTATGAGAGAAATATGCCATATTTTGCTTGTTGCACTTGTAAGCCAAGAAAATATGTTAGTTACCCAAGTAAATACATTTCAAATTCCTGTTGCATAACAGATGCAAATTTCTTACTCGTGGATTCTTCATTACTCCCAAAAATGATGTCATCAACAAAAACAACAATAATTAACAGTTTATCATCCTCATTTTTTGTGTATAAGTTACTGTCTGCATATCCTTTTTTGAAACCTTGTTGTTGAATATATTTTTCAAGACGATAGTACCATGCTCGTGGGGCTTGTTTTAGACCACATAAGGATTTTTTAAGTTTGCAAACAAGTTTTTCATCATTTCCTAGAATGAATCCTTCCAGTTGTTCTATATAAACTTCTTCTTCCAAATCACCATTATGGAAAGAAGATTTAACATCCATTTGATAAACTCTGAATTGTTGAAAAATTGAAAATGCAAGAAACATTCTTATGGCTTCAATTTTGGCTACTGGTGCAAATGTTTATTCAAGTTCTATACATTCTTGTTGAGCATACCCTTTACAAACAAGTCTAGCTTTGTTTCTAATTACATCTCCATTTTCATTTAACTTATTTTTGAATATCCACTTTGTTCCAATAAAAATTTTATCATGAGGTCTTGGAACCAATTTCCAAGTGTTATTATTTTCAATTTGATCCATTTCTTCATTCATGGCCTTAATCCAAGATTCATCTTTACTTTCTTGATTTGCATTATGTGTTTTAATTGTGGTTAAAAGTGCTAGGTAACTAGGAGATCCTACAAATTTTCTTCTTGTGTGTACCCCTGATTCCTTTTCTCCCAAAATTTGAGATTCTAGATTATTCTTTTGAACATACCTAAATGAAGCCTTTTCTCTTTTTGTTCTATCTCCTTCTTATGCTTCATTGGGTTATTATTCTATATTATTGTGATTTGATGAGGTAAAACATTCATCATCATCAGTTTTGTTTGTTTTTATTTCCATTTTGGGAGTTGTGAGAGATTCATCTATCACAACATCAATACATTCAACAATATTCTGAAGTCTCTTAATGTAGCATTTGTATGGTTTACTTCTAGAAGAGTAACCAAGAAATATTCCTTCATCTTCTCTAGGTTCAAACTTACCAAGTTTTTCGTCATTATTTTTTATGTAACATTTGCTTCCAAAAACTTTAAAGTGCTTCATAGTGGGAGTATTACCATACCAGAGTTCATAGGGAGTTTTATCACTATTTACACGAACATGAGCCTTGTTTAGAATATTACTGCAGTATGAGCAACTTCACCCCAAAATGTGTCAGGAGTCCCAGATTCATCAAGCACATCACGAGCCATTTGCTGAACTAGTCTATTCATTCTTTCTTCCATGCCATTTTGTTGCGGAGTTCAAACTACAGAAAATTACCTTTTATGCCATATTGTTCACGGAATCAGATAATTCATCTCATATGTATTCTCCTCCTCGATCAGATCTAAGACAATTGATTTTTAGATCTAATTCATTTTAAACTAGAGCTTTGAAGACCTTAAATTTTTCAAATGCTTCATCTTTATGTTTCAATAAACCGATCCAACACATTCTAGAAAATTCATCAATGAATAAGATATAGTATTGTTCTCCATGAGGTGACTTTATCCTTACAATTCCACACAAATTGGTATGTATAAGTTCAAGAGGCTTACTTGCTGACACTTCTTTGGCATTAAATTGAACCTTTTTTTTATTACCAAATTGGCACGACTTGCATATGGTACTTTCTGGTAAAGTAATGTTGGGTAGATTACGAACAGCTTTGAGCCTGCTTGATTTGCTTATTTGAGAAAAGCTCAGATGTCCCAATATTTTGTGCCATGACCAATTTTCTACAGATTTTCCTAGATAACATTGTTCTTGGCCACCTTTCAATATATACAGATTTCTTGGTGTTCTTGTTCCTTTTATTACGGTTTTTCTGGTGTCAAGTTCACGTACCACACACTCCTTTGATCGGAAGACAACTTAATTTCCTTGGTCACACATTTGACTAACACTCAAAAATTTATGCTTTAATCTATCAACATACATAACATTGTTAGCTTTAACCTTTTCTTTTAGAAAAAAAAATCCTTTACCCTTAATGATAGCAGGAGATTCATTTCCAAAAGTAACATTCTTTTCCTTTTCTAAGGCATGGAATGAAATAATTTTATCTTTATCACCTGTCATGGGTTTTGAATGTCCATTATCAATGTACCATTGATTTTATTCTCCTTATGCAAATAAAGCAATGCCGCGACTTTCGAACTGTAAATCCTTCCTTCTCCATACCTTGGAACTTGCGGATATTTGTTCTTTTGGCTGAAGTTTTCTCTTGCATTCATATTCCTCATGTCCAAATTTATTGAAAAATGAACATTCAATTTCGTCTTGAAAGGGAGAAAATTTGTTATAAGTATTATTCTTTATTCCTGTCTTGTTCCTTTGCTTTCTTGCTTCTATGGTCATGATGGTTTTGCATGCAACACCTTGAGCAGCTTGGTGACCAAAATTATGACATTAGAAACATTGTCCATTAAAGAATAAATTTATGTTATCATAGAACTTTCTAGTGTTTTTTTCCTTTTGACTGATATTTCTGTTATTGTTCAACCTTGGATTTGAATGATCATGCTTTACCTGAACATTGTCTTTGTTCTTTTGCTAAGTGACGAAGCTTTGCTGGTTGGCTTTTGTTACATTTAGATAGCTTGTAGCTGAGGATTTTTCTAACAGAGAAGAGTCACCAATATATACAAGACTTGTCTTCATAAGAGGAGAGCGTTGAACCTTGATAATTTCATATAAGGTTTCATATCCTGTAGAAAATCTAATATTTAGAGTTTTTACTTTCTCAAATTCCTTTCTTAGACTTACTATTTCACATTCTAATTTCTCATTGTGCTTCTCCTTTTCTATGAGTTGATTCTTTAGAGTATCTATGGCTATGGTACACCATTTTTTGGTCATCTAACCCATTTTTATTAGATGGACCCAAGTACACCATGTAAGACCAATTTTACCCCAAGTAAAATCGCATTCACTATAATAAATAACTTAGTAAACCACCTTTATTAAGTTGATTATGGTCTAAACAGGAAACCCCATGAGGAAATATTAAATAAATCCATATTTTTTTTATTTTCCTCAAGGAATAATTAGTTAAACAGCAATTTAATTAATATTTCTGGTTATATTTAACCCAAAACAAGGAAATTAATTAGATAAATCATTATTTATCTTATTATTTTATAAGAATAATTATTTAAACATTACTTAAATAATATTCTTTGTTAAATATGACTAAATCTCCCTAATAATTAAATTAATCATTATTTATTGATTATTACTCAACCATATCCTTAAAATGATAAATAAATCATTTATTTATTTATTATTACTTAACCACATCCTTAAAATGATAAATAAATCATTTATTTATTTATTATTTATAAATAAAGAGATTTGACCCAAGTCAAATTCCTTTTCCCTCCAACAAATATAATAAAATATTCCATAAAAGTTGGATCTTGATTTGGTTAATAATATTTTAATTATGCACCAATATCTAGACTAACTCAATATTTTGTTATAAATAGAAGGGTTTTCCCATTCATTTATCACCTTTTGTTGCCTAAAGATCACTCTGGATCTCAACTCTTGGTCCGGATATTGATCCACCATCATAGCCATTCTTTTCCATTTTTGTCTAGGTTTTCTACACCATCAAGAGAGAGGAATTCTAAATCTGAAGTGTTGAGGACTTACAAGAACCCATCCCATTGAGGAGAACCGGGAACACCCTCTTGTGTTTTCCTCCTAGGTGCCATTAATACAAAATTCATTTGATATATTCTTGTCTTGTCTATTGGATGCATGGAGTAAATCTTGTTTTTTCTACTGTTTAATGTCTTCTAATGCATAGATCTAGATTTTTGCAGCATTTATCTTGATCACCTAACTGCATATCTGAAGATATTAGCAGTCATTTCTACTGTTAAAGCTATTTTTTCTGCGCAGCTAAAGTGGTATTTTTCGTACGCTTGGAATTAAGATTCATACTAACAAGCTATTTTGTTCTCTTCCAAGCATATTTTGTGTAGAGCGATTTCTTCAAGAAAATCATTTTCTTCTAAAGTTTCCATAAAATTATCTTTAACCTCTCTAGTGTCTTTTACAAATGCCATGAGTAGTCTAATATATGATCAGATTCTCCTTCTTCACTATTTGACAAGCCATCAATATCTTCATGAGTATAGTAACTTTTTCTATTGAAAAAACGTCTCCTATTTCCTTTTCCTTATCATGATTATCTTTATGAGGAAATTTAGCAGCATAATGACCTACTCTTCCACAAGAAAAACATTTGAAAGGAAGGTTACCTCTTAACGTTCCAGTGCCAAGTTGAAGTTTCTTTACAAAATTTACCTCATCGTCTTCTGATACATACCCTAATTCTTTTTGTTCTTCATTGTCCTTTCCTTTTGTAGTAGCTCAAAAATTAGCTTCTTTGACTTGAGACATACCTCCTTTTCTCATCTCAAAATCAGTCAGGATCCCATGAAGTTGAACAACAGTAAGAGTCTGAAGATCCTCCTTCTCTTCAATTACAAAAACATTTGACTCAAATTTAGGAGTTAGAGATCTTAATATTTTCTCTACGAAAGTTGTGTCTCTTATGTCTTCACCCAAATTTCTCATACAATTTACAATCTCATCTAGACGCAAAAAAAAACTAGAAATATTTTCATCATTATGCATTCTGAGATTTTCATACTGAATTATGAGAGATTGGATTTTAGCACTTTTTACCTTGGCATCGCCTTCATAGCTCAGAATGATTTTGTCCCATATCTCCTTTGCTATATTTAATTGCATAACTTTGAAATTTTTTGATTTAGTCAGACTTCCTAATAATGCATTGACAGCTTTTGCATTGGTTTCATAGTTATTCCTTGCTGCTAGATTTGTGGGAACTATAGATGGATATTGGTAACTACATTCAACTATTTCCCAAACATCTGCTCCAAGAGGCTGAAGATAGGATCGTGTTCTTGTCTTCCAGAAGATTAAATTGTTTCCATTGAAGAGTGGTGGTCTGATAGATGTTGTTCCATCTTGATTCCTCATCTTATATGATCTTCCTTCTAACAATTAATCTTCTTTAGAAGGACCTGCTCTCATACCAATTGTTGGGAAAAATATTGAGAGGGGGGGTGAATCAGTATTTACAAGAATTAAAATCTTTTACTTTTCTTTACTAATTTCTATACACAACTCTAATTAGTCCAACTAGCATATGCACGCAGTTGTCTTAAAGCAAACAAGCGAATAACCAAATAACTTAATGTTCAGATAAATCTTCAAAAACTTTTCTTAGCCTAGTTCATCAATTATGCATTAGACATTTAAGCAGTAAACATGTGCAGTAATAATATAATAAATCATCACACAAAGGCATAACACATTAAAACCAAGATTTAGGGTGGAAACCCAAGTCAGGAGAAAACCACCGTTTTTGTCGTCTTTGTCTTCAATATTTATTATATATAAAACTGCTTACAATGTTGTACTGATGCAGACTCATACCAGTGCACAGGCACCCACCTGCAGAAGGCTGCAACCTTATCTCGTTCTCAAGTTGCTACTGGAAGGGAGCTCCAACCCCCTGATCTCATTTACCAACCACTACTAGAAGGGACCCCCTAAACTGATCACTGGCTTCTACTGGCAGGAATCTTCGACTTCCACATCAAAGGCTTCAACCCTCAGAACCACTACAGACCACGTTTCATAAATTTTCACACTAGATCCAACAGCTTCAACACAACACCATTTGTATAACAATGCTAATAACCATCAACTAATATTCAAACATAATAGTGAGATCACTGTAACCAGATCACATCATTAAGCCCAAACTCTTGTATTAACACAAAGATTCAACTTCAACCCTGATCATTCATACAACAAACTGCATACGCTACTTCAATTATGGTAACATACATGTATACGCACTTTTGTATGGAGAAACCTGCGTATATATCTTTATATAATGAAATTAAAGATCTAAAAAAATTCAAAACAAATCAAAGACATTCAATCCCACTCTGTCATATTTACAGAACCCTTATTCAGCCATCATCATCCATCATTCTCAACTAACCAGACATTGATCATCCTTATACATAATCAATTAGCAGTATAAATTTTATTCAAACAATCCATATCTACATGAAGACTCCATTGACAGACAACATAAATAGAGCAGCAATGATTAGACATTTTCTTCAGCAAACTTCATAAAAACCCTAACTTCCATACGCGCCTTTGTTGAAACGAACCCGCGGGTATACGTGCTTTCACCATGACGAACTAGCTTATAGATATGTAAATATTACAAGACTGTGTAACACTTCCAAGCAGAAAAACTTGCTCAGATCATATCATTTACTTCAGCAATTATGTGCCAGACCACATATCTAAACAACTCTTAAATAAATCATGCAAATACATAGTCATTTCAGGTATAAATATCATGATCCATTATTGTATTCATGAGTGCATCAAAATATCATATTTATCTATTGAATATATCCCAATCCATGAAGATATACTTCAAACTAAAGTATTCATTCAATTTTCATTCACATGCACACCATTGCACTATGATCTCCTCCCCCTTATATAGTTTGAGCCTTAGCTAATACCATGAACCAAAAACCACACAAGTGCCAGTGGTATTCTTGGATGGGATCAAATAGTCATTACTGCGCTCAATATTGTGTGCTAATACCATGGTAAAGACCCCTGGTATGGTTAAAATTAGTGCACCAACACATACGTGACTTCGCTTCTTTGAAACCACATGTATATGCGATTTTTCTTCACCACAACTGTGTATACACTAATTTTGGATGTATACTTGGGTTCCCTTCATCAAACTTGCAGGTATACGCGAGTTCCTTTCATCACACCTACATATACATCTTCAAACTTTACCTTCATCATTCCTCTGTCACTAACTGGAATTCATTTCTCTGTCACATCTGAACTGACCTGTAGATACATTAATTTTACATCTTCAACAAATAGGTTGCTATCAAAAGGAAACTCATCGAGTAGTTTTCCGTCAAGGACAACATATTACATCATAATGCCAACATACTCTTCCTCAATAGTATTAGAATTCCAAATGAGAAAAATCAAAAGATAGAGGATGGTGAACTCCTTCCTCTTGTCACCAACGCGTTACATTTTACAAATTTGAAATATCTTCATATTTATACATGACTTAAGATACCTTTGAAATATTTGGGGAACATTCCTCCCCACATAGCACGAAGCACATTTTCATTAAATTTGGGTAGACAATAACTCATCCTCATTAAATTTCTATCATGCATGAATACTCCCAAATGGATTGATTTTACAGGGTAAAAGGTAGGGATTGTGTTCCTCTAATAAATGCACACCAAGACTTGTATTACATATAATTATAGGAGTTAACATGCTTATTTATATGTATATGAACAAATATGAGATGAAAATTATTGCTAGGTATGGATTTTAGAGATACAAGTTCTATAAAGAAAATAATAAGAACAATGTCTTCTTATATAAGAAAAGGTCAAGACTTTAGTGAGAATCCTGGAATCATACATTAGTGAAATTTTGTTAATTATAAGGCATACATCTTTATATGAACATAAGAAAGTAGCTCGTTATATATTTTTATCTAGATATTTAGTGGTAAATTGTCCTTAAATTATTTTAAAAAAATAAAAATAAAAATGTAGTATTGTAGTGTTAGTACAAGTGGTATCAGAGTTGTAGTTACAGAATTGGGCCTTTCTTGGGTCCACAAAATTTAAACTACTACACATGTCATGAATAGATTTTACTAAGGAATAAAATAACTGAAAATGGCAGAAGAACTTAATGATCAAACATCCATGGAGTCACCTAGATGTGAAGCAGGTTATGATACTAGGATGGGAACGGTTGGAGGCGGAACCATTAATTTTGAAGGGAAAAAATGATAGAATTGTTGCAAGTAATAAGGAACTTGAAAACTGATCTGGATGATATTTAATCAAATCAATAAAATTTGGTCGAAGCAAGAGAAGACAAAGAAGAAATTAATAGCTATCTGTTGAGAAAACTGGAAAAGGAAAAGGCTAGTAAAAAGACTTATAGGAAGAGAAGTAATTCAAAAAATTCAAGTAGTACTACAAGTAGAAGTAATTAAAAAATTTCCACTGATAATGCAACCAACGATGCAAGCGATCGAGATGAATAGAAATCAATTAGTAGTATTTCTTCATCTAGGAAAAGGAAATCATCCTCTCAATTTCAGGGAGAATTTAAGAAAATCAGACTTCCAAATTTTGATGGCGAAACTGAAGAAGGAGCAAAGGCATGGCTCCTCAATATGTCCAAATACTTTGAAGTATACAATTATCCAAGTAATCTTAAGGCAAGGTTATACCAATTGAATTGTAAAGAAGCTTTATGGTCGGAAGAAAATAAAGTTGTTAAGGGAATCGGAAGAAAGAATTTAACTTGGAAATTGTTCAAGAAGGAAATTAAGAAAAAGTAATTGACTGAAATATAATTTGATGAAAAAACTAGGGAATTTCATGAGCTGAAACTCGGACAACTCACCATGGATGAGTTTGTCAATAAATTTATGAGTTTGTTGAGGTATGTTTCTTACTTGAAGGAATAAAAAGCAAAAATTGAAATATTTGTCAGTTGTCTACCTTTTTCATACAAAGAAAGAATAGAATTTGATCAGCCAAAAACAATGGATGAAACTATTAGAAAATAAATTATGCTTCAATCAGAGCAAATAGAAAGGTGAAAACTATAAGGATGGGTGTCCAAGAAAGTAGAAAAAATTAGCAGTAATAAAAAGGGGTTTAAAAGCCCACTTTTACAAAAAGCATGCACGCTGGAAATTATAATAGAAATTTTAGTCAGCGGAAAAATATTGGACAGAAAGGACAAATTCTTGTATGCAATAAAAACTTCAATGAATTTGTGAGATCTCCCATAAAGTGTTGCGGTTGTGGTGAGAATAATTTGTGGAGAGACCATTTACAGAACCCACTAAAGAAGAAAATAGTGTTAAATCAAATTCAGGAAACAACAACAATCAATGATGTAGCTTGTAATATACCAAGGATCGGTGCTGCATTAGATGGATGGGAGGTAGACCATCACTCAAATATGGTAGAAGTTAAACGTAAGATCTTCGACAAAAATGTATCTGTGCTTATACATCCATGATCTACTTTAAGTTATGTCTCACCTGTTGTAGTTGAGAAATGTAAACTTAGGAAGGAAAAATAGCATAATCCTTGGTTAGTAAAAATAACTACCGAAACCAAAAGAAAAGTGTTCGAAATTAGTAAGGAATGCACTATAGACCTGAATAGAATGAAAATTTCCCTCAATTTAATTATTTTACCATTAGGATCCTATGATGTACTCATAGGAATGGATCGATTAGAAAAACATAAATTGATATTAAATTGTATAGGAAATTCCTTTACCTATGTGGATGATGGAGGAAAATCTTGCATGGTCCAAGGCATTCCAAGAAAAATATCTCTCAGGAAAATCTCTAATGTACAAATGAAGAAATATGCTAGAAATGGGTGTCAATTGTCAATTTTTCAAGTGCATGAACTCTCTGAAAATGACCAACAACTATCATTAGTTGAATATCATGTAGTAGAATAATTTAAAGATGTTTTTTCGGAAGAAATACCAAGACTTCCTCGATGGAGGGACATTGATTTCACAATCAATCATGTACCTGGTGTTATTCCAGTTTCCAAGGCCCCACACAGAATGAGTATCCCTGAATTAATGGAATTGAAGATTCAATTTCAAAAGTTATTAGAAAAAAGTACATAAGGCCAAGTCGTCTCCTTGGGGAGCACCTGTATTGTTTGTGAAAAAGAAAGATGGAACATTGAAGTTATTCATATATTATAGATATTTGAACAAAATTACTATAAAAAATAAATACCCCTTACCAATAATAGATGACTTGTTTTATCAAGTTAGGGGATCTTTTATATTTTCAAAGATTGATATAAGGTGGGGATATCATCAAATCATAATCAAGGATGAATATATGCAAAAGACAACATTTTGTACCTACTATGGGCACTATGAGTTTGTAGTGCTTCCATTTGGGTTGACTAATGCACATGCCACATGCATGTGCCTCATGAACAATATATTAAGGTCATTCCTAGACAAGTTTATTATTGTCTTCATATATGATATTTTAGTATACTCAAAGTGTAAGGAAGAACATGATCAACATTTGAAAATGGTCCTCTAAACTCTAACAGATAATGAACTTTATGCTAGATTTATAAAATTTTCATTCTACCATAATGAAATACATTATTTGGGGCTTATATTATCTGAAGAAGGAATTGTTGTAGACCTAGAAAAGGTGAAATAAATTTTGGAGTGGAAAACACCCAAGAACGTGGAAGATGTTAGTTCCTTTATGGGCATTGTTAACACTGGAAATTCGTACAGCAGAAGATGACATTAATTAATGTCAAGCCTAAGGCTTTACAGGGTAGCAATACATTATCGAATCAAGAAAGTATTTAAAATATATAAGGTTTTGATAAAATCATATTTGAACTAGTTTTAAATGCTAAATTGTGCGCTTAACCCTTCAAGAAGAACGCCTTTTGTGTGCCTTTTTTCCCGATAAGCGCGCATTCCTGAAAATGGAAAAATATCACTTTTCGAGACCACGCAAAGCAAAGGACAGTTACTCCTTATATTAAGCCGCCTAAGGACAACCACTAGCGCCTCCTTACCCACTATGTGAACATACAAAGGAATATTTGGAGCACACAATGGAATCATACCTCTCCCTTGGGTCACCATCCATCATGTACCAAGGGAGGGAAGGAGGATTTGAAATCCCCTATATAAAGCCACCAAGAGATGAAGGATGGGTGATCACATTGTTATGCTAGCTAGAATTTCCCCAAGCAATACCAGCAGTGTGTGACCTGGAGCTGGAGATAGAGGGGACTCGATTGTTGGTCACCCAACAATCCTAGCCCATCACAGCAGACAGAGAGGGAGACTGCATCAGAGGCAGAGCTTGGAAAACAACATCCTTCCATCGAGACCTAGAACCATTGTCGACGGGCCCTTTGGCAAGTGGGTAAAATTTCTTCTCCATATCAAACATTTAATAAGGAGAGGCCTTGAGCCATTGTTTGCATTATTGTCGTTTTGACTCTCTTCAATAGCTTTTATATATTTGTGTTTTAGTTTTTAGTTTACTTTGAGCATACATTCGCATATTTTTTCCTCTAGATTATATGCTTTTGAGCTCCACCTCTTTTTGCCTGTTACCAATAGTTTATAGGGGTAGACCACACCCCTTAAACTGGTGTGATTCCGTACACCCGTGCATCAAATCCACCACAACAGGATTGGCGACTCCACTAACGGTTTACAAGTTTATGTGGTTGTGCCATCTCTTGCAGGAGACCTTTGTCTACGTTGGAGAGTGGAGATGATAGTCCTCTGATCCATCTTACAGCCCCTAGATTCACTTGGAGTGACCGACTGAAGAAGGAAGCTCCTAATCTTCTTACTTGCAAGATTTTTGCACGCAGTTTTTTCTCACAGACGCGTAGTGTGCGTGTTCAGGACTAACCTGCGCGCAGGAAAGCGCACCTGTCAGAGCCTTTCCGCCCAAATTACAGAATGAGATTTTTCTCCCTATATTCTGCATTTTTCTGCTTGTAAGTGTGTTGGGCAGCCCCTAATGTATCTTCTAGCACTTGTTTTAATACCCCACAGCTTCTAAGAACTTACTTTTAGTTTTCTTTTGTAGGCTTAGAGTTAGTCTTCCTTTAAGTTGGTTTTTTGCAAAAACCTTCACATAGTTTAAGTAGGGGGGAAATTAACCATTGCATTCCAAACGATTTATGTTTTGAAAATTTTGGTATGCACACTTAGATAAACTAGTCTAAGTAAGTGGCCCAAGACCACACATGCATAAGCTAGTTTTATTTTCTAGTGTAGAAATTGTTTAGCTTAGTTCAACTTTTGCATTAGGGATTGCGGGACTAGGATCGATTTTTCGATTAGAGCAAGTAATCTCTGCTACCTTTGCACCATTCAGTGATCCTAGGTAAGCATATGAACGCTCTATATTTACAATTCGCCATCTCCCTTTAGTTAGTCACATAGATTAACTAGGAAAATTTGAAAGCGACCCTTTATCCGCAAATGTTTTCCATTTGAGCCAGGAACAACATCACATAGTTTAGCTAGAGGAATTTTGTAAAGGATCACCGATATCCATATGTTCAAACTATGAGATTTTTCACCATATGCTCACACACACTCACCCACTAAGCAAAGAAAGACACCTAAAACTAACTTAACCAAACTCACTAAATTCTCCCCACAGGGGCCACAAAAGAATTTGTAGTTTAAGTTAGGATCAAGGGGGTAGGCATCCAATAAGCTGCCTTGATCATAATTCATATTCAAACATAAATTTTTTGTATTTATGGAGCTTCAAATCCACCTATCAGCCCATGGCAAAGAAAACCTGAGCGCGGCAAAGACCTGCTTCAGAGGGGGTTAGGCTTAGGCGCAGTGCATGCGGTATCAGTTGGGGCTACCTGACCCGGCTGATACTCGGTACTATTATTTGACTACCAAGAAGCCCAAGACTCGAATGCTCATGTGGGATAGTGGTTCTTAGTGGCCAAAAACTAGGGTATCCTTTACCCTATAGGTGACGGTGCAGGCAAGCGCCAGACCCTCTACCCTTACCTTGGTGGATTCTCTTTGGTTGACTGGGGGCGTCGCCAGCTCTTACGAGACGTTGTGCCAGCACTCGAAAGAAATCTTCTCAAGGCCCAGTTACTTTTGAGTGTGTGAGGACGCATAGGTCTTCTAGGATTTTGAGTATCACGCGCAAACAAACAAAAAAACCATATTTTTTGCTTGATTGATCACATAGATTAAGTTAAAGGGAAAATTCATTTCATTTTTGCTTTGTTTTATATATGTGGCCATAAATTTTTTGTGATATTAGACTCCATCCTCTCAAAGTTTTCCAAAGCCTAACCTGGTCGACACCCGAACGGTCCCAACAGAACCTCGTTGATCTATGCTTCTTTTGGACCTCCCCTCATTACAGGGAGGGGTTCCAGGTCTTTTTCCATTCAGGCGTCAAAGATGGAACACTACCACCATCATTGGTTCATCCTTCATTGGAGCAACCATAGTTGGAAACCCTAGTCGGTCTCCCAATGCCACACCACACACCACTCCTCCCTCGACCCCTGGGGGGAAGAGGAGCGCATCCCATTTGGGAAGCCAGCTGAACACACATCAGGGTACCTCACAGACTAACCCTTGTTCTAACCAGAACTTCATGTCTTCACATGTTGCAATGGTGTCAACCTCCCAATCACCTTTCTTAGCAGCGTTGAATCTACTCGATTTAACCAAGATAATGAATGACCCCATCGCACACGATTCATCATGGCCTCCCATGCCCATGAAGCTCCCTTCGGATATCCCAATGTTCGAAGGCAAGCAAGCGGAAGACCTAGGTAATCATTTAATGACCTTTCACCTATGGTTCTCATCGAATAATATCATTGAAGACACTATTCGATTGAGGCTATTTCAACGCAATCTTACGGGAGTAGTCGCGAAGTGGTACGTGGAGCAACCTCCTGCTTCACATGGAACCTTTAGCGCCCTCACTACTGCATTCCTCACTTATTTTCAGTTACTCATTCACCATGATTCAGGGATGGAGTTACTGACTCATTTTAGACAAACCCCCGTTGTCCATATCTCTAACCATCTTCATGAATGGAGGCAGCATCGCAGTTTATGTAAAGCTAAACTCGACGATCGAGTCATTTTGGATTTATTTTTGAAAACTCTGATGGCGGAGATTTCAAAGGATGTGGCACAGCAAAACCCCACATCAAAAGAGGACGCAATCAGTAAAGCCTAGAAGCTTGAACTGATTTATACGCAGTCAGGATACATTTACAATACCCTACCTAACGCCTCGCGCCTGCAAACTTATCAAGAATTTCTGGGCGTGTCAAACTCTGCAGATGGATTAATTGGGTCAATGACCCAAGGTTACCTAGGCAACAATAGTCAAAATCCTAGTTACGCACATAATTCTACCCAGAACATGTCTCAACCCGGATTTCAAAGTCATCATATGCCTCAGCAAGATTTGACTAGTAGGGCGCAAGTGTATCACCAAGGAGGACCCTATCCTCCGGCTGAGGGGACCCAATATGCAGAAAGAAACACTGACGAAAGATCTCCCCCCCAACGACCAGGTGCAAACAAGGGATAGCATTATGCTTAGTCCCAAGCACATGGCACACCTACGCAAACTAATGCACAGGTGAACTTTTTGCAGTCGTCCCAAAATCAACCACACCAATATAACCAGGAGAAATACCCTCCAATGTGGTTAAGAAAAATAAAAAAACAAGCCAAAAGGGAAACCTGGACAGGGGGGGCAACAACCAACAGCGCCCACTGCGATCCTAGGTTGGAGGCAACTCCAGCAGGAATCAGAACCAGGAGCCAAGCAATGCCCAACAGCAAGGCAAAAGGGCATCTCTGCGAACAAACCATTCTTTTTCAATATGTGGTGAGTACGGGCACTATACTGACCACTGTCCCGATCTCCCTGAGCTAAAAAAGCTTCAGAGTAATTGAGGAGAAGGAGGATCTTCCCAGCAACCCGTAGTTATGAAATAACCTTTCCCCCACCAAGGGACGATCAGCACTCAGCAACAAAACCCAGACTATTCTGGGAAAAGAAACCATGAAATATACATGACTGGGGAAGAGATGTTTTTCCAAACACGGAATCGCAGTTACGACACCCCGCAAGATACCACTACGTCAGGGGCTAGTACTAGTGCGCCGACTGCACCTTTGACCATTTCAAAGATGCTTATAGAACCATTGCCAAAGATGGCAAAGGGACCTAATAGGCGAGCAGGTAACTACTCCAAAGTGGCCCATAATTATAGAATTGTGGACGATTTAGCTCAATCACCTGCTGCTATGTCCGCACTGGAAGTATTGCAGTTGTGCCTAGAGCAACGGAAAGCCCTAATTTCCACGTTAGGCACTATCGACCCTTCCGATACGCACATGATGGCTTTTGACTTAGATAAAGCCACCCCTAGGCTTCCTTCTATGGTCGACTTCCAGATACCAGTGTCAGTCAAAATATCACTATTCACCGATGTGTCATTGACGAGGGTGCATCAACATGCATCATGTCAAAAAATGTTTGGCAGAAGTTGGGTTCCCCCGAACTAAAACCCTCAGTCATAACGCTTTAAGCACACGATGGTTGTCCCTCGGCCCTTGTCGCCCTCTACCAAAATTTCTCGGTCTATTTAGCCAGCAAGACAGTCCACATAGACATTGAATTCTTGGACGCTCACTTGGATTACAATATACTCCTCGGGCGGAGTTATATGTACGCTGTGTCCACCATAGCCTCCTCTGTCTTCCGCATTATGATGTTCCCCCGCGAGGATCGCATCATTATTGTAGACCAGCTGACACACAGTGAGAAGTGTCCCCTGACCAACACGAATGTAATTCTACCCTATGTAGATACAGCCAGAGATGGTCTTTCACAGTACCAAGAATATGGCCCTAGCCAATTCAAATCGTCGTTCATCCTAGGGTCATTCCTAGGAGATCCTCCTATCATCCCTGAGGTGTCCCCTGATGCCATAGGGGCCCAGGTGTGCATGATGTCCACATAAAGCATCGAGGTTAGTCAGGAAACGGACTCAAGCAGTAACGACACTGAGGCATCGACCATGGCAGCCTCTCTAGCCTATGCCACCTCCCAAACCCCTTTCCTCTACCCCTTAGCTGGCTTCTTCTCCCAACAGTTTTTGGAAACACTAGTGTTACCCAACATATCGTTGGTGTTCCCAGTTTGGTACCTCGTTCCCCCTTCCAAAACAGGAGCCACCAACGTTATTACCATAGGGTTAAAGCCCCTCAATCCCAAGGAGCCCCAACCTACCCAAGAAACAGTTGAGACCACCCCCGCAAAAGAAGTTCCAATTGTGAAACCGGTAATCGTGGCCAAGAAAACCGCAAACAGAGGAAAGAAGATGGTGACCCTCACCATTCAAAGGGAATCACTAGTCTGCACCATATGCGATTATATAGGCCACCCTACCCATATATGTACAGAGTTGGACGAATTAAAACCACTCCTCGACTCTGAAGCAGACATCTCGACGTCGCGTTCTCGTAAAAAGGAACCTACAACAAAAGGTAAAGGAAAATCGTTGTGTACCAATCACGCATGCGCTCTCTATGGCAACTATGGGAACTATACCCACTATTGTCTAGAGATACCACAATATAGGGATGCCCTACATGCGATCGAGTGATCCTATCAAGAGGATCCCTCCATCCAGTCTATCAACGACGAGCCTTGTATCATCCTATACCTACAGGAAGAGCGACAATCACCTGAAAGGCTCCCCGCCAGACCACCCCCCCACCCGGTCGAAAGATGCGTACTTTGCGAGGAGCTTGATCATTTCATCATTGACTACCCAGTCTTGGAAATGTTCCAATGATGGTACCCAATCCATATAGTGTACCGCACCAACATGGACGTCCCATATTCATGTCAGATATGCGGTGATAACCACCCTGTACGTTGTTGTCACTACATACCAAGATTTTGTATAGCTTTAGCCTGTATGTGATCGACCATAGTCTGCCTCTCCCAAGAAGATGGCACGGACTCAGAATCCATGAACAGTTCAACAACCCAAAAGGATGTGACAAATACATCCACCCCGTCGTGGCCATCTGGAAGACGACCAATTAGAGAAATTCGTCACCCTCCAAAATCTGACGACACAACACACCACATACGATTCAGGTCATCATGTATCAGAACCATGACTTGAGTTGTCTGCCCATCTACCATAGGTGTCAAGTCAACTGCAGCTACAAGAGTAGCTATCCCTATCATAGTACAGACCCAATCTATCTGCACTCTGTCAACCGCGTCTGGTTCCACCACATCCACAATGGAATATTTTTCGTGTCTCTTAACTAGCTCCACCTGGATCACCCCCATTCAGTATAAACCTACAAAGGAACAATCCCCTTCGGGACCTTGTTTCATTCGGATGAGGATATCCTAGAGACCATGACGGAGCCAAATTACCCATGGGATGCAATGCATCACCATTCGTTGTTTCTCCCCAAGAAAATGTTCAATCCTAACAACACAACTGAACCAGAAATCTATGTGATCGAATCAAAAGACTTTCTACCAGCAATTAAGGTCGACTAGTTCAAAAACCCCATCCCAATGCCCGACGCATTCAAGGAAGGAAATATGTCAAATATTTCACCTACCATTAAGGTGAATATATCCCAAAATCCGACGAAAGTCGAAGAAATATCATTGGGGGCAGCTTGCTCTCCAGAAGAAGTAACCTCTTACACCAAATTATTGCAAGAGTACAGAGATATCTTCGCGTGGGACTACTCAGAAATGCCTGGGCTTAGTCCTACTATCGTAGAGCACCATATTGACACTTGGCCTGACATACCCACGGTACGCCAGAAACAACTTCAATTTCACCTATCTAAGGCAGAAGCAAAAAAGTGATAAATCGACAAGCTTCACAAAGCCTGGTTTATCTACCCCATCGCCTATACATCTTGGGTTTCCAACCCGATTCCCGTCATGAAAAAACAGGGCATGATACGTTTCTACACCGATTTTTGGGATTTGAAAAAAGCATGTCCCAAAGAAAATTACCCAACGCCATTCATTGACTAGGTCATCGATGCATGTGCAAGGTACGAGGCGCTATCCTTCATGGATGTATTCTCCAGATACAATCAAATCTAGATCCACCAGACGGACCGGTACAAAACTGCGTTCACCACCCCCTAGGGCACGTTCACATACAAGGCGATGCCATTTGGCTTAAAAAATTCCGGAGCCACCTTCCTTATATATTTCATGACCTGGCACACCTTATCCTCACCTACTTAGACAACTTGACAGTCCACTCTAAGAAGCGCTCAGACCACCTTGAGGATCTACGATTGGTATTCCAAAGATGTCGTCAATACAAATTACGCTTGAACCCCCTCAAGTGTGTCTTATGTGTCAATGCAGGAAGACTCTTAGGTTTTATTATTTCCCAGCAAGGCATTCGCGTGGACCCCCTCAAGGTCCAAGCCATCAAAGAGGTACCTCCACCTCGAACCCTCAAACAACTCCAAAGTCTGCAAGTAAAGGCCAATTTTCTGAGAAGCTTCATCCTAGACTATGCCACCTGTGCTCAAGGGTTCCTTCACCTCCTTCGCTAAGACATCCCCTTTAAATGGGATGACCACACCCAAAAATCATTTGATGCGCTAAAGGAAACATTATCCTCAGCACCACTCATTATTCCCCCAGACTACGACAAGGATTATATCCTATATCTATCAGCTTATGAATCCACATTGGCCAGAGTAATGATTGAGGAAGGACTAGATAGAAAGGAGCACGTAATATATTACGTCAGTAAAACCTTGTCAGGACCAGCATTGAAATATGAACCCGAAGAAAATATTGCCCTAGCATTAATCTACGCATTCTAAAAACTTCACCACTACATCATCTTAAAAACCACTACGGTTGTCGCAGATATTAACCCCATTAAATACCTACTCACATGCCACTTAATGAACCACAAGTACGCCTGCTGGACAGTCATTCTCCAAGAATAGGACTTACATTTTCACTCCCCCGAGAGAAAAAAGGCACTTGCCTTAGCAGACTTCATTACAGACCTCCCAGGACATTCCAAGGGATCACCAATAGACGATTCGCTGCCATATGAACACCTCTTCTTTGTAGCAAATGATGACCCTTGGTATGGAGACATCCTCCTATTCTTATGAACCCAAAATTTCAGACCTCATCTCACACGAGACGATCCAGAAAACCCCCGAATATCTCCTTTTGGGAGTTGTCTTATACCGGCGAGGCATCGACATCATTTTACATCGATGTCTTACTCATAAAGAAGCGGAGCAAGCCCTTAATGACTGCCATGGAGGTGCTTGCAGTGGCCATCTATCAGGAATGGCTACCGCCCATAAAATCCTACTAGCAGGATATTTCTGGCCCTCCCTGTTCCGTGACAGCATCACAGTCGTCAAAAGATGTGAACGATGCCAGCGCTTCACTCATAAGGCAAGAGCACCCCCTGATCCTCTGCACCTCGTCATAGTAGCTGACCCCTTTTGCAAATGGGGGATTGAATTCATGACTTGCAACCCTGTCTCATCAAGTAACCATAAATACATCATCGTGGTTGTCGACTATTTCACCAAGTGGGCTGAGGCCATGCCCACATACGATAACATAGCAGAAGCTGTTGCCTGATTTCTATTTAACCACGTTATCACTCAATTCGACGTACCCAAAGAGTTGGTCTCCGATCATGGAAAACACTTCGAAAATGAAGTTTTCCAGGAACTATCTCACCACCTTAGATTCACCCATGAATTCGCTTCACCATACTACCCCCAGTCCAAAGGACAGGTAGAAGCTATTAACAAAGTACTCAAAACTATGTTACAACGCATGGTGAATAGCCATAAAACCAATTGCCACCATATCCTCTTTTCCGCCCTATGGGAATACTGCACGCTGGTAAAGATTTCCACCAGTTTCACTCCCTTCCACTTGGTATACGGGGTCGAGGCCGTGATTCCCATAGAACGCGAGATCCCCAATTTGCATGCTGCCATCGAACTCCTTAATGACACTCAACCTCTGAAGCAGTGCCTAGTACAACTAGAGCTTGTCGACGAAAATCGACGACAATCACTGCATCATAAAGAGGCCCACAAGAAAAGGGTTAAAGTGTCATTCGACCGCCACATCACCCCTCGCTAATTCACTAAGGGAGAATTAGTCCTCTGCTATGATGTCGCAAAAGAGGCCCTAGGGCCAGGAAAGTGTGAAACCTTGTGGAAAGGACCCTATATCATAAAACACTGCATCCGATAGGGGGCATACATCTTGATAGAACCGGACAAAACCTGCCTCACGAACCCCGTCAACAGCATTTACCTCGAGAAGTTCTATCCATAAGGGCCCCAACAACCCTTTCCCCTAGAGTTAGAATACACAAAAACCCACCCACTCAAAATTTTTGACCCAAAAGACTTAGTTAAAGGCTCGAAGTATCACCATGGATCACCAAAACAAACCCTATTTCGGATTTGCTAATGGAGCATCAAGATGGTCCCAAAATTTAGCTGCCGCTACCTGGGTCATTTACCACCCTAACCAATCACCACTATGTTCAAATGGCCTGTGTATCAGTTTAGCAACAAAAAATCAGGCAGAATATGACACCGTCAATGGACTTATGTGTGACGCCCTCCATCAGGGCATTCGCCATATGCATATCTACCTTGATTCCCAGCTAGTAGTATCACAGCTAAACCAAACATTTGAGACCAAAGACACACACCTATTTAGAAAATATTTGTGTGCCAACAGATTAAGCAGACAATTTGATTACATGACATTTTCACATGTATCAAGGAATCAAAACCAAACATTTGAGACCAGAGACACACACCTATTTAGAAAATATTTGTGTGCCAAAAGATTAAGCAGATAATTTGATTACATGACATTTTCACGTGTATCAAGGAATCAAAACCAAACAGTTGATCGCATAAATAACAATATCCTAAACTGGAATGTATCTCGAATAAACCATCATACATAAAAACCAAAAATATAGGCATCCATCAGCATAACACAACACAAAAAGCCGAAACAGTTGATACATCATGTAGAGCCGCAAAAAACATCTCTCATATACATATCAAAAAATATGTGTATCTGAGTACAAAAATAGTATCGCTGGCCCACAGGTCAGCCCAAAGATACAAAATTCATCAAAAATAAGGGAAGCATCCTCATAACGGGTGCTTTCTCTGTGTACAAAACTGCTCTAGGGGGGTGCCCCCTCAAGAGGGGCACCTGGACCCACCACTACTCCTGGTACCACCACCGGAGCCGCTATCGCTACCGTGATCGCCACCCGACATAGAGTGGGCCAATAATCCCTCTCGTGGGCTGTCACCATCTCTAACCAAACCTCCTTGAAGTCATCCATGAAACCTCGAGTAGGCATACCCTGGGTCAAGCGGTCCACTTAACCCTGGAAATCCTCAAGAGCGGCCACCTGAGTTGTCAGTACTACATTGCGCGCCTCAGCCGCATCAGCACGAGCTCGCTCGGCCACAACCTCTGCTGCAGCCGAGTTGCTGCCCTCACCAGAAGGGCCAGCGCCATCTCTGTCAGGTCCACCGGCACCACCACCCGGCCCACCTGCACCACCTCCTCCCTGACCACCTCGAGGTCGTAGCGGAGGATCATGACCAACCAAATGGGTGACTGGGTGACCTACGTCGCCAACATCTGCATGAGTATCCGAAATAATGTCAATTTCAATAACAAAACACATAAGTACATAAATACTCAAACAAAAGAAGAAAAATATAACACATACCTGCAGGTCCCCAAACATAATCGAAAGGGAGACCCGTGTCTGGGTCACCCAAGAGGTCCATCTCCGCATACGAGTATGGAAAGAACATTTGTGGGTTGGCCTCAAACCAGGCCTCTGTCGTGTCATTCCAATAACAACCCACCATGCCACCACCGCCTCGCGGCATCACCAGAGCCCACCTCCTCATGTGTGGCTTCTGCGGCCCCCCAATAGGCACCGCCACCACCGGCCTCAGCAGCACCACCCTCTCGTACATGATGCTACATAGGATGCTAGTGTACGCAAATGAATTAGATCCACGTTGGACCTTGTTCAATTGCGACATCATGCCATCAAAAAAAAAGCGGGGAAAAATCGAAAAAACGCCCACCCCTCAATCGGTGTAAAACTCCAACTTGCAGGCCAGATGCCCTTTGTGGAGCAACCGACCCCGCTAGTCGCATAATAATCACCAAAGCACATTGCTCGGCCACATTTATCACTGATGCAATGTTGATGCACCCCTCAGTAAGAGTCGCACCACCGTAATGTCACCTCCGAAATCTGTCTAGGTTCACTCTCCCAGCAGGGAGTGGGTACCTCAAAGCCTCACCCTGAGGCAATAACCCAATCACAAAGTATATATCCATCTCAGGATGGATCACCAGGTTCGTCCCCCGCAGCACCAACATGTTGTGCCTCCTGCACCAATGTTGTATAATGTAACATAGCAAACGGTCCTGTGACCGCAGGAACTCATTCTCAGCAAATTTCAGAAGGCCCCATGCGGCCAACTGACGACGCACCCCAGCATCAACAGCTAGAGCGGTCCGGATCTCGGGCCATTCCCGCTCTCTCCACACCAACCTGCCAAGCAACACAGGCACCCATTAGCACAGAGAAAACCCAAAAATAGACAAAAAACCAAAATTTTCTGTCATCATGGCCTTTGTGCGCATGTCCCTCAGACAGGCATGTCCTCGCGTGCCTATATTCTTCACAGGCACACCTTTGTGTGCAAAAAGAAGGGAACAGTGTGCCCTCACGTGCCTGTCCCTCAGAATTGCGCGCAAAGGAGGCACTCTTTTGCCTAGATCGCCCACGCAATCTAGGGAAAAAGTCACTTAGAGGCCGTACAAACATAATTTGTACGGCCCCTGGCACCATCAAACTGAAGAAATTAAATTGCAGGACGTCATGAAAGTTACCTCGGCATGATATCGCTAGTCCTTGGTACACGGCTGACCGGAAGGGTAAGAAAGGATCTGCAAGCACCTCTGATCTCCCAAAACTCAGCAAGTACAAATGAATAGGATTAGGGCCATAATCCCATATTTATATCCCTTTTCAAGAACTTCGTAGGTCCATAACAGGAGATCAGAAGGTCCATTCTGCAAACTGTAAGTTGCACCATCATCAGTGTGCCATGACGAACGAAAGCGATGCCACACATCCACTTTCCAGGAAAAAAATATTTTCAGCGCCAGCAGGTATGCCCTCTCCCATCTTCCTTTTTTAAAGCTCATGTCTTTCAATAATATTTGATGAAAAGAAGATTATTTTACTTGAGGTAGTTGTTTTTGCAGGAAGAACCCGCAAACCATTTACAACACCATCCATTGAAGGTTCCGGAGCAGGTATCATTCTACCCTCAACATCATAGAGTCACAAAAAAACTTTGCATATCCTAACATCATTTCTCCATCAGAAATAAACCATAGGGTCCTCATATCCGACCACATTTATCATCACCTCACCCTACACATGATAAACGTCCACTTTAGTCGGTAGAGCCTCCCCTCCATGGCGCTCGTCACCCAAAGTAGACCATATATCACAGCAAGTGACGCCATGACCAAACCATTTCAGTCCAGGAAGCACCTCGTGCCCATCCATTCATCATGCATAAGGTCCAGTTTGACATTCAAACTAAAAAAAAAAACCCTTCTCGGATGACCAGGTTGTACAAGTAGATTGAAAGCACACCCCCATGCATCACATTTGGCCCACCATACCTCCATCAGCATAATCCCATCTGTGACATTTCTTCATCCACTTCATCAACCCCTCACATGAGACCAACCAATGGGACCCCCACCCCCAGAAAAACACCATACTCACACCTTCAATGAGCAAACCTTTTCATGTTTTGGGGTACCCATCTTTGTGTTTTGTACAAACCAAACCCCATTATTTTATTCTTTTGGTAAGTGTACAAAGACCGAAAATGATGCACTTCGCCGCTTCGCCCTCATATTTCATCTTTTCCCCCATGGCAACAATCCCTCATTCCCCTTGGCCGGAGTATGTCACCCCCACGCACGAATTGTTATTCATCAGTATTTTTCACTTGTTAAGTGATGACTAGATCCATAGCTGAGTTTTCTAGAAGCTGATTTCCATATGTCAATTTGCCATCTAGAAAACCCTCATAAAAAATTTTTCGCCCTCCTACTTTTCAGTCCACCCATGTCAAAGTTAAAACTCATTATCACTATCCTATCTAGCTTCAGCCCTACTAGTCTGCCCATCAGCTCTAAAAGGCAAATTGAAGTCTGTTTCAAAAGCCTCCCCTAAGTTAGGAAGTGGCGCTTTAAGGCATTTTACCCTTGGCAACCATCAAAAGGCCAAAAACCTCCATCTGTTACAGACCAATCATGACAGACCTCCCACTTTGCAAATGAAATTGATAACAGCCCTAAGTCGTGCCACTTACACACCCCTAAGTCTCAGCACTACATAGACCACAGTCTCAAGCTTATTATTAGGTGTTTTACAGTGTTTTATGGATTTTGCAAAGACAGGAAATATAACATCATCTCAGAAGAAATTGCTTGAATCTACATTTAGAAGAACAGCTGCTTCTCAATGAAAACATGAGCTTGAGATATATCTGCAAGACAGAGAGTACTCATCAAGACCTTGCAGCTTCCTTTCAACATGAAATCACAGTAGAAGAAAGACACCACTGTCAAACAAACTAGTAATGTGTCATGGCCAAGAACCTCCTTCATCTACAAGCAGAGGGTTAAGGCGCCTCCTTCATCTACAAGCAGAGGGCGATGGCCAATATTGACTTCAAGGATTGCAAAACTTACTATAAGCACAGGTTTGATTTTTACTAGACAGTAAAACAATGACTCTAGGTTTCTGAGTGTGAGTAATGATCATAACAGGACTAAGATCTGAAATGTGCAAGACAAAAGAAAACAGGGTTTATGGTTTGGTAAAGAGAATCATTTGAGGTTTCAGTCATCATCAGGGAGCATAAAAAGGGACTCCTCAATCAAAGCTATCATAACAAATATCTCTGCAGGGGTGTTAATATGAATAGCTTCAATCAATCTTGAGCAGGAAAATACTTCAGTGAAAAGACCCCTGTATGTTCTTTTGTTCCTGTTGAAATGTGAAATACAGTCCATGGTCTCTGGATGAACATAAAGAAGAGGCAGGAAAGTAATATATAGTCCCAGACCTAAGACATCTTGGTATCAGTCAAAGCGCCAGTGTAAGTCCAGTTGTTGCAATCCACACTCCACCACAAAGACATGTATATCCTTCAAATGCAGCAAGTTTGGTGATTTCAGAGCTCCATTAGAAGAAAGTGGCCAGAAGGAACCTTGGTGTCTGTAAGTAATCATAGCTGCTTTTTCACAGCCCACATACTTATCTTCTCAACACAGAGGTATAAAAAGGTCATGATATGAAGTTCTAAAACTTTGGGGAGACATGTCATTAGTGAAAACAATTCTAGTTATATACAGCCTGCTGCTCCAACAAAACCAAATTGAAGAAAGGATGACAAGTCATGTCATTACACAGGCAAAAGAAATAATGGTTGTTTTTCAAAGAGTACTAATCTCCCTACTCACAGAGGTTATCTTTCAAATGACTTATCATAAGTTGACCAAGGCAAGTTGGTGACAGTTCAGTTTTCCCCTCAGCAAAGAGCACTGCAATGAGACAATGAAGACCTCCTTCACAGGAAACAAAAGGGCAGCTCTCCTTGTTTCATTTTCTTTTAACTTTGATGTATCATCCCCTATTTTGTCTTCTATCTACAGTCAAAGAGGAAAACTCAAAGACACCTAACAGTTGCATCTACAACCAAGCAGCATCTGCCATCTAATTCAGTTTACACAGTGGACAAGACTATACCCATAACATCCAAAGCAAAAATGTTAGTTTATGTTGCAAAAGAGAAAAGGGACTTCTGTCAGAATGCCAAAGAAAACCTCCTGCGATATAAAATATCCTCTACAGGTGTATTCTTTTAGATAATAAAGACAGACCGGGATATGAAAGGGGATATTGAGGCGACATTTCAGCTCCTTCTTCAGCAAAAAGGGTATTGCAGATAGGTTTACTAATCTCCACATATGCACAAAGATCATGACATGTTTTCAGGTATTGAAACCTAGTCAAAGCAAAGTCTTCATGCCACTATCACAAAGGAAAGCAGGTTTCCTGTAAAAACAGGTCACAGTGCTATACTGTTGCATTTTGAATAAAGGTAAAAGCAGTAGATCCCCAAAATGACTGCAATATTTTCATGACCTTTGAGTCACAAGGTAAAACCTATAAACTAATAGTTTCAATATCATTGGATGAAAGTGAAGGCAGATAGTCGAAGTTTCGACCTCTCATAAGGGTTAGGAGTGGGCCTCACTTATTAACAAATGGTGTTTACCACTATGTTGCATATCCAATAATAGAACAGCTTTTATGTGTTGAGATTTTGAAGAGAAGGGTTTTCAAATTTTGATTTAAAAACAAAGGCTTTTTCAAACCTTCAAAAGAAAAACCCTTCTCCAAATCAAACGAGAGAAAACCGTTGAACTTCCTTTTGACTCCCCCAAAAAGCGCAAGGTCGATCCACTCTTGCCATTTCAAAGGTTGAAGACGAATTCACAGGTGATTTTGCTATCTGCCAGGCTTTTATAACTGCGCGATGCGCTCAGGAGAATTTTAACACTGGCGCTCAACTGTCGCGCGACGCGCCTGTACACGACGCCTGGCCGACCCGACAGAGCCACCCGACAGCCTTGTGCATGGCATTTTCTCGTTCAAACGCGTCGCGTTTGTTGATTATGCCTCCAACCGCCTTCAAACCAATTCCAACTCTTAGAGCAAAGTGTGCCACCACCTTCTAAAGGTATTTTATCTTCCACCCTTACAATTTTCACATTGCTATACCATGTTTAAAGCAATAAGGGCCAAGATGGAAGTCGAGATTTTTGAGTAAATGTGTTAAAGGAGAATAATAGTCATTTGGGGTTAGAGGTTGAGATTGCTTCAAAAAACCTATAGACTGCCCTCTAAACAATGTTAAGAGATGGAGACACTGTGTTAAGGCAGAAACTCAGTATTTGCAAATTGAGACAGTGACACTAATTTTCAAACCACAGTAATCATCCTCATATAACTTGGTTTTCATTCAAAGTTTTTCTCAGTATGCTGAAGAGTAGACTCAAGGCTACTTTCTCAACCATAGACAGATTCTAGTATTTAAAACTGTGAGTTGCTACTGGGAGGTATTGACAAAGCTTGCGAGTGAAAATTGGTAATACAGGGAAGTATATTGGTTCGAAGAAGTGTTTGATTACTAAAAAGTTTTTGTTGACTGCCTTCAAACTGTGTTTTATGTTGATAAGAGAAAGATATTAAAACACTCACAAAACACAGTGAAACAGTCTTGAAAGAAGGAAAGAGCAGTAAGGTGTTTAAAGGGGTGAAAACAATAGGTGTTTTTAAACTGAAATTAAGGAAGTACAGAGAATGAAGAACAGTATTTGTTGAAAAAAGAATTAATGGTTGACCAAATGCTAGAAAACTCTGTCACCTGATCCTATGACACAATAGCCTCTGACTATGAAAGATACTTGTTGATTGACTGTGTTTATGATTGCTAAAACCACTATTGGAGAAACACACCAAAGGGAGCAGTGTTTTGTTTAAAAGAAGTTTGTTGGTAATATGACTGTTGCAAGACCTTGACTGCCACCTTAAAGAAACCTCTCAAACTTTGTCACCTAGTCCTATAACAGTGGATTTGGGCTGAATAAGATATACTCTGGTTGACTGTTCTCATTTTTATTAAATCTGCTGGTAAAGGGCATACAAGGACAAAACTGTATTTTGAAGCTCAGAAGATTGTATTTTTACCTTTGTCCACCCACAGGAAGGTGTCTTCACCATGTTTTCTTTGACTTGACTGTGTATGTCATTATGAGTATTTGCTGATTCATATACAAAAGCAAGAAGAAGGTTTTGTTTTAAAGAGACAGGGCTTTATATCAAAGGAAGGAATTTCACACTATCTTCAAAACATTGCTACATTATCAAACAGTGAAGTGACAGAAGGCTGAAGCAGAGTTTGGTGTAAAGAAGGCATTTTCAAAAGCCTTGTGGTAAATTGGTGTTT
Organism: Pinus albicaulis; assembly: GCA_034641835.2. NCBI lineage: Eukaryota > Viridiplantae > Streptophyta > Pinopsida > Pinales > Pinaceae > Pinus > Pinus albicaulis. Next base: position 1,043,433,767 of record CM076572.1, read on the forward strand.
TAAAAGTACAAATCTAGGTCAAAATGCCACCCAGGCAGGACAACAGAAGTGGTTTGCATAAAAGATATGAGCCAATCTCTACAGAGGAGGTCAATGCTCATCCATCCATCCTCTTCAACTTTCATGAGGTAGGTTGTCTAGATTTCTGCCAGAAGGTACAGGAGGTCAAAAGTTTCTCGCCCTTGACACACCTATGCGCCCTGAGGTTCCAAAGCAAGCATTTCCAGGTAGCAGACCTTGATTTCAAGTTTTCCCCGAGGTCAGTGTCTAAAGCCACCAAAATTCCATATCATGGTGAGAAATGGTTCAAACAGACCCATCTAGACTTGGATGACTACAAGCCTTTCATCAAGCCCGAGCATAGAGATACTTGCACTACTATTTTTCCTTTCTCTTATCTTCTTGACAGCTATGCTCCTCTAATGAAGGTCATAATGAAGTATTTTACTTGTGAAGGGAGATTTACTCGAGTTTATGCCTACCATGTCCGACTATTGATGCATTTCACTAGGACTAGGCAGCTAAATCTCCCTTACTTTTTATACAAAAGCATCGAGAAGATGGCATCCACAGTCCAGAAGAAGACTCCATCTCTACAAATAGCTTCCCTTTTCCATCATTCTCTGATCAAAATTATCATCCTACACCAGCTAGAGAAGAAAGAGGTTCCATGGGATGTTTTTATCAACCACCCAGATTTCTCTATTGTTCCTCCTGTCCATATATCTCCCACCCAGCCTGTTCATCGCCCTGTACCTTTGTCCAGCAGGCCTACTCCTAGAAGGCTCAAGTTTCCTACAGAACAATCAGGACAGCATGAAGAAGAAAGACATGAACAGGTAGAAGAGGAAGGGGATGAGCATGAAGAAACTGATGAAGACCAGCAGCATGATTTTGATGGTCAGGGACAACAGCTTGAGCCACCCAGTGAGCATCAGGTGGAAACACATCAGCAGCTTGATGTTGGTAAACAGGGGCAGCAGTCTGAACAGCAGGAAGAGATGGGTGAAGAGCAGCAAATTGTAGATGAAGGGAAACAGCAGAAGCAAGAATAAAAGGGTGTTGAACAACAGCATCTCAGTGAAAGTGAACAACAGGGACAAGAGGAAGTGCAGCAGCTTGATGTTGAAGGTCATGATCAACAGTTTGAGCAGGAATTTGAGTAGCTGCTTGAGCCACAAAATGAGCAGGAAATCCAAGCACAACAGCAGCATAAGGTTGATGATCAAGGGCAACAAGGATTTGAGGCAGATCAACCTCATAATATTGAGGGGCAGAAGCAACTTAAAGAGGACACATAGCAGCCTCAAGGACAACAGCATTTTCAAGAAGTTGACAAGGGTAAAGCCATTGTGTCTCCTTCTCCTAACGGAACAAAGTCCAGCACAGCAAGACAGAAAGGGCCTAAGGCTGCCACTCCAAAAATGAAAAGAGTTGTCCCTAGCAAAAGAAAATCGCCAAGGAGGTCTCTCACTAGTATGCCAAGAAGGAAGAGTGCAAGATTGGCCTTCAAAGGGAAAGGCAAGATTGGAGAAAGTCAAAAACATGGAGGTGCATTAGCTGTCATTCCAATCCAAAGTGATGACAGCGGTAATGAAGCCCGCATCCTTGAAAACCTTCTAATCCATCGAGAGGGTCAAATTGAAGCATTGGAGAATGACCTTCATCGGGCAAAGACCTTCAATCACTTTTTGGAGATCCAAAATAAACAAATGAATGTCCATTTGGCTGTCCATGAGGCACGAGCAATCAAATACAAAAATGAGGCTGCTAAAGCACACATAAGGATAGAGGAGCTTATCGGTGAGTTTGATGAAGATGAAGAAGAGGACCAGCCTAGGCGGAAGAGGCCTAGAACCATAGGGCTTAAAAGAGCCTTGGAAGAGCAAAGGGAAGAAGAACAAGCCCATCTTCAAGCCTTTCCCCTCACTGCATTACTTGAGCAAGAAATTGAAGAAAATAAGGAGGCATGGCTAGAAAGAGCCAATAAACACTTGGAGATGAAGCTTGAAAAGGCAAACAGAGACCTGAAGCTGCAAAGGAAGATGACACAACACTATCAAAAGTTGAATCAGTTTGCTCGGCGCAAGCTAAAGGCCACCCAAGCAAAATTGAAGGAAGCAAAGAGGAAGCGCCCGGCACGGAAAGAGAAGAAAGGCACATCAGCACTTGATATTTTGGCTTCAGATTCAGAGCATGTTGCTAAGGACCCTTGAGGATCATGCATACCAATTTTGGGCCCATTTTGACAACTTTTGGTTTTTTGGCATTTTTGGGTTTTTGGTCAAAAACTCATAAATTCGCCATTTCATTTTGAGGATTCGTCAAGGGAGGAGAAGGGTACCATCGGATGCCATAATTTCATGAGGAGGCCCTCAGTTATTTTCAGAGCATTTGGAGATCATTTTCCCCTTCAAAACAGCGAACAAGGCTCGCATTTTGCACATTCTACCCGGTCTATCAGCAAACTGTCTTTTTCTGGCTTTTTACACACAGGTGCAGATTTGGAGGACTTCTGGGCATCGGATTGGAGTGATTTCAGTTACGCCAGAAAGTAGACACTCAGAGCTTTCCAACGAGCTATCATGAGCCTCGTTTTGACATCAGGAAGGCTGCCAAATGTTTCCGGAAAGTCAGGGGACCTTTTTCTGATGTAAATTTGAAGTATTTTTGTAATTTTTGAACCTCAAAAATCTGTTTTTTCCAAATGTGCGTTTAGCTATTTTTGCACTTGGAAAATGATGTAAAGTCAATATAATTCCCATTTTTAGCATTTTTTTAGATATTTTATGGGATTTTTTGTGCCTTGGGCTTTGCAAAGCCTCAAGGACAAGTTTAGATATTTTGATTAGGCCAATGAGGATGGAAGTTGAACCATGAGGTTTTCCTCACTTGAGCCTATTTATTCCACAAGCTCTCATTTGTAAACAAGGCTGAACTTGAGAAGAGAAGCAATATATTGGTCATATGAGCTTTGGAGAAAATACTTGTGTTATGCTTTTGGATTGCCTCTTAAATGTTCTTGGATGGATGATGAAGGATTGTTGATGGATTCCATGACATGGTAGAATGGTATAGTGTTTCTTGCTTTGTTGTTGTCTTCTAGTTTTCATTCATGATACATGTTTCTTTCTTGCTATAGATCAGTGGAGAATAAATTTGAGATATGCCCATGGAGGCACCTCAAATTTCCTGAATCTTCATAGCTTTTATGTTTTCTTCTTCCTTAGTTGCACTAAAGAATTTTTAACTGCTCTTTAGTAACTTAAGGATATTGTTGCTAGTTTCATTAATAGTTCTATGCATGTTGAGTAGGATGTATGGTGTGCCCTGCTTACCTATGACTGTCCATAGTTCCAGCCATGAAACTATCTCTTTGACTGATTAAGATTATCATTTTGTTTGAACCAAGGAGGCCTAGTCCCGATCTAGCCCTTTGCCTAAAACTATGAAAGCTTGTTTGTCAAAGTGCCCAATAACTTAAATACTGTGTTTAGGTGTTCCGGCATAGTATTTTGAGTTGTTAGTCCGTCTTATGTGTTTTCCCCAAAGTCTGATAGCCATTTCCCAAAGTTAGAGGGTCTTATACTTCTATGCATGGCTGGAATGTTTGTTTCTATGTGTTGATTAGTTTATAGTTACATTTTGCATGATTAAGGGTTTTTCTTTACCATGTTTATGTTATCTATCGAACCAGTAATGCTTGAAACTCTTTGTTGTTCACAAACTTGATGTCCATTTACTCCATTTTTCCCAAAGATCCTTTCTACCTTGAATCAAATCGGCCCTCCAACAGCCTTGTATCGTCATCTAATAGCTTTCTTGACCTTTTGACCCCATAGCCCAGTTAATCTACATCTTGTTATCTATTTTTATATCTTTGATCAGTTTCATCCCTTACAACTTAAAAAACAAAAAATCAAAAACTTACTTCATAACTAGCCTAATATCAGAACAACATAAGCAAACACACAGATATCCCTTACACATTTAGAGAGAGCCCTCTCTGAGTCCAGGAAGGCTAGGTCCTTGGGCTCCAAAGCTTGGTTTGATGTTACATCATCATTTGGCTCACCAATCGTCCAAATCACGGGACCCTAACACGCACCATCATGACATTCATAGCCGTTTCATACCTGCCCTGGAGGTCCTACTGACTCCAGTGATTTTCCCTTTAGAAATATCTGACTGTCGCCAAGCTTCTAAAGTATACTCCGACCTCGGGCCATTGAATCCCCATCATCCGTTTTCAGTCACCTCTCACCAACATGCCTATGTTAAACCCATCACATCTAGGTCCCTGACCCCTTAGGTCGGCAACCCATGGTTCGGTTAAGGCTTCCTTTTTGTCGACCTCGACACCTCTTTTCCAAAAAGGAAGCAGTACCTTGGACCACCCCTCCCCATGCAAAGGGGGGTCCTTGGGTGGCACTGTGGGAGATATCATTGTCCACAGATGTCATCGATCCTCCTGAAATTCGACTACAACAAAAGCTTTCGTGTCAAGATGGTATCGTACCTTACAACCATTTCACTTTGATCAGATCTATCAAATACTCATGCCTCCATAAGCATCTCTGTCAACAATGCTTACACGGGAAGGTCCCAACTAGTAAATATGTGTATATTGCACAGCTATATGCCATACTAATTTTACGCATATGGTACCACAATCCACCCATCGTCAAAGAAAAAACGCCCCTGAGGGCATCAGTAGTCGTCGTCAACAACCACCAGCATCACTACCATAATAATACTGCAAACAGCACATGTATCTATCAATTTTTTTTAACTAGCCATAGCATCACAAGCATGGGACATGCCTGCCTCATTGAAATTTTGTATATATGTTGTATATTTTATTTGCTTGCAGGGATCCCTTAGGCCATGGCCATCTCAAAAAAAGTGCAAGGTATTATCAATTCCAAGATTCATGCAGGCCTCTCTCTCTCTCTCTGCGCACGATACAGAAAAGAAACTATAATGTATTTCGGCTATGCAGTCCTTCCTAGACCTCACACATTAGGGGGCAACGATTAACACTGGAAAATCATACATCAAAATATGACATTAATTAATGTCAAGCCTAAGGATTTACAGGGTAGGAAGACATTATGGAATCAAGAAAGTATTTAAAATATCTAAGTTTTTGAGAAAATCAGATTTGAACTAGTCTTAAATGCTAAATTGTGCGCTTAATCCTTTGAGAAGAGCACCTTCTACATGCCTTTTTTCCTGATAAGCATGCATTCCTGAAAATGGAAAAATATCACTTTCCGAGGCCACACAAAGCAAAGGATAGTTACTCCTTATATGAAGCCACCTAAGGACAGCCACCAGCGCCTCCTTAGACACTATGTGAACACACAAAGGAATATTTGGAGCACACAATGGAATCATACCTCTCCCTTGGGTCACCATCCATCATGTACCAAGGGAGGGAAGGAGGATTTGAAATCCCCTATATAAAGCCACCAAGAGATGAAGAATGGGTGATCACATTGTTATGCTGGCCAGAATTGCCCAAAAAATACCAGCAGTGTGTGACCTGGAGCTGGAGATAGAGGGGACTCGATTGTTGGCCACCCAACAATCCTAATCCATCATAGTGGAGAGAGAGGGAGACTGCATCAGAGGCAGAGCTTGGAAAACAACATCCTTGCATCGGGACCTAGAATCATTGTCCAGGGGCCCTTTGGAAAGTGAGTAAAATTTCTTCTCCATATCAAACGTTTAATAAGAAGAGGCCTTGAGCCATCGTTTGCATTATTATCGTTTTGACTCTCTTCAATAGCTTCTATATATTTGTGTTTTAGTTTTTAGTTTACTTTGAGCATACGTTTGCATATTTTTTCCTCTAGATTACATGCTTTTGAGCTCCACCACTTTCTACCTGTTACCAATAGTTTATAGGGGTAGACCGAACCTCTTAAACTGGTGTGATTTCGTACACCCGTGCGTCAAATCCACCACAACAGGCATCACTGGCTATTATAGGAGATTTATAGAATGATTCTCTAGAATTACTTATACAATTACTAATCTACAAAAGAAGGGAATCAAGTTTGAATGGAATCCTAAATCTCAAGCTAGTTTTGACAAGCTCAAGCAGCTCTTAAAACCAAATCTTATTTTAAAACTAGTAGATCCTAATAAGGAATTCATGGTGTGCATATGTACAAGCAAGGAAGGATTGGGAGGAGTTTTAATGCAAGATGGCCATGTCATTTTCTATGAATCAAAAAAATTAAAAGAGCATGAAAAGAATTATGTTGCACATGATATGGAATTAGCAACAATAATTCATGCATCTAAAATGTAGAGACATTATTTAGGAGGAAATTTATTCTAAGGACGGATAATGAGAGCCTTAAATACCTATTTGATCAGCCTAATCTAAATGTTAGCAAAGCAAGGTCATTAGCATTTATATGTGAGCATGACTTTGAAATTTCACACATCAAAGGGAAATAAAACAAAATAGTTGATGCATTAAGCAGAAAAATTCACCAAATGAGCAACACTACAACAATTAGTTGGTCAAAAAATTTAGTTTAAAAGTCAAAACAGTTGCAAATTCAAATCCAGAATATGTGAAAATTAAAGAAAAACTACATAAAACTAAAAAATTGAGAGAAAAAGAATTTGATTTCTCAATTAACATCCAAGAATTATTATTTTTTAGAGGAAAAGTTTACATACCAAATGAGGTAAATTTGAAAAAAAAAATGTATTAGATGATTTGGATAAAATCCCAACAGTTGGTCACCCTGGTCTTAAAAAGATAATTACAGTATTGAAGAAAGGTTTTGATTAGCCAAACATGAAAAATGAGACAATTGAGTATGTGGCAAGGTGTCTTGAATTCCAACATGTTAAGGCATCTCATCAACATCTTGCTGGTTTATTAGAACCATTGCCTATTCCTAAATGGAAATAGGAGACTATTTCAATGGATTTTATTACTAGGATACCAAAAATCCTAAAACAACATGATGTTATCATGGTTGTGGTTGACAAAATCAACAAGGAAATACATTTTTGTATGGTCAAATCCACCTTTAAGGCTATAAATATTGCAGAAATATTTATGAGAGAGATTTTCAAACTTCACGGGGTACATGAGGTTGTAATTTCAGACAGTGATGCTAATTTTACCTCCAAATTCTGGAAGGGATTATTTGAAAACATGGGAACCAATTTAAACTTTAGCACATCCTACCATCCTCAAACTAATGGTTAGACATAAAGGAACAATTAGATATTGGAGGATATGCTAAGGATGTATGTGAAATACAAACAAACCAAATAGGAAGATTACCTGTATTTTGTTGAATTGTCCTACTATATTGGATATCAAACTTCTTTCAAAATAAGTCCATTTGAAGTTATGTATGGGAGAAGATGTAAGGTACCATTGAGTTTGGATCACCCTGAGGGCAGATTGATATTATAACCTGACATGTTAAGGGAAATGTAAGAGATAGTCAAGCAAATCAAACAGATTTTTAAAATAGCCCAAGATCGTCAAACGAGTTATGCATATTTGAAGAGAATCAGATAGAATTTAATGTAGGAGATCATGTATACCTAAAATTCAAACTTAATAAAAGTACACTTAGGCTTGGAAGTTGTGTTAAGATATCTCCCAAATATTGTGGGCCCTTTAAAGTGTTAGCCAGAGTTGGACATGTTGCCTACCAACTAGCCCGAAAAACCAACATTAAGATTCATAATGTGTTTCATATTTCATTATTAAATAAATATGTACATGATCCTTCTCATGTGATTGATTGACATGTTGTACAAGTGGAACTAGAGGGAGATTTCCTAGCAAAACCACTACATATTCTATACTGGAGGTTGTTTACCCTCCAAAATAGAGAAGTGGTGCAGTTGAAGGTTCAATGGAAACATTACTCTCCAGAAGAAGAAACCTGGGAATTGGAGGATGATTTTAAGGAAGCTTATCCTTCTAAGGTATGGATTCTAACATGGTTTCCAAAAGAGATAACTTATTGACACATCGAGACAATGTCAAATTTAAGCAAGGGAGATTGTGATGTCCCTCGGCTTAAGGATTTTATTGTAATTAAATGTGTAAAATTTTAATTTAGATCTAGTATGCTACATTAGAAAGAGAGGCATATGTTTAATTATCAGTAACCTTATTGATAATGACTGGTATATAGTTTTTGTTGTAAAGTTGTCTTTATATTTTATTTTATGAATAAAGGACAAACTAGAAAATTAATGGCTAGGGACAAATGGATGAAAGAAGAAAAAAAGTTGTAATTTTATTTTTAAATTCGGTATTATCCATTAAAAGTCGTAGGCATCTAATCTAGGTGATTAGATTTAATTATTAAATCTATTAAATGGTCATTTAATTGTTCATTAGAAGACAAGAAGTTGTCTTTAGAAGTGGGAGACAAAGGCTCATAAATGAGTAGGTAACCACATGCCACCTGTTAGTGAGGTGGAGGAAATTAATAACAACCCAAAGAAGTGGTAGATGGATGATTATATGAGAATTATCATGCTTTTGTCTCAATTATTTTGAGGTAAATAATAGCATAGACTAAAGAGAAGGAGGGAGAATAAACGTATAAAAAATTGCAGGCCTAATTTGCCCGAGGGGACAAGCAGTGTTTGTTATGTTAAGACTGGGAGGAGCCTAGTAAATAGCCATAAATTTTCTAGAACTATTTCAAGTCAGTGTTCTAACCTTATTTCTCCAATGTTGGTTTAAAAAAAAATAGATATGTATTCTTCCAGTATCTATAATTTATGTTGTGAATGAAAAATTATAATTATCATCAGCAAGAAAAGGTTAAAAGTAAAAGCTTTGTTTTTTTTTATATTGTCAGTATAGAAAATAAGAACATTAATGGTTACTTTAAGAGTTAGTATTACTCTTTTATGTTTTTACTTGTGTTTGGAAGTTTAAATAGCAGTAAAGCATGGACAAAGAAAAATAGTGAAGATACTTTAGAAACTGTATAAGAGTTGACACTACACAATAATTTTTTTAAACTTTTGTTAAAATTTATTGTTTTGAATAAAAAAATGAAATATGAATTAATGTAGTAAAGAACTTTGCAATGAAATTTTTTTTACATAATTGAGAAAGAGAAATCAAAATACTGCCTGCAGATTTCCTAAAATGAATAAGTTCCATCTAAGAATAATCCCTAGGTCAACCGTTTAATATCCATTTTCACTCGACAAAGGATAAAATTACTTTGCCATTATATGAAAAATGTAATTCTACATGACTGAGGTGTCGAATATTGGAAACATCTATTAACAGACCACCGTTGAAAACCACAATTATTGTCAAACATTCTAAGTCAAAACCCTAACCGTTCAGAAGCGATATGATGGGAAGGTCGGCAAAAGAAAATGAATTAATGTTACTAAAAGTTTCTATAAGTCATTAAACCATCCTGAAATCCCTAGATAAAACCAAGTTCGTTGATCTGGAAAGGCATAATCTAAATCGTTGAAATATTGATACAGAAAGGTAACATATGTGGCCAATGCATCCCGCCCATGAATGGAACACTCTGGAGAATCTTAGATACTCACAAGACCGAAGGTATAATGTTTGACATAGTCCTGATGATGAACCACACTTGTTGGTTCGAAACGCGTCGACCTCGTTCTTTTGCATGTGATTACTATCGAAAGAATTTCTACAAATTTATATTATGGATCACAGAAGCTTAGATTCCAATAATCCCACATCATTTACCATATTTATAACAACACACTATTATTATATCTATTGAGAAGCATATGAATATATGATAAACAAGTAGTTTTTAGTGGTTTTTTGGTGAATTTTTCGGTCTAATTTCTCTAAAATCTAATAGGAATTTATTGAAAATATAAGTTTGATGGGTAACCTTGCACAATAGAAGTGCCCTAGGGTTTTTTTAGGGTGTTGAATCCATATATATAGTCAAAAAAACCAGTTTAAATAATAGAAATCAAGATCTTACCTCAAATTGTTTCACTGGATTCACAATCAAAAAACCAGTAACAGAAATCAAGATCTTACCTCAAATTGTTTCATCGGATTCAAAAAACCAGTTTAAATAATAGAAATCAAGATATTACCTCAAATTGTTTCACCGGATTCCGGCACGGGAAACTCCAAAAAATCGCACTAAAAACAACTCCTATAATAAATACCCACAAATGACATGGAGTAGTTGAGGTCATGGAACCAACGTTGTATTAATAGTTTATATATACATATTTAGAGTATAATACATTGGATTTGAAAATTCAAACCTTAATAAAATAATTCACAAATTCTAAAAATGGTTCAATGATTTAAATAAGTGTAGGACTAATTTAAGAGTGAAATTTTTATTCAAATAAGCAAACTTGTTATGAGGTAAGTGTGTAACTGAGGAAAAATACCACTTAAGAATCTTTATAAAGAAAAGAAGATATTTATTGCACATAATTATAGGAGTAAACATGCTTATTTATATGTATATGAACAAATATGAGATGAAAAATATTGCTAGGTACGGAGTTTAGAGATACAATCTCTATAAACAAAATAATAATAATTGTGACTTGTTATATTAGTAAAGGTCAAAACTTTAGTGAGAATCTTGGAATCATACATTGGTGAAAAATAGTTAATGACAAGACATACATGTTTATCTAGCCATGAGAAAGTATATCATCATATATGTTTATCTAAATTTTTAGTGGTAGATTGTCCTTAAATATACTTAAAATATATATAGTGGTAGATTGTCCTTAAGTATATTTAAATTCTATATTAAAAAAAAGGTGTAGTTTTATAGTGTCATTACAATGAAATGCCACGAAAGATCATGAAATATCACAAAAGGTTGTGAAACATCTTAAAAATCGCAAAAGATGATGAAAGATCGTGAATGACAATGAAAGATCAGGAATGACTCTGAAACATTCTAAAAACTGATGAAAGTTGAAAAAAGATGACAAAAGGAAGGAATATATTTAATTTAATTAAATAGTATATAATTTGAATCAAGTTTAAGATTAGGTCAAAATCTTGCAGCCCTATTTTTAAAAGTGTTGTTTTTAATAAACTCTATATTATATCTAAATATTAAATTTAGCCCTATTTTTAAAAGTGTTATTTTTAATAAACTGTATCTTACATCTAAATATTAAATTTGAACTTTTAATTATGTATCTGAGAAAAAATATGAGTAAAGGAGCTAAATTAAAGCACCTTATAAACAATCTTATTCACTTAATAAAAATTTATTTTCTTTATAAAAGTGATTTATAGAAAAATAAAGCAATAATTTTAAAAAAATAAACTCATTTGCATGTGCATTCCTCGTGATTTATTCGGTGTGCATTCCTCATGGTTTATTCAGTGTGCATGCTTACATTCAACATGCATTCCTCATGGTTTATTTAGCATGCACTCAACTAGCGTGCCTTGGACATAGACAACGATGGCCTCAATTAAAACATGGGTGTCCTTTTACCTACAAATGGTTGACACATGGGGTTCCCAGAAGAATCTCACGGTCACAAAATTCAAAGAGGGTGTCGATACATGGAGAGATAAAAACAAATTTTCCACCACGTATGCTATATATCCTTAGAAGAGAAAAGGTTTATAAATTTATATTTGGAAAATTCAATTTTTAGAATGATGAGATATATGAGGCCATAGAAAATTATGATGATAAAGCCATGAAATTAAAAATATCTAGGTAGAGGATTTTCTTGGACCCTGATCTAGTTGCAAGAGCAACAAAAATTCCATGTAAAGGGGGGACAATATTTAACTCCAAGAAAACCCTTAAGCTAAAAAATACTGAAATGGACAATAAAATATGTGCGAATAAAGTAATTTTTTTTAGGAATGGATTAAAAACGCAAGATGTTCCTGAAGGACTATACAAACCCTTGATTCAAGTTGTCCTTAGGACAATTATGAATCATCACAAACTTTATATTTCTAGTGACTACATGAGGCTAGTTATTCATTAGGTTGAAGGCAGGTCCATAGATGTCCCTCATCTATTGGCTAAAAATTTACATTATGCCCTACAATAAAATAAAAGGTTAAGTACAGTTTCCGGGGAACACTACAGAAAAATTATTGATTTGTATCAACTGAGTGTTCAAACAAGGCCTCTTGAAACTTACATTAGGAGATCAAAACCAAAGAAAATAATTGAGGAAGAACCTAAAAATACTTTTGTTGAAGGAGTGGAAATTTTTGTTGATAGAGTTTTCCATGTTGAAGATATAGTTGCTAGTGTTGTAGCAAACTGACATGTATGTATGGATGAAGATGAGGAGCGAGAAGGTATGGACCATTATATGGAAACATGTAATGGTGATTTTTCTATAATAGGCAGAATTACTTCTAAAGAGTTGGAACTTCAATATAATTTCCATTTTATGGATGATTCAAAATCTACATTTCCAAGTTTAAAGGTGCATAATCCAACATATTGTTTCAATAACAAATTTGTTTTCTAAATATATGATAGAATGATCCATTACAAACAATTTGCAATGGAGGATTCTTCCTCTATATACAGCTGGAAGGAAAATTATGAACTAAATGAGAAGGATGTTGTTGAATCCGTGAAGAAGATTGCAATGTTGCAATCAACAATTGTGCAACAAACACAAAAATCAATGGAACACATAAATGCCAAGGATAAAATTATTAATGAATTGTGTAATCAGGTATCCATAATGAGAGATGAAGCTTTGAGGGAGATAGATGCACTACAAGAAAAGTTCAAATAATTCGAGGCTAAAAATGATGAAAAAAATGGTGAACTTGAAGAGAAGTTGAGAAGAAGACCAATGGTTCTCAATATACCTCCATTGGCAACTTTAGATACTTCTCGGGCTAAATTGGTCAAGATATTGAATGAAAAAGATAATTTTTTTGAACCTTTAAAGGATGAATTTGTAAATAAATCTAAAGAGGACCAACAAAAGCATGAATTACAGGTTGAAGAATACAAGAAAAAAGTGACTAAGTTGGAGAAAACATGTGATAGGAAAGTTAATAAGTTGAAAGAGATATATCTTCAAATTGTCCAGGCGTAACACAAGAGTAAAGAACTTGAAAAGGAAAAAGGTCGACATAGTAAAGATGGTCATACTAAGAGTGAGGATAAAGGTAAGGGTAAGGGTAAAGGTACAAGTCAGGATAAAGGAGTAAAAAAAAAGCCTTCAATGGACTTGGAGAAATCCCAACTAAAAGCACGAGTGAAGGATTTAGAGGACACTATCTCAACCATGAGTTATGTGGGTGATTTGTATACCTCACCGCCACTTGTTAAATCATTGAAGCAGAAGGTAGTTGCGAGTGAAAAAAAAAAATTTATATAGCTATACAACGATCTCATGAGCGGTTGAAAAGCACAACATTTGGGATGTGATATGAAGATACAAAATTTGAAATCCATAGTTTCTGATTTGTAGTAGAAATTACATGGGAAAAATTAAAACAATTGGAAAATAAGCAACAACCAACAACAATTTAGGGAAAAACAACTTGAGGATAAAGTACAACAACTCACTAGTGAATTGGCCAATTGTAGATATCAGCTGAAATCTACAAAGGAAAATATCAAAAGGAACGAAACTGAGCACAAGGAGAAATATATGAAGAATGAGCAATTATTAAACAAGCTAAGCAAGGAAAAAACCAATTTGAGAAAAAATTATGAAGGGAAAATTTGGGAGCTTCAGAAAGAACTAAAGGGTGTTTTTTTAATAGTGCCAAAAAAATCACAGGTCTCCACAGAAGGAAATAAACACTCTTATTCTATGGAGGAGGGCTTGCAAAATCCTCTCAAGCATCCTAGAGTTTCAGAATAGCAATTTTTAGGTGTTGTATCTACGTAGACATATTTCAATATGTAATATTTATATATCATCATTTTTGTTAACATGCATTATATATCATTATATTTTCAGTTAACATGAATTTTTTAATAAATTTCTAGTTTTTTTAGTACTTACTTGTATGTCTCCTTCATGAAGTTTTTATTTGGTTGTGCTCTCACTAAGATATAGTTACCCTTTTATTTTTGGACAATGTAATGGACTTTTATAAGTTGATAGCTTACTGAACCGAAAAAACGGTGTTATGGAATGTACTAAATTTCTATTTGAAATACAAAATATGTCTTCTTTCCATAGTAGAAAAAATTACAATTTGCTTAGTGCATCATATGGAAAAAAATTCCATATGGTGCCTCAAAAGGTAATATGGGGGTTGTTGGAGTTGGAGGTGTAATTTTTAACCAAAATCATTAAAAAACTATGTCATATGCCTGGGGGATTGGAATTACCTCAATTAATCAGGCAAATATGTGGGTTGCCTAGAAAGGTATCCATTCTTCTCAAGCATGGTTTTAAGTCTGTTGTTTTAGTGGGAGACTCTAATCTTCTATTTCCAAAGAAAAATCTAGCTTCTATTAATAAGAAAACTTCATAAAGCTTACATGAGATACAAATTAAAAACAAAATGGTTGCATAATAAGACTATATATATCAAAATCGCGAGGAATATAATCCACATATTCTTATCTCACCACACAAAATATCCTTCTAATACTTACAAAATAGTACAAAAATAAGACTTCGTGTCTCAAGAAATTATCAACTACAGCTCCAACATTCCAAAGCATCAACCAAAAGACATAATGTCTCTATTTAGTTGGTAAATAAATAATATACAATTTGAATCAACCATATTGGCCAAGAAATGAAGCCTGGGCATGCATTTTAGTGAAGCGAGGCAATTTTGGCCTGCTTGACAGAAATGCACACCTAGCCTTCATTACAAGGCCAAATTGAATGATTCGACTTGTAAAGTTTTTTTAACTCATAAAAAACATTAATACAATTAAATTCTTATAATTTTTCACATAGAAAGGATTTTTTCTTAGGCTTAGTAAAATATTTCAATTTGGTTTATAATATAAATTAATGAACAAACTTTACATACATTTAGCCTAAAAGTTTGGATGTACATTGTTTTACGTATATGATATATGTAATTATATTTTTTTAACAATTGCATGTTTAGTGTATTGTTATTCAATAGGCTCTTCACCCTAGTTCAATTCGAGACTAACCAAAAAGTTGACAACACGTCTAAACCATTATCAACCAATAAATGACCACTAACCATGCTAACCGTTATCAAAGTAATCCTATTTTTTTCTGCCAACAATTCAAACCAAATATTGAACACTTAAAGGATATTACAATAGGTAATTTGTGTTGACACAAATAATACTTAAGCATTCAAAGTTTGGGCCATAAAAATCATACCTTTTAAAGCATGGATTACAAATAATTATGAAAATTTAGAAGTCTTGGTCATTAACATTATTGTAAGAAACAATTTCATCCAATGTATCATTGTCAATGTTCATATGTTCTTTCAAGTATTTAACATTATGATGATCGTCATATTGACTTGCATCATCTTCATCATCATTGAGATTTGACTGTAGACCATCTATATTGTTATTAGATGTATTTGGATCATCATTTTCTATACCATCTATTATCACTCCACTGGATCTCCAAGGCTGAGAAAGAGTCCAAAAAGAGGTAACCACAGACCAATATTTTAGCTTGGTAGCTAGCCCTACCAAACCAGAGAGGGATCTCTCCACAAAGTCACAGCCAAAAGGGTTGGATGAATTAGGGTTTTAGGCTAGGTATGAGTACAGGGGTTTGTTTGTTTGAATTGGTTTGTTGGATGGGTGAATTAGGTCAAAGAGGCTAGGTCAGGGCAAATAGGATTATGATTGTAGTCCATTCAATGGGGCAAGGTAGGTAGGAAAGCTAACACTTTAGGTTTCAATGTGAAATGGGTCATACTGATGAGGAGCTAGAAAGAGCAAGACAAGGCATGTATTCTTTCTAAATTGAAGAAAATGAAACAAACTATGTATATTTTCCCAAAACAGAGCATGAAAGATGTATTCTTCTTATCAACTTGAAAATCAACATACAATAGAGATGAAATGGATCATGAAGACAATACATTCATACATATGTAACATAAGAAGAAACAATTATAAATTTCCATACCACAGGTATCCCAAAGAAATAGTTGCAACTTTTTCATTAATTTCCTACGAAATATTGATTACACTAATGTCTTTGATCAATGCAACAACATCCAACCTATGAAATGAGTCAAAAATTACAAGATATAGACCTCAAAAAAACTTCTCTCAACCTCAGGGGTCGAATCCATGAGTGGAGGATTTGTTCCACCAAAAACTGAACTGATACCTAGAGTGTAAGGTGATCAAGAAAACCTTAGAGATAAGGTGGATAGGAATGGTGAGTGAAGATAAGTCTATGGAATAGGGATAAGTCTAGGAAAATTTAGGGAGATGGGGGAAAGGGTTATGGAGCTTTGGGAGGTGATAGGAGGTTCAAATGTCAAGGGAGTTGGAAATGACAATTAAATTACAGGTTTAAGGAAGTGGTTGCCTAGGAAATTTAGAAGCCTAGGACTTAGGGTTTTAGGAGAAAGGGATTTAGGGACTGGGAAATGGTAGTGAAGGGGTAGGGATAGTTTTAATAATGATGTAGGAAGATATTTTAGGGTTGAAGGGCGTCAAATTTGGGAATGAGGAATAAAACTAGGGTTTATTCACTAGAGCAAATGCCAATTTCAATTAGGAACAAAAACATTATGAAATCAATGTTTATGAGTGCAAGGAGGCAAGAAATTTGATGTACTTACTTGCTAGAGGATGTTAGAGGTATTTTCTGCAGGTTTTGAGAGACTTGGAGGTGTTTTGGTGCCTCTTGAGCTTGATGGGAAAAATCGCAGTGCATGAGGAAAAAGCACGGCACCTTGCCCAGAAGCACAGCGCCAGTGGGTGAAAAGCACAGCGCTGCCTGCTAAAAGTGCAGTGCCCGTTGAGAAAGCGCAATGCCACCCTCTGAAAGCACAGCGTCACAAAAAACTCTACCTCTGACCCTACAATTCAATTTTTCCAGCTAAGGGAGTGCGAGCTCGACTGTTGGGAGTGCAAATGAGTTTGATTTTGATGTCTTGGTGGTCTTTATATACTTCATAATTTGAATGAATTGGGCCTTGGGACCCGCTTTTTCTTCTTTTCATTTCACTTTACACTTTAAACTATACATTTGCATTTGACTTTTTTCTTTGACAACTAATCATCTAATGACTTTGAGAACACTAGGATTTAACACTTTGATACTTTGGCATGTTGGAACTCTAAGTTAGTAGCTTGGGAATCATGAACTTATTACATTTTGAATGACATAAAATTACATAGTGAAAATTAAAAATTACATCTTAAAACCAAAATTACATGTTGAAACAAGAATTTCTCTTTACAAATCATCTTCATATGGTGAAGAGATGCTATTTGGATCACCCTTTACTTGTTGGTCTTATGCAGTGGAAATGAAGTTTTATTGTACCTTGGAAACCCTAATGACCTAATGGTAACCTTCATTGACCCTAAAAGACGTAATGAAACTTTGAAAGATTGGACTTCGTGATGACAAGACTAATGTGATGACATGATGACATTAACCTGATGGATGATGTACAGTCAACAAGGTATGAAACTATGCCAACAAGTAATCAAATTTGAGGAAGAGTGATGTTTTTGGACTAGGACTACCATCAGTGACTAAATATTTTGAATGAAAATCTAGTGGAATGATAAAAATTTATGAATGAGACCCTAATATGATATGAAAAGATGATTTTTATCACTCATGGCAAGATGCAAATATTGACAATAACATTGGCCTTATTAGGGATGATAGCTCTGAAAGATGTGTCAAGAACACTGTAGACCAGAAAGCCTTGTCCATTGAGCCAGTACGGTCAAAAAATCAAACTAATAAACATGACTAAAAACTGATAACTCGGATGAAATATACTCACTCAATACAACTCAAAATTGACTGAAAATTGACTCAATGCTGACTTACTTAACTGAAAACTGAACTTTGAAAATAGCAGAAAATTAGTGAAACTCCATGGCCTTGACTTTGAGGTTCGAACTCCAGTGATTCTCTACTTCACACTTGCAGAAAAGGTAAGCTAATATTTACAATGAAATGGGAAATTGTGCTTTAGAAAAGATAGTGCTTAAGGAGCCTACCATTGACTGGTCCTCCTAAGCATTCTTATCCATTCATCTCTTCAAGAAAATAAGCATTTTGTCCACGGGAAGCTGAAATGTGATATGGCCCTTTCCATAGATTCTCAAATTTACCATGCTTACCATTATCCTCATTTTTGGCATCCCAGTAAAGTACTACATTTCCAACCTTGAAGTTTTATTCCTTTGCTTTCCAGTCATAGATTTTATTTATCTTGTCATGGAGTTTTGAGGTATGCTGAAATAGCTCATCTCTCGTCTGCTGAAGGTGTATCATTTGATTAATCCGGCATTGTATGTCATTTTCCTCAGTTCCTGATTCTTGCAATAATTTCATAAGCGAGACTACTAATGATGAAGGAAACACAATATCAACACCATACACAATTTGACAAGGAGACATTCCAATAGATTTCTTACTACTCGCTCGGTTTTCCCATAATGCATTGATCATCTTCTTATGCCAATTCTTTTTATTTTCCTCTAACATTTTATTAATGATACTGACCAAGGATTTATTAGAGTACTCCACCAATCCATCACCTTGCGGGTAGTAGGTTGTAGAGTGTCCCAAATTGATGTTATATCTGTCAAAAAACTCAGTCATCTTCTTAGACTTGAATGATGTTGTTTTATCTGTGATAATATTGTTAGGACAACCAAAACGGGACAAGATATTAGTTTCTAAAAACTGAATGATGACAGAATCTATTGCTTTCCTGGTTGGGATTGCTTCAATCCACTTTGTAAAGTAATATGTGGCTGTCAATATACATTTGTGTTGTGTGGATGATGTTGGGTGAATCTTGCCTATGAAATCTAGGCCCCACTCTTGAAATGGTGCATGTATTGAAATAGGTTGTAGAGGTAATGGGAGAAGCTTTCTTTTACCCTGAAAAAACTTGACATTGGTCACAACTCATTATTGTTTTGTACACATCTGCAAAAAGTGTCGACCAATAGTGTCCCGCTCTCAATACTTTATTGGTCGTGGTCTTCCAATCATTAGGGGAATTTTGAGGTCTAAAATGGGCCTCCTAAGAAAAATGTACAACCAAAATAAACTTATAAGAGCCAATAGGATTCAAGATGATGATGTCAACCATGGGGTATGATTCACCATTTTTTAAGTAAAAGGGTAAAAAGAACAAAAAATAATAAAATAATAAAACTACTTTTTCAACTCGTATTTTCAACTTATCTCCCAATTTTTTTACTCAAATTTTGAGCGGGAGTACTCTTTGGATGAAAAATTTAATTCCTCATCCAATGAGTACCTATGTTTCATACTTTCGATGGACCTTGCTACACGAAAAAATGAGAAATACATGAAAAAACGTGATTGCAATCACGTTTTTCATGTATTTCTCATTTTTCGTGTAGAAGGATCCATTGAAAGTATGCAACATGGGTACTCATTAGATGAGGAAATAAATTTTTCATCCAACGAGTACTCTCGCTCGAAATTTGACTAAAAAATTTTCGAGATAAGTTGAAAATACGAGTTGAAAAAGTAGTTTTTTCTTTTTTCCCTCTAAAATTTGATGGTTTAATCAACTCTTATTTTATTATTTCCACTATTATTTTTAATTTCCTTAGGAGGCCCATTTTAGATCTGAAAATTCCCCTAATGATAGGTGGCCCACACAATCTCCTTTGTGGAACTCATTCATCACTTCTTTAGATTCTTCTTCGATCAAACAGTTCAGCAAAACTCCTCTAGGATCCTTCCAGTAAAGTGCATTGTTCAATATGAAATACTTGGAATCTTTGTGATCCGAATGGAAAATGGCATCAACCCATGGTATTCATCCACCCATGTTATCCATCCACCCATGGAATTTACCCATGGTATTGTAAATGGGTGGCACGCTGTTAGTAACACAGTTGGTCACAAGCATTACAGGGTATCTCTATCCTTGGATCTTTGTTTGTCATGGTTTTGGTTCATCCACAAACCCACACTTCATCGAAGTCCATTTTCTAGGCTGCACACTGTCAATATCACAGTTGGTCACAAGCATTACAGGGTATCTCTATCCTCGGATCTTCATTCATCATGGTTATGGGTTAACTACACAAAACCCTTCTCTTCGGTGGCTCTTCATATTCAAAAAAAGCTTCTCAGGAGGGAACTTCACACAATGGGGACCATTGCTTCTTAAATCTTCGTTCATCACGGTTATGGGTTAACTACACAAAACCCTTCTCTTCAGTGGCTCTTCATATTCAAAAAAAGCTTCTCAGGAGGGAACTTCATGAAATGGGGACCATTGCTTCTTAAGGAGGGAGGAATGATCTGAATGGAAAATGGCATCAACCCATGGTATTCATCCAACCATGTTATCCATCCACCCATGGAATTTACCCATGGTATTGTAAATGGCATCGACCGATGGTATTCATCCACCCATGATATTTATTCACCCATGGTATTGTAAGTGACCCATGGTATGTATCCACCCATGGTATTCATCCACACATGGGATTTACCCATGGTATTGTAAGTGGTATCTACCCATGGTTTTGACCCATGGTATTTTCAGTGGTATCTACCCATGGTATCCTCCTATGGTATTGTCTCTCAAAAAAAGGCTATAAATAACAAGCCTCACTTTGTAAAAGGACAGATTGTCCACCACAATGTAGCTTCTAAAGTTATTCTCTGTTTTAATAACAAAACAATTTTCTTTGTGGTTTTATTTTCTTTGTGTTCTCTCTTTTTTTTTCTGGCATTGTAATTTTGCAGATCTGGTCAGATCCATTTCAATTTTTTAGTTCTTGGGGGCCTCCCCCCAAGATCTGGATCACTTTGAGCTTCAAAGACTTTCCTTGACTCTTAGTCACGCCTAAACGAGGGTTTAGGTGTTGAAAAAAATAGATAATATCCAAATATCATGGAGATGATAAAAAGATATTCAATACCTGAATGAGATTCACTTCTTCTTCATTATCGGACAAGGCTGAAATTAGGTTGATGTCTAGAGCATGGAGGTTTGACTCATCCATGAGCTTAGCTAAGCCTTGACCTTTGATTAGCTTGGTGGGCTTGATCTCAAGGTCATATTCTAGTAATGTTGCTATCCATCTTCCTCTCCTGCCTTCTAGGTCTGTCTGCATAAGAACTTCTTTTACAGCTGCATTAGGCACATAGGCAAGAGTATGTGAATGTAAAATGTAAACTATGAAATCTTTCAGCGCTTTTACCAAATCCAAAGCCTGTTTCTCTATGATGTTGTACCGAAGGGCTGCATATCTGATATTGCGACTGAAAAATGTAATTGGTAGCTTAGTTTTATCCCTTTTCTGCATCAAGACTACTGCCATGGTATGCTCCGAAGCAAATGAGAATATTATGAAATCAATAGAATAATATGGAATTATTAAATCAGGGACAGTGGTCAAGGAAAACTTTACTAAGTTGAAAGACTTCTGGGCATCTTCAGAACACTTCAAATCATTATCTTTCTTCAATATATTTTTCAACTCTCTAAGATGCTCAGCCAAATTAGGAATGAATCTATGTAAGAAATTCATCTTACCATTGAATGCTTGTATTTCCTTTTTGCTGCAAGGAAAATCAATCTGTTGAATTGCTTGAACACAAGAAGGGTCAATCCAAATCCCATCCTTGGAGATGATGTAACCAAGAAGTTTTCCCTCCTCCATGGAAAGAAGGCTTTTCTTTGGGTTGAGAGATATTTTGAACTTCCTGCATCTCTCAAAAACAATTCTTAAATGATGGAAATGCTTATCATCAGAATGTGAAAACACTGTCAATTCATCTAAATAAACAACCAAGAAAACATCTTTTTCATTGGAAAAAATTTTCCATGGCCCGCTGAAACGTGGCTCCTACATTCTTCAAACCAAATGGCATATTTTCATATTTGAACGTGCCCCAAGATGTAGTAAATGTTGTTTTTTCCTAGTCATCCTTGTACACCAAAATCTGGTTGTATCCCGAATAGCCATCCAACAGTGACATCTGGAAAGACCCAACAGCTCTTTGAAGGATGTGATCCATTTTAGGCAGTGGATAATCGTCCTGGAGAGATACTTTGTTCAAGTTCCTGAAATCTATGCAGAGCCGGATTTCTCTAGTCCTCTTTCTTACTGGGACCAAATTAGAAATCCAATCAAAAAATCTCAAAGGAACAATTTTGTTGATAGTATGCGGTACCAGAGCTTTCAGTCCTAATTCTGCTGATAGTATGCGATACCAGAGCTTTCAATCCTTCAAGTTGGCTTGGTGTATACTCAGGGGGTTTCCCATGAAGTCTACGTGATTGTCTTGGTAATTCATCCACGATTAAAAATTATTAATCACACGCAATCAAATAAAATTTCAATCAAAAATCCTAAAGTCACTAAGGAGACAATCAAATGATCAAACGCTTATAAAATATAGGAGATCAAACCACACACAAATAGTAGATTCCCACACTAGAAACACTATTTGGTGATGAAATCCAACATCGTAGTATTTTAATGTAGAAATGGCAGTTGGAACAGTTACCCCAACAACCTGCTTAATGAAACAAACCAGTGCAAGTTTCTCCACTTAAACCATCTCGAGTGAAGATAACCCTTTGGAGAGTCCAAGTGAGTCTAGTCGACGTCTGCTCCAAGTACAGTGGGATCTTTCCTCCACCGTCACCTGAGGAAAAAATCTTAAATTTTATGGCCACTAAGGTCACCAACGGGAACAAATATACCTGGGGGAATAGTCTACGATCCGATATACGCGCAAGGGTAGAGTAACAAAGCTCAATCCCCTTGAAGGCTCCTTGACATAATCCAAGGTATACCGACAAGTGACCCCAGGCTCCTTGACAATGGTCAATCCGAGGTTTACCGTTGTTAATACACGCACATCTTCTATCGTTCCCAATGAGATAGAATTGATCACCTCACTGGTTCGGATATGATCTCGTGCTTGACTCCTTTAATAGGAGCTTCCTAGAGCATACAAGCTACTATTGGATTTTTCCTACCGCAAGATCAACTACTTGTTTGTTTTAATTGTCTCGGAGAGTTTATTACTCCCCACTCCAAGACACTAGCCTAAGCTATGTTGGTGAAAAGAGTCCTAGAAATATAAAAATTACTAGATTGATTTTAATTTAAGCGTTGCTTTTAATAGGTTGTTTCTCAGGACAATAGGTGCGAAAGTGAAACTTTTATGATATGTAGTGACTCGACTCAAAATACACTAAAAATGCATCTATTATGAGAAACAATTTGTTTCCTTTCGATGAATTCTATCTAAAAGAAAGAGTTGAGAGATGCAATATTTTTAAAACAATTCTTTCCTTCAAAACAAGAACATATGAAAAGAAATCTTATCTCATGAGAACTCAGAATGATCAATTGCTCAAAAAGAAATCCCTTTATTCTTCAAGATCGAAACTACAATCAAACATTCTCCAAAATAAATCTACAATTTCTAGAAATAACACTCAAAACTAAAAACACTAATTTCAAGATCTAAAAATTCTAAGAATTAAATCTGAAATCAAAACTTTAAATATTTTGAGGAAGTTTTGCTTAGTTTGTAATCCAACTAAGAAATCCTTTGCTGAAATCAACAAAAAACTCAAAAACATCCAATTATGGTTTTTTAAGTGAAATTCAAAACTTAATGAAAAAGTTTTTAAAGATCTGCAAATGAGAAAATGGGATCTAATTCTCATAAAACAATTTCTGCTATGAAGTCAAAGACTCAGCAAGAAAACAATGAAATACCAGTGATCTAAGGTATACAGAGGTTTCTAATCTTTGAGTGACACAAAGACATAGCAAAAATCATTTATAACATGCAAATATTGTAGAAAATCATTCAAAACTTAAAAAAGCTGTAAGAAACTCTCACACAAAGCTTTCTGACAGAAAATACAAGTCTAGGTATATATTGAGAATCTTGCAAGCCAATCCTAAAACAAAGAATTTTAAATTTTTCAAAAAAAATTCTCAGGGTCCACAGGTTTTAGTGTAAACAGGGGTTGTAATGCACTATGTATACAGGAAAACAGCAGAGATGACCCCACTATGCCTAAAGACAAAGTGCAGAGACCAGAAAACTTAAAGAAAAATAAAAAATTCTAGAGCACTTTTCAGGGATTCTACAGGAATAAATTACCCAAGCCAGTATCAATCAATCAAAATCAGAAAAATAGTTTCACAAGTCGAAAATAAAAGAAAACTAAGTTCAAGATCCATTCCCCAAGGGAGTTGCCATTTTGTTGGGCGGATAAATCGATCTTGTGGACAAGACAGATCTCCCTAGTATCCTACGGATAACTAGCAACAAACAGACAGATGTAAACTACTTTCTCTAGATTATATTTGATCTAGAATTATCTATAATGAAGGATTTAGGACATACCTGTAGTCCAGCGTTGATCGTAGTCTTCTTTCATGTCGCTTTGAATACGTCTCTTTTCGGGATCTACAATCAAAAACATGAAAGAATCAGAAGCACCTACATAATATAGACTAATTCATAAACCATAAATCTATCTTGATGATCAAGGAATTCAAGAAATAAGTCATTTAAATAAACAACTCATTGAGGAAACAGGATCCATTTGTATTGTCTTTAATGAAAAAAGGAGCCTTACAACCGTGTTCGCCTTGATGTCGTACAGGTCCTTCCAGGGTCCGGAATAAACGTTTCCTTTACTTTGACAAGCCTTTGCACTCTCTCGACTAACATACACATGAATGTGTAATCATTCCCATATGGTAATCAGTTAAGAGAGTCTAAGTTTTTCCTGCAATTCTCCTCAAAAAATCTCAAAGCCTAACTCCCTTTAAGGCTGAACTATGGCCTCAATTTATAGCAAAAGAGAAGAGGTTGTAGCTCCAAATAAGAGGGGATAGAATCATCTTTCAAAGGGATTAAGTTCCACATACCAAGGGGTAGGCTTCTTTAAAGGAGGGATGAATGTACATGGAAGGAGCGAACTTTCCACCGAATAATTGCTTCCAGAAGTTTCCAAATTCAAATAAATAGGCTTCCAAATTTTACTTCCACCTTCACTTTACCTTTTACAGGAATCTGCACCTTTAATGAAGAAAAAGTGCGGCCGGTTCCGCATGTTCTAGAACAAACAGATGCGGCACCACAGGTAATACTAAGAGAAAGTGTGGTACAAGTATTTTTATGACTTTTATAATCTTTTTTCTCAACTTCAAGGCTTGGTTTTAGGAATTTGATGTTTGTAGACTTCTAAGGGAGTATTGTATGAGTAATGATGAACCCATACAGACAGTAAAACGTCATGGTGACAATTTTAGTGTAACAGATTGCCCCCTAAAGTGCGAAATTTGAGACCATTCGAAGAGTGATGTGCTTTATCATTTCGAGGATTAACTTGTGGACACCCCAGTCAGAATCCTGTAAAAACATTCAATGAAAAACATATATATATATATATATATATATATATATATCATCTTTGAGGTAGGCATTTCCATACTCAGATAAAACACTAACTAAAACTTGTTCTGATGTATAAATAATTTTACTATCACATCAATAATGTAGACACAGTATGGACGCAGCCATATGTTATGAATAGTCTACTGCATAATTAATAACAAAACTCCTCGTAGCCTGGATGGTGGAAACTAGATCTAAGGTCTTGATTTCTGTTACCCGAACTAGTACAATTCTATCCATGCGATTGATTGTGTCGAAGTCAAACATGGTAGAAACCACTTGATTACCAGTCAATGATGTAAATTGTTAACAAGTGTGAGAGAAACCACCAATAATGACAATGGCTCTCAAAGTACTTAATTAGTACAATCCATGGAATGTGAATAAATGATCTGAAGTCGAACATTTCACGAAATCGTTCGATCGAAGGTTAATGATGCAACCTATCATCGAAGGCGAGAAACCTGCCATTAAGGCATGAAAATTCCAAGGTACTGAAGGATTCTAGATCAACTTACTAGATTATGAGCTATCCTCGATAGAAAGTGATCCGTCGTAGGAAATCCCACGACATGAAACCATTAGATCAAGTTTTGTAGAAATATTTTTCAAGGACTGACTCAGGGACGGTCAACGCGAATGGATACATAGGTTTGCAAATGAATGGTTTATTTGAATTGTACTCTTGAACACATAACGATTCTGCAGATGGTTTCGTAATAATTGACCTAAAGCTAATACCCAGAAACCGGCTGAAGACTTTCAATATGGTTTGATTAACTGATAGGAAAAGGATTTTCCCAACCCAGGTAGAAGTGTGACAAAAAGTGTCGTGTTCAAGAGTGGTAAACTTCTTTTTAAACAAAGTGTGACAAATGGATTCATTTTCTCTCTTTTTCCCCCACCATTTCTGGCAAGTACCTCTTTATTTTTGACAAGCTTGAGGAGGATAAAATTTGCTTGTTATATAAGCTCATCCTTCGTATGAGTCCAACTTAGTTTAAAATCAAACCCTAAGAAGGAGTGGTTCATTCCTGTTTGTAATCGACAGGTCCTTTACTGTTAAATTTTAACGAGTCCAGTATAGGAGAAACTCAGTGTTTTTCAATTTTAGGGAGTCAGAAGAAAAACTTAAGGAAACTCTGTGGGTGTAATTTTTCGTAAATTTAGTCTCTCAAGCCTGAAAAATGATAAAATAATATAGGAGAGAACTATATTGACCATGATTAGTCAACGTATACCTTTTTTGTAAATAGTCCACTTCAGTCCGGAAAAGGGGTAAACTTATACTGAAAGGACGAATGTTCATTTCCTTTAACAAGTTCGAATAGTCAAGTACTCGGCAATCTTTTCATCTTTAGATAGTCTAAAAAGGGCTTAAAAGAGAACTCCAAGGTTTTGCTTTTTCGTAATTTTCAAGAGTCCGAAAAAGTGATAAAAGTATACTCAGTAGTTTCTCTTTTTCTGTAAGTTTTAATGAGTTCAAAAAAGTGATAAAAATGTACTCATATATTTCGCTTTTTCATAATTTTTACCAAGTTTGAAAAAGTGATAAAAAGTATACTCCTTTGTCAAAAGGACCATTTTACCCGAAAAATCCTGTATTCTACACAAAAAATCAAAAATTAAACATACATGTTTATGATTCAAAAAAATAATTTGGAAAACAACTTTTCAAAGTGAAAAATAAACAAAATTATATTTTATTTATTCAAAAAATCTTATAAAAAGAAGTTTTTCTAAATCATTTTTACCATTTGATTTCAGAGTGAAAATTGAGAGCTTTTGGTTAAAAACGTTCCGGAGGAGATTATGGAAGATTCGCCCGTCAGAATCGAAAACTGTCACTTCCAGGTAATCCACATCATCCTTGCCTTCATTTTTGTCTATTTACTTTCTTAATTTAGGGCTTAAATTGAATTTTAAGGAGGAAAATATGTTCAAAAATTCGCTCACGGGGGTCCGCAGGTAAAACACATGACACCTGCGAACCCCGAAAATTTTGCAAAGGGAAAATTGTCGTGGTCCTGCACCTTATGCATAAGACACGTGCGGATCCATGCACTTTCATGCGAAAAGTGCGGAGGCGCCGTAAGAAAAAATAATATGAATAATTCTACCAAAATAAACCAAATTTTCTCACTCAAATTGTTTCTGATCTTTCAATTTACCCATTGCAAGATATCTACAATGCTTGAGTGGAGAGAACGTGAACATGAAGAGGTTGATGATGCTGCCATCGTACATCTACCCACATTACATGTATTGAGGGAATGTGGTTTGTACAAATTTTTGGGCCATTCAGGGTATGAGGGCTCAAGTAGACTTACTTACCTGGCTGGTAAACAAATGGGACGTTCAGGAACAGTGCTTTATAATTGGAGGTCACTGGCTCAAAATTGAGCTGGAAAATATATATTTTCTCACTGGCTTATCAAAGAGAGGTGAGCCAATCTCTTTGTTTGGGGCTAGGGCAGGTGGCCAATCTGTCACTAGCCTTCAGCAAGAATTCTGCAATGAAGAAGCGGACCCCAAAGATAAACACATTAACATAAAAACCATTATTCGTCTTGAACTCAAAGTGGTTGCATTTACTATAACCCGGTTGTGTGGGAGCACAACTCCACATGTTGCTACAAGATCCCAAATGCAAACTGTTGTTGACTGCTTTAGAGGCACCATTTTCAATTGGTCTGAGGCAGTGTTGGCTAATGTCAAAGGCCAGCTAACTAGAGCAAAAAACTAGAAGTTGAAAAACTTCGGGTATGGAGCAATCGTGGTTACATTTTCTCTAGAGAGAATTCCTTCACTAGCCCCACAGCTTATTTTAGTTTATCATGGTAGAGTCAAAGAGCCTTGGATGGTCCGATGGGTTGCATTGATGGCCCGTCATAGTGAAGGCGGCAAGATTGTTCATTTCACTCTAGCTTATTTCCATTGGTTCGAGAACCAAATCTTCACGATAGAAGATTTCCCTTATGCTGGGATAGATTTCCACGGCGATCAAGAGATGTCCCTTCCTCCAGGGACACAGTGGGATGACTCAGGTAAGAATCATTTTGACATGTTCTAAATTCTAATTTTTATTTTGTTTTTTGAATCTTCCAAAACAAATGACAAAAATTTCAAATGCAGATGTGGGTCCACGTCGACCAGCCACTCTTCATCCTTTTGACAGGAAGCCAAGAGATCCAGCTGCACCACCACCACCACCACAGGATCATACAGCAAAGGTCCTTACCAACCTGGAAAACCATCTGGAGCGGTTGACTTTAGATATTCCAGAGACTACCATAGATGACATTCCGCTCCGCTTACAGAGATATGTTATCGGGGTTCTGAGATAGTTCAGGAGATTCCTGAGCAAGGTGGCACGTGCAAAAATGTTTTATCATGATCATCACCACAGATAGTGGATGATTGATATTGTAGACTTATATCACTTTTTTTTTGTATCACTTTTTTCCGATCATAAGGCGTTTTGAACCTGTGATCGAGGACGATGTAATATTTTTTGAAAACACTACTCTTATGCTATGATATTACTACTATTTCTAGTTATCTGTCTAACATGTTATCGAATGTTATTTTGATCTACTGCTTTAATTATCAGAGAAATGTGTGTTTATAAAACTAGAAGCTACTGCATCAACTAATGTGTTTAAATTTCTCGGAATGTGTTGATACTCAATATAATCAAATTCTCGTTCCAAGAGACAAAATTTCAAAAATAATCTTAACAAAACTTGGTTTTTAATTGCATATACTCTATTCAATTGTAATACAACGAGTTCAGAATCTAACTTAACAATCAAACTTCGAAATCCAAATGAAATGGATTCAGACAATAACTCAATAACTGCACTATACTCTGCAATATTATTTGTCGTTTGACCGAGGCTTACCCCATTCATAGATACTAACTCATTAGTGGGTGAAAAAATAACCCAAGCTGTGGAAGAAATGTTCCGTGTACTACGACAAGCACCATTAGCAAAACCAATGTATGTTTGAAGGGACGTCGACATCTGCAAAATCAAGAGTGATCCAGATAAGCAGGGATAGTGATAAAAGAACACTTAAACTAGGCATGCTCTTCTAATCTACAACACACCAGCTTATGAAAATAACTAATATATAGGGAAGATCTCCACACAAGAACCAAGCATAATATCTCTTCAGATAAAGTTCATTTCTGGGTTTTCCTAAAGAGACCCCGTCAAAGTCAATCAGTTCATAGGCCCCTTTTGCAAGCTGTCGCTTGACAATATAAGGACTATGCCACATGGGTTCAAATTTCCCATCCCCTAGCTTATCGTTAGCTTGATCATAAACCAAGACAAGGTCACCTTCTGAAAAAATACAAGGTGTAACACTTCTATCATACTGAGCTTTCATTCGTTTCACATGAGCTTCGGTAGCTAATGCAGCGGTGCGCCGATTCTCATCGAATTGAGCTAAGTACAAAAAGTGTTTCTCCTCTTCAGAAGTGGCTAGTAGTAACTCTATGGCTAGTTGGAGTGACGGTATCTCGCATTCAATCGGTAATACCGCTTCTAAACCGTAAACCAGTTGAAAAGGGGTAAAATCTGTCGATGTTTTTGCTGAGGTTCGATATGCCCAAAGTGTTGAAAAATCCATGGTATGCCAATCCGATTTATGAATTCCAATGATTCGTTTGATCATGGTGACTAAAAATTTATTGATAACTTCAACCAGACCATTAGCCTGTAGGTAATATGGTGTAGAACTGTCATGGCACAGGCCAAGTTGATCAGTTAGTTCGGTCATCATGATGTTTCGAAAATGACTCCCATGGTCAGTAATTATCGCTTGGGGTACACTGAAACGAGTAATCACATGATTGAACACGAAAGTAGCTGCAGTTTTTCCATCTACTGCAAATGTAGGCATCGCCTCGGCCCATTTGGTAAAATAATCTACTGCGAGAATAATATACCCATGCCCCCTAGTTGAGTGAGGGTTACATGTAATGAATTCAATGCCCCATTTTGCAAAAGTACTGATAGCCATTACAGGGTGAAGAGGAGCGAGTGGTGCACGCATCTTTTGATCAAAGATTTGACAGTTGTGGCATTTTCGGATGGCAAAAATACAATCTTTAAATAAGGATGTCCAAAAATATCCAGCACGCAATATTTTTTGGGTTGTGGCATACCCAGACATATGACCGCCACATGCTCCAGAGTGATAGTCATTTAAAACCTTTTCAGCTTCGTCAAGAGTGAGACAATGTCAAAAAACAGAGTCTGCACCACGACGATATTGTGTCACCAACAATATGATAATGCTGAGACTGGAAACGGACTTCTCATATTTGTGATCGTGACAGTTCAGGCCAAAAATTTTGGGTTTGGAGATAAATTATGATATCTCCATACCAAGGATCGATGGTACTGATAAGAAACAAAGATTCATCCGCGATCGGATGTTCTGCCACAGTTTCTGTGTTAGTACTTGGGAAGTCACACATAATTTCAGCGAATACCAATGATTTCTTTGATTTGGATTTTTCAATTTCTAAATCAAACTCCTGTAGGATAACAATCCATTCGGAGTATTTGCCCCTTAGTAGTTGTTTTGTCAAAATATACATCATAGGGTTACAATCAGAAATCACTGTTGTTTTGTGTAATAGTATGTAATGACGAAATCGTTGCACAGCTTGAACTGCTGCCAAGGCCAATTTCTCCACATGTGAGTATTTGATTTCGGTCGGATGCAGATTGCGACTGAGATAATAAATCACATGTCCGTTGTGGAATTCATCTTCCTGAACTAAGACCATGCCAATCGTAGAATTGGAGGCTGCTAGGTATAAAAAGTAATCCCGGTTGTAATTGGGAGGATGAAATAACGGTGCATGGGTCAACGCGTGTTTAAGAGCATCAAAATATCGATCAGCGATCTTGTCCCAAAAGAAAGGAATATTCTACTTTAACAACCTGGTAAAACCTTTGGTTAACTCAGCATAGTTAGGAATGAATCGACATAAAAAGTTTTCTTTCCCTTGCAAACTTTGGAGTTGGCAAAGAGTAGAAGGAGGAGGTAAATTGATGATAGCCTCAACCTTTGATGGGTCGACACGAATGCCTTCCTTTAAGACAAAAAATCTCAATAATCATCCAGATTCAACACAAAAGACACATTTATGAGGATTCGGATGAATCCTATAACGCCTACATCTCATAAATATAGCTCATAGATGAGTAAGATGATCTGCTCTGCGTGATGAATGAGCAGGTAAATCATCGAGATAGGGTTGCACAATGTGTTTAATGTCATGAAATGCATAAGACATTGCCCTCTGAAAATTTGCACTAGCGTTCTTAAGTCCAAAAGGTAATTTGCAGTAAGAAAAAGTCCCCCATGGAAAAATGAAATTTGTTTTGGGTTGATCAGTAGGGAGTATGTTGATTTTATTATAGCCCGAAAATCCATCCATAAACAAAAACATTTCACTTCCGGCACAATCATCAATAATTTGATCGATATAAGGGGTTGGATAATTGTCTTTTGGAAAAGCTCGATTTATATCCCTATAATAGATACATACTCATATTGTCCCTTGTTTTTTATTAATAGGAACAATATTAGATACCCAATCCATTAAAAGAATCGGACAAATAAAGCCTGCACGAAGTAATTTCTCAACTTCTGCTTTAATAGCGGTAGCTTTTCACGAATGTATCTGACGTAATATTTTTCGAATAGGTTTAACATTCGGGTATGTTTTAATTTCATGAACAACAATTGATTGATTGATTCCTGGAATTTCTTCATATGACCAGGCAAAAATGTCATGGAATTCTTGAAATAGGGCTTTATATGCTTGGATTTCATCTGGCGTACAAGAAGCACCTATATGAATGTTTTCAACAATTCCAGGCTTCACTAAGATGTCAATAGGAACTGTCGTAGAAATTTTTGCTAAGTTCAATTTAGAATCGAAATTCGTGAGAGGATTTCAGGGTTCGTTGACATAATCAGCAGTAAAAATGGAGGAAAAATTAGTTTCAAAATGATCGAGATCAGGTAAAAACGAAGATCAATGATGTAGATCTTCCCATGGTAATTCTTCTATAGACAAAAATTCACAAATATGCTCATCAGTATTGAATACTTGTTGAACATGATCCAGAATTGATGTCAAAGCTGAGCTCAATATGGAAAGTGATTCCTCATTGATCACATTCACTAGATCAGGTTTAGTTGAAGGAGTATCAGAAAATGACTGTACTGCCCGATATGCTAATTCAAAAGGATTCAAAGGCATTGCGCCATCAAAAGAATCCAGTTCTGATTCTGAAGGTACTATCCAAGGATCATCAAAGGAAATAGTACTTGATGTAATCATATTGATATTAGCAATAGGAGGCGGTACGTTGGGAGTAGGCAAGGAAAAAGTTCCCAATAAATCAGAATCTTTATTTAAACCTACTCCAACATCTTTATAAGGGATAGTGGATTTTCCAACATGTTGGATGCTATCAGTAGTGGCTGGGTCGGATGAATAATATGAGATTTGATCTATTTTAACGATCTTTCCTTTATGAGGAAACATGATGAGACGAAAGACCGATGATACAACAGCAGTCATGGCGTAAGACCAACTGCGACCCAGGAGAAGGTTGTAATCCAGAGGGGCATCAACCACTTCCACATCTAGATTAATGGTTTTTCCTTCGACCTCTATAGGTAGATCCTATAAAATACCATATGGATGGAATCCTCTTCCATCAAAAGCTTTGAGGATAGTCGGCGATTGGTTAAGTGTCGGAGAACCAAGTGATTTCCAACATTTGAACGGCATGGTACACGTAGAAGCCCCTTCATCAATAACAGTACGAAAGCAACATTTTTGTTTTACTAATACTGGAATTTGAAAATCCATTTGATGGGGTAGGCAGGGTGTAAAATTTTTCAAATCGAATATCATTAGGTTCGAATCCCAAAGATCTATGACTCCTATGGCTGACAATAGTAATTTTCTTTGGGCTGGACATGATGGTAGCACTTCCAAAGATGACATTGCTGAAGGGGTAATCGCCAAGTATTCAACAATATTGTAGTTCTGAGCAGCTCTCGCATGTGGATTGAAAGCTAATTTATGAAGCACACCTTTAGCAGGCGGTTTGATTACTAAGTCGGGATTTGGTTTCTTGATCTGTAATGGATCAGAAACTGAGGGAGATGTAGTTGATGCTGAATTAGAATTTTCTACTTCTTTACCACCAATAGGATTTTTACTACCATAATCTTGTGATCGCGTCGCAACCATCAAGATATCTTCTAGCGTATTCGAGGAATATCCGATCATGTTACTATCTTGAGTAGGAAAGGGATCCTTCAAGACAGTAGGTATGTGCGAACCCTTAACGAATTTAGATACCTCGGCTCTATGCGGGCACTCTTTAGTAAAATGATCCTCATCACAGATAAGACAAGGATAACAAGGTTTTCGTTTATTGTCAATTGGTTCAGTTTTATTGTTTTTATCTTTTGAAGATGATTTTTTGTTTTTATTCTTACCTTTCTTCTTACCACCAGTTTTAGGTTTGGCTGTAGATGATTCTACAACATGAATATCAGCGGAAGTTTCAATGGAAGAATCTCCTTTTGGTGGATCGGGTAAAGTTATAATTGGAGAATTTGTCTTGGAATATTTCTTCTTACTCTTGCTAGTGCTAACAGAACCAATTACACCATCAACGACATAAGATCTTGAAGGAGTTGTAGTTAATCGATCAGGTCTTGGTAAATCGGGGATTTTGTCATACAGAGTACCTGACTATGTATATACAAGGTCAAGGTACTGAGCTTGAGAAATGACTTTCTCTTGTGTAACAACACCTCGTTTGGCCACATCTTCAGTAATTTTGGGCAATAATGATTTGATAAACCATTCAGCCAAAATTTGATCCGGAATAAAGACTTTCACTAAACGTCTCCTACGTCTCCATTCATGAATATGATCAGATATGTACGTAGACGTAGATTGTTTTAATGAGGTCAACAATTCCGTACCATTGTTGTATCTAACAGGTAACTAAAAGTGGGTTAAGAAAGCAGTAGCTAGTGCATTAAAATTATTAAATGAGCCTCGTGGTAACTCAATGTACCATTTGGCAGCTAGACCAATGAGAGTTCTCTGAAAAAAACGTAATCGAATCATCGATTAGTGAATTGGATGCACACCAGAGGTGATAAGTCATAACATGATTAGATGGATATTCTTCTGTCTTACCTTCAAACTTTGGAATGTCACTGGGCAACTTATTAGGCATCGACGGCCAATACGGAAGATAAAAGATGGGATCATTCATAAGGCGCGATAGATTAGGTAAATCTAAAGTTGCTATGAACAGTAACCGACAGCTAGGGTCTCGATAACCTTGTGTGATAAAACTAGTTCCAGGAGGAGGATATCTAGGATATCCTGGAATTGGATGCGCACTGGGAATTGTGAAACCTCTTGGATAACCAGGATTAACCGGACCATACTAGGGTTGTTGAGGTACTTGATAAGTATACCCAGGATACAGATGATACTAATATGTTGGATTTTGTGTAGCATGTCCAAATTGATACTGCCCCTTGTACAGTTGATAAGTAAATTTTGGTTGACTAGTGAGAATCGTACTTGTACTAGATTGTCCTGTAGGCATCTAGACCATAGTCTGAATTGTAGGTCCTGACTGTGGCACATATACTTGAGGAATTTACACTAATACAGGGGTAGTAGAAATAGGAGCTGCAGATACTCTAGAAATAGGTGTGGTAGGTTGAACAGAAGTTGCAACAGCAGCAGAAGATTGAGGCGAAGTTCTAGGTGTACTAGGCCTAGGCTGCTGAATAGAACCAGGTGTAGAGACTTGAATGGTAGGCTGGACAGGTTGCTGGGTTGGACCAGAACCTATGGGTTGTCCAGGTTGATTAGGTAACTGCACATTGGGTTGCAAATTCTGTTGAATTTGAGATGGATCTCACACTGTATTAATTCTGGGATATTGACCCATAGAAGGTTGTGCATATGAAGGACCATAACCAGGTTGAACGTAAGTTTGATAATTAACTGGAAAATTTCCAGCTCCTTGTAATAATGGTTGAGCTGAAGGAGGTTGAAAACCTTGAGCTGGGTACTGACCTTGGGGTTGATATTGAATTTGAGGCATGTACTAAATCTGGGGTTGATATTGACCCTGAGGTATGTACTGAATCTGGGGTTGATATTGATCCTGAGGTATGAACTGACTCTGGGGTTGATATTGACCCTAAGGTATGTATTGTCCTTGAGGTATGTACTGTCCTTGAGGTTTCTCCCCAGGCTATAAATATTGTCCTACAGGTTGACCTCCAGGTGGTAAAAAATTATCCTGACGTTGCCCTCAAGGCAGTAATTGACTACCTTGAGGTTGCCCCCCAGGCGATAACTGACTTCCTTGAGGTTGCCCCCCAGGCAGTAACTGACTTCCTTGAGGTTGAGGATTTGGAATATTTCCAGACATCATAAAAATCTGTTTTGTGTTCAACGCTCCAGTGTTTGTTCCATTTGTACCAGATGATAACATTTGTTCAATTGGTTGAGGAGCTGCTCCTGAGAAGGTACAAGAGAGCGACTGGTATCCCGAAGAAACAGACGAACCACCATATAAAAATGTTTCTAGAGATTCAGAAAACATAGATGACCCACTCGACATAGCTAATGAAGGTTGATAACCTCTTGGTGTAGGGTAAAAAGGAATTAGGGGTGGTGAATAAGTAAGACCTACATTTTGTAAAAAATATGTCAATGATAAATACCAAGCGTCAGTTCTAAAAGGACTGTAGAATATCGATTCACGTTCTCTAAGATTCAAAGTTTCTTGGTTTTCGGGAAGAAATATGTCTTCATATGGACCAACAAGTTCTTCAATACTTATGAGATCATAAGGAATATTTTTGGTAATGTAATGTCTTACTCTAGGTGAATCAGGATCACTAGAAGTTGGAGTAACAAATCCTAAAGATGATTCTAACACAGCAGGTTCAGTTTCTGGCTCAGAAATTTCAGGTTCTTCAGCTAATTCACTAGCTGCAGAAGCAATGTCAGTGATTTCGAAAATTGAAATTGGCTCTTGAATATATTTTGTTGTTTGTGATTGATTTACTTCATGATAATCAGGATGAGTAATTATGGATGATTCTCCTGGTTATGTCGATCTAATTCTGCTGATAGTATGTGATACCATACCTTTCAATCCTTCAAGTTGGCTTGGTGTATACTTGGGGGTTTCCCTTGAAGTCCAAGCGATTTTCTTGGTAATTCAACCACGATTAAAAATTATTAATCACACACAATCAAAGAAAATTTCAATCAAAAATCCTAAAGTCACTAAGCAGACAATCAAATGATCAAACACTTATAAAATCTAGGAGATCAAACCACACACAAATAGTAGATTCCCACAATAAAACCACTAGTTGGTGATGAAATCCAACATCGTAATATTTTAATGTAGAAATGGCGGTTGGAACGGTTACCCCGACAACTTGCTTAATGAAACAGACTAGTGCAAGTTTCTCCACTTAAACCATCTCAAGTGAAGATAACCCTCTAGAGAGTCCAAGTGAGTCTAGTCGACGTCTGCTCCAGGTACAGTGGGATCTTTCCTCCACCGTCACCTTAGGAAAAAATCTTAAAGTTTATGGCCACTAAGGTCACCAAAAGGAACAAATATACCTGGGGGAATAGTCTACGATCCGATATACGCGCAAGGGAAAAGTAACAAATCTCAATCCCCTTGAAGGCTCCCTGACATAATCCAAGGTATACTGACAAGTGACCCCAGGCTCCTCGACAATGGTCAATCTGAGGTTTGTCGTTCTTAATACGCGCACATCTTCTATCGTTTCCAATGAGATAGAATTGATCACCTCACTAGTTCGGATATGATCTCGTGCTTGACTCCTTTAGTAGGATCTTCCTAGAGCATACAAGTTACTATTGGATTTTTCCTACCGCAAGATTGACTACTTGTTTGTTTTAATTGTCTCGGAGAGTTTATTACTCCCTACTCCAAGACACTAGCCTAAGCTATGTTGGTGAAAAGAGTCCTAGAAATATAAAAATTACTAGATTGATTTTAATTTAAGCGTTGCTTTTAATAGGTTGTTTCTTAGGACAATAGGTGTGAAAGTGAAACTTTGATGATATGTAGTGATCCAACTCAAAATACACTAAAAATTTTTCTATTATGAGAAACAATTCATTTCCTTTTGATGAATTCTATATAAAAGAAAGAGTTGAGACATGCAATATTTTTAAAACAATTCTTTCCTTTTGTTAGTGTCAGTCTTTGCAGCCTTCCTCCAGTGATCAAACATGCTCTTACAAAGTGATCTTAAAGTGTCAAAGTCAAATTTTTTCATTTTAGTGAGTCTTCAAGCAAAATTTGGTCACTAGGTATTAGGTCTAGGGTTTTCTTTCATTCCTTTCAGAGTTGTCCAAATGTCAGTCCATGTCACCATTCAGCTGAGTGTACCATCATTCAGAGGGTTTTCATCATCATGTCAGGTTCCAAAGATTCATTTTACACCTTGTTCATGCTTCAGTTGTGCCTTGGTAAGGTTCATTTCCCTCTCCTAGGGTTTTGAAGGTAATTTCTCTTGGATGGTCAACTCATCATCAAAACTTGTATCCTGATGTTCATACACCTTCCCCTATCCTTAATTTACCTGATTAAACACTTCCCATCACTGAGATCCACCAAATTCCTCATTTTTGCACAAACCCTAGTTTCTTGCTACAACTTGGCAATTTTCTAGGCTAGGCCTGTGTTTTTCCCTTTTGGACCCCTTCCCCTCACTCAATATCTAACATTCCACTTTCCCCTGATTCCTAACATCCCTCCCTACTTCCTAAAATTTTTCCAAGAATTTAGAAGCCCCTTATCCCCTTCATTTCGCTTCATTTCGACAAATCCCTTGTTCCACACATCGGGATAGGTTTCACTCAAATGATGTTTTAGAGCAATAAAAGATGAATTTTGGAAACTTGAGAGAGGTTTTGTCCACTACATGCCAAAGAAGAAAAACCTCCTTCACTCTTTACACAGGTATCATGGTTTTAGAGAAATGTCAAAAATACAATCGCCTTGGGAGAATTGATGCACCTCTGAAGTGACCTTGGGAAAATCAAGATTTCTCCTAGCTTGGTTGGCCAAATGACTTTCTTGATGAGTCAAATGATAACTAGACACAAAGATATTTACAATGAACTATCATAAGCTCAATTTGGAGTTGAGGAAGACCTTCAAAAGTTGACTGCAACAGCACTCTACCTTGAGGCAGCCTCATTCTTCTCATTTTGACCAGTCTTGGGAGATTGGTTTTTTGACAGGGTAAATGAACTCCAAATTGAACAATTCCACTTGGGTTGGAAAGTAGACTCAAAGATATTTCCAACGAGATATCATGTGCCAAATTTTGACACCGGGAAGGCCTCCAAAAGCCTCCTGCAAAATGCACTATATATGGCATGGCGCATTGGGTAGGAGTGCGACGCACTGAAGGTGCACGACGCATAGAACAATTTTTCCCAGTGTAAATTAACACTAGCGCGGTGCATACAGCCTGCGCGGCGCGTTGGGCTGGGGTGTAGCACACAGAGCCTCCAAGCCTAAATTTCATCATTGCCTCTCAATTTTTCAAAATGACTCAACTCTCTTGCTCCAATTAAGTGTTTGTGCGCCCTTGACATTAATTTTAGCTTGTGTTGGCTGTGATTTGAAGAGGAGGATATGAGAATTTGGTTGGTGAAACATAAACTTTATTATTTTGTCAAAATCGCTCCTTGGTTTGAAATCAACGGTTTAAATTTTGGTTTTGGTGCTGAACATTTGCCACCCTATTTTCCCTTTCTCCATTGCCACACTATCATCATACAGTCTCTCCCCATTCCCCTTTGTCCCAAAGCTATTTATATCCCTTGTTCCCATGTTTTCATCCACAAACCCTACCACTTTCTACCACTTTCTTTCCTTCATATCATTTATAATTCCCAATTCCCAAAACATGCAAGGACTGTCTTTACATCCTTGATTTCACTTAACTTAAATATATCTTGTCATTTCATTTATCCCTATTTCTAAAACTACAATTTCCTTCACCCTATCTCTCTCATATCATTTTTAAAACTTCACACATCCCAAATTCCCAAACACACTCAAGTGACTGAAATTTCACTTGACAAACTCTAATTTTCCCATTATTCCATATTTCCCATAATCACTCCCACATTTGGAAATTGAAAAAAAGGCACCAAACTCTCATTCTTCATCTCATTGAAGCCAACACAGACTTTGAAACACCATGGAGACGGACACCGTCACATCAATACAACCGAGACAGTGATTTCACCACTGAAACTGCATGCACCAGGAGGGCACTGAAACGTCGTGACACGCATGATCGACTCCGAATCTTGGCCGAAGCTTCCTTGGCTGAGCATGAGACATGATGGGAGACCTTCACTCCAAATTTCAGCAAATTTGGAGAAAATTTTGTCATTTTTGAAAATTTTGGTTGCAAAACAGGTTTTTCTGCCCGACGCGTCGCGCCACCCGACGCGCGCTTATGATTGGGACATCTTCTGGAGGAAAACTTGATATTTTTGGGTTTTTTATGGTAAATTATGCATGCTCAGGAATGGCTGAGAGATTTCATGAAGTTCTGGGTGGTCTTAAAGGTCAAAAACACTCCAAAAATGGCCTTTCTGCCACTTTTTGCACCAGCAGGAACCAGTCTTGGGAGATTGCAGTTTTGGAGGGGAAAATGACATCCAAATTGAAACATTCCACTTGGGTTGGATAGAAGACAGACAGGGATTTCCAACGAGCTATCATGAGCTCTATTTGGACTTCAGGAAGTGCCCCAAAAATAGGCTCAAAGTGGCACGGCGCATTGAGTTTTCTGGCGCGGCGCATAGAGGATTTTGACCCAATTTTCACTTTTCAGCTCAGAAATTCGGCCATTTTGACTAGTTTCACTTTTGGATGTAATTATTGATCTTTCTTGATGTAATTTTGTAGCTATGATGTAAATTTGGCTCATATTTACTTGTTCTAGAGGATTCATTCACTAAAAAGTGAAAATTAAGTGAATGGATCAGTTCCCTAGCATATAGAGGCAAGTTGTTTGGCTGCCTAGATTTCAGTTCCATGTTTAGAATTGGTTGAAACAACTCCCAGAAGGATGAGCTCGAACCCTAGAGGCATGGGAAGGGGTTATGATGGTCTATATCATGTATTTTCTGAGACATTTTCAGGGTTGGACTCTTGGGAATAGTTTGGCACCTCATTGTATATTCATTTCAGATTTTTGGCAAAGGAAAGACCAGAGTTTTGCAGCACTTGTTGGGATCCTTGTGGCTTCTGAGTTTTGATGATGTTTTTCTCCATGTTATTGTAAGTTTCATTAATTTTATATGTATGCCATTTCCCTTCTCTTTTCTTC
This sequence comes from Pinus albicaulis, assembly GCA_034641835.2. Classification (NCBI taxonomy): domain Eukaryota; kingdom Viridiplantae; phylum Streptophyta; class Pinopsida; order Pinales; family Pinaceae; genus Pinus; species Pinus albicaulis. Next base: position 1,043,474,921 of record CM076572.1, read on the forward strand.
TGAATTAAACAAATGAGTAATTGAGGTAGAATTCATTAGTTTGTTGGTGCTCTGCCTTAAACTTTTGTTTAGTTTTACATGTTTTCGTCAGTTTGAAGAGGATCCTTGCACTCTCTTGCCCTCTTCAGCTCCTCAGCAGTCTTTTCAATCCATTCATTTTATCTAAGACATCAAAGTCATTGCCTACCCTGCCCCAACTTGAACTCTGCAAGAATTTGGCCTCATCCCCAAGCCCAAAATTGTTTTTCCCTTTTTCCAACAAAAACCCCTAAAAATCAAAATCAAACCCTCCTATTTGTATATCTAGCCTAAGATCAGTTGTTGTTTTAGTCACCTCAAACCCCTTTGAATATTTTCATTGAGATTGACCCGGAGAGAGCCCTCTCCTGTCCTCGTAGGGCTAGCTACGAGGCTGAGCGTGGTTTGGTGTTACCCTAAATCCCGCCTTCCTTCAGCCTAAGGTGGATTTGGGCTCTAACATAGTGGCGACCATACTGTGGAGAAAATGGTTTGCTTGTTGGTGTTATTTGTTTCATAAGTTACAGACGGAGCCTGAAGTCACGCCAGGTAGCTTTCGAAACACTTTTTCTTTGCATTAGCGGAAGTAGATAAACGCTGCTTCAGTCAATCTCCGGTCTAGCTTGTGAACGTGACACTTGACTTGTAAATTGCCCCAGTACATGTATCAAGTTCAGATCTGATGGTTGATGGTGGACAACGATTAGACATAAGAAGGCTGAAATCATTCACCTGGTGACTCCAACTCAATGTAGAGACTCCACTGGAGGACTAACTCTTTCTCTGCGAAAATGGAAGGATCTTACACAAAGTTCAGGTATCCAAAGTGGAATGGTATTCAGGATCTAGTCTGCTTTCTTGTAAATTACTTCTTTGCTGTTCTTGAAGCTATCCTGAAAGTTTTTCAGAATTTGTTGTATGATAAAGGTGATCAAAATCTTCACTCGACCTATTCAAAAAGTGTAAATACTGAGTTTCCCTTTGATCCTGGCCTCCTTACTTTTCCCACATCTTATGTTGACTCTCTTCAGAGTGATGAGCTTAAAGAAAACCAAACTGATCCCGTAGCTCTTGTATATACTCCTACACCTTGTATAGTCCCAGATAGGTATAAACCTCTTGTTTTACCTTCTGTTCTTCATGCTTTCCCTAAAAATTATGACCTATATCTACCAAGATTTGACGGTGAATGTAACAATGTCAACGCTGAGCAACATGTGCAGAATATTGAGACTTTTCTAGACCTTTTTGAAGTTGATGAAGAAGATGTCAGTATCAGACTTTTTGCTCTTTCTTTTCAAGGCCAAGTAAAGAGTTGGTTCAAAGCCCTGCCTGATGCAAGCATCTCAGATTTCTAGCAGTTCGTCAAATTTTTCCTTGACAGGTGGATGATCGGACAGAACCCTTTCCTTATTATTGAATAATATAACTAGTTGAAAAGACTGCCAGGGGAGATAGTACAACAATTTTCTGCCAGATTTAACCAAGTATATTTTTCGATGCCAGCTGATATAAGACCTTCTCCTAGATCTGCTCTCTTGCACTATCCAGGTGCCTTTGATCTAAAAATGGAGTTTCAGCTGAGAGAAAATAATATTGCAACGCTCCACGAGATGCAGAACAGTGCAGTAAATGTAGAGGCACATTTTCTGATCCGAAGGGCAAGGTTTAAGGAAGAAGAGATGAAAAACATGGATCCGGAGAAATCGATACCTCTAGAGGTAAAGCTTGACATGTTGGTAAGTGCAGTAGAAGAGATGATGCAAAATAACACCACGAGGAATGATTACAATGTTCAAGCCCATGACTCATTGATTGAAGAAGAACCAATGGCTGATCCAAAACATTTTGTTTCTTATCCCAGTTGTCATAGTGATTGTTTTATAGATCATTTCGAAGAAGAGAGAGTTGTTGATTTGACATGTATGCTTGATGATGTGTTGTATACTGATGATTTTCCTTAGTTTGATCAGTATGATGATGATTATGTTCTCCAAACAGAAGCTAACCTTGCAGACAAATCAATAGTTAGTTTGTGGAAGGAGGAAGTTCACTTTCAGCAGCTCAAGTACAGTGATCAAACGATGCATATCAGCTATGACAATGATGAGGAAAGTGCATCAAATTTTGAAGTAAGTGAAGGATCTTTGCCTTTTTGTTTTGATTCGTTTCAGTTCATCAGAGACAACTTTCATACAATCAGAAATCAAATGTCGAAAATTCATGATTTGGACCATCTTGAGGGCAATAAAAACCTTGTTCAAGATTTCTCATATTCAGATTTGCAACCCCCGAGTGCCATTGATTGTCAAGTTGTGGATGAAAACATGGAAGCTGGCACATATGATCAAATGATACAAGGTGACTCCATACCATTTTGTTTTGAATCATTCCATTTTTTTAAGGGTAAATTGCATAGTAAATCTTCAAATGAGCAGCCTGTAAGAAATCAACGATCTCTCAGTGTTAATGTTGAGGATGAGACAGATAAAAAAATTCTTGAGCAGCCTGTAGCATCAGATTTGCATCCACCAAATGAAATTGAAGGTCAGATTGCGGATGAAGTCGTGGAAGCTGAAATACATGATTTAATGATGAAAGAGGATTCTGTACCCTTTTGTTTCGAAGCATTTCAGTTTATAAGGCAAAATCTTCGTAATATCTCTCAAGAAAAATATGAACAGTCAGTAGGATGTCATACAGTTTCAATGGATACAACGCAGCAGTCTTCTCAAATTTTTGATGATCCTATTTCTCGTGTGTTGGATGATGTTTGCTGTAAAATTTCTTCTCCATTAGCTAACCATGTGCCAGAAAAGAATATTGATAATAATCTTATGCAAAAGTCGCCTTCATTTTCTTGTCTAACAGATTTTTCATTACAAAGCTCATTTCAAGGTTTGCAGTCATATGAGGAGATTGATGAAGGAGACTTTTGTTCTGTTTGGAATCAGCAACAGAGTTTGGTTATGCATGAAATTCAAGATCCTTTTGACAGCCTGCTGCAATCACCAAAGAAAGATAGCACAAATGTGAGGAAAATCCTAATATCCAGCTATGAAGGTTACTTGGACCAGAGCAGTAATGTGTTAATGGAAATCAATAGCTATGTTTATGAAGATCCTTTCACAGTTTTCTTGAAGTCATCCAGTCAATTCATGTTTTGCAAGTTTATCAGCAGTTAACTTGATTCCAAGTTTCCATGGGAGTTGCCTTTCGATTCTTCCCTTTTCCTGCGCTTCAGAAAGCATTTGGGAAGAAATCAAATAGCAACCAGGATGCTTACATGGTTGCATTGGCTGTTCCATTTCACTTGATCGGGTGGTGAAAAGAACAATTAGAGTAGGTTTTGATGAATAAGCTCCATTTTGAGCATCTTTTCCAGTTTTGTCAGTTGTGTTTAAGTATCGTAGCCGCTTAGAAGAGTGAGTCAATTTGTGTCATCAATTCATCAATTTTCGCTTATGCATTTCGGGCCTTGAGTTTTTGATTCCATTGCCCAATGGATGAAGGCACCGTCTCCGCTTTCCAAAGATCCGTAGTTCTTGGCACCTCCAAGGAGCTACCATCCCCATTGGAGCTAATGTTAGTGTCAGCCTTTGTACCTTCCCTCCAAGATCAAACATGCTCTTACAAAGTGATTTTAAGGTGTTAGGGTCAAATTTGTCATTTCAGTGAGCCTTCAAGCAAAATTTGCTCGCTAAGTATTAGGTCTAGGGTTTTCTTTCATTCCTTTCAGAGTTGTCCAAATGTCGGTCCATGTCACCATTCAGCTGAGTGTACTCTCACTTATAGGGTTTTCAACATCATGTCAAGTTCCATTGGGTCATTTTACAGCTTGTTCATGCTTCAGTTGTGCCTTGGTAAGGTTCATTTCCCTCTCCTAGGGTTTTGGAGGTAATTTCTCTTGGATGGTCGAATCATCAGCAAAACTTCTGTATCCGATGAAATTATACACCTTCCCTATCCTTAATGTACCTTTTTTTAAACACTTCCCATCACTAAGATCCCCCAAATTCCTCATTTTACACAAACCCTAATTTCTTACAACTCTGAAATTTCTAGGGTAGGCCTGTGTTTTTCCCTTTTGGACTCCTTCCCCTCACTAAATTTCTGATATTCCACTTTCCCCTGCTTCCTAACATCCCTCCCTACTTCCCAAAAGTTCCCCAAGAATTTAGAAGCCCCTTATCCCCTTCATTTTGCTTCATTTCGACAAATCCCTTGTTCCACACATTGGGATAGGTTTCACTCAAATGATGTTTCAGAACAATAAAAGATGAATTTTGGAAACTTGAGACAGGTGTTTGTGAAAAAATTTCCAAGTAAGAAAAACCTCCTTCACTTTTTACACAGGTATCATGGTTTTAGAGAAATTTCAAAAATATAATCGCCTTGGGAGAATTGATGCACCTCTAAAGTGACCTTGGGAAAATCAAGATTTCTCCTAGCTTGGTTGGCAAAATGATTTTCTTGATGAGTCAAATGATAACTAGACACACAGATATTTCCAATGAACTATCATGAGCTCAATTTCGAGTTGAGGAAGACCTTCAAAAGTTGACTGCAACAGCACTCTTCCTCAAAGTGTTCCTCATTCTGCTCATTTTGACCAGTCTTGGGAGATTTGATTTTTGACAGGGTAAATGAACTCCAAATTGAAAAATTAAACTTGGGTTGGAAGATAGACTCAAATATATTTCCAAAAAGCTATCATGTGCCCAATTTGGACACCGAGAAGGCCTCCAAAATCCTCCTACAAAATGCATTATTTATGGCGCGGCGCATTGGGTAGGAGCGCGGCACACTGAAGGTGCGCGGCGCATAGAACAATTTTTCCCAATGTAAATTAACACTGGCGCGACACATCCAGCCTGCGCGGTGCGTTGGGCTGGGGCGTGGCGCATAGAGCCTCCAAGCCTAAATTTCATCATTGCCTCTCAATTTTTCAAAATGACCACCCCCTTTGCTCCACTATGTTTGTGCGCCCTTAACATTAATTTTAGCTTGTGTTGGTTGTGATTTGAAGAGGAGGATATGAGAATTTGTTTGGTGAAACATAAAATTTATTATTTTGTCAAAATCACTCCTTGGTTTGAAATCAAAGGTTTAAATTTTGGTTTTGGTGTTGAACATTTTCCACCCTATTTTCCCTTTCTCCATTGTCACACTATCATCATATATTGGGCCCTCCCCCATTCCCCTTTGTCCCAAAGCTATTTATATCCTCTCGTTCCCATGTTTTTACCCAAAACCCTACCACTTTCTCTCGCCACTTTCTTTCCTTCATATCATTTATAAATCCCAATTCTTAAAACATGCAAGGATTGTCTTTACATCCTTGATTTCACTCCTAACTTAAATATAGCTTCGTCATTTCATTTATCCCTATTTCTAAAACTACAATTCCCATCACCTCCCTCTCCCACACCATTTGTAAAAATACCCAAACCTACCTCAAAAGGTCAAGTGACTATTCTCACATTTTAGATTGCATTTGGATGTACCACTTACCTACCGTCCCTTTTTCCTTACGCTTGCTTTGACTTTGACACATATTTGGCAATCAGGACAAAGATTCAAACTCTTCATATTCACCTCAAGCAACATGGATGAAGAAGGCATCGAGGAGGCGTGAAAAGACATAATATTGGCCGAAGCTTCCTTGGCTGAGCATGAGACATGATAGGAGACCTTCACCCCAAATTTCAGCAAATTTGGAGAAAATTGTGTCATTTTTGAAATTTTGGTTGCAAAACAGGTTTTTCTGCAAGACGCGTTGCGCCACCCAACGCACGCTTACGTTTGAGAGATATTATGGAGGAAAAATTTACATTTTTGGATTTTTCATGGTAAATTATGCATGCTCAAGAATGGATGAGATATTTCATGAAGTTCTGGGTCGTCTTAAATGTAAAAAACACTCCAAAAATGGCTCTTCGCTACTTTTGCACCAAGAAGAACCAGCCTGGGAGATCGTGGCTGGGAGGGGAAAATGACATCCAAATTGAAAAATTCCATTTGGGTTGGATAGCAGACAGACAGGTATTTCCAATGAGATATCATGAGCTCAATTTGGACTTCAGGAAGTGCCTCAAAAACAGGCTCAAAGTGGCGCGGCGCATTGAGTTTTTTAGCGCGACGCATAGAGGGATTTTGCCCAATTTTCACTTTTCAGCTCAAAAATTCGGCCAGTTTGACTAGTTTCACTTTTGGATGTAATTTTGTATCTATCTTGATGTAAATTGGTAACTATGATGTAAATTTGGCTCACATTTACTTGTTCTAGAGGATTCATTCACTAAAAAGTGAAAATTAAATGAATGAATCAGCTTCTCCTTCCTTTAGAGGTAAGTTGTTTGGCTACCTAGATTTAGCCCATCTTTAGAATTGGTTGGAAACAATTTCCTAGAAGGATGAAATCCACCCCTAGAGGCATGGGAAGGGGTTAGGATGGTCTATATCATGTACTCTTCGAGACACTTTCTGTGGCTGGACTGTGGGAAAAGTTTGGCACCTCATTGTATATCCATTTTCTTTAAGTGCAAAGAAACCCAGTTTTCATGAAGACTTGTTGGGATCCTTGTGGTTTCTAAGTTTTGATGTTTTCCATGCTGCTGCAAGTTCTATTAATGCTATATGTATTCCACTTTCTCTTTGCTTCGAATAACCTAATTAGTAATTGAGGTAGAATTCAGTTTGTAGTTTACTGTGGTTTCATTTCAAACTTTTGTTTAGTTCTATATGTTTTCATCAGTTTGAAGAGGATCCTTGCACTCTCTTGCCCTCTTTAGCTCCTCAGTAGTATTTTAAATCCATTCATTTGATCTAAGACATAAAATCCATTGCCTTCCCTTTTGCCTAACCAACTCAAGAACTGCCTCATCCCAAGCCCAGCACTGTTTCTTTCCCATTTTTCCAACAAAACCCCTAAAAATCAAATCAAATCCTCCATTTGCATATCTAGCCTCCAAGATCAGTTGTTATTTTAGTCATCTCAAGCCCCATTGAAATATTTTTCAATGAGATCTGACCCGGAGAGAGTTCTTTCTCCTCATCTCTGAGTTTAGCTACGAGGCCGAGCGTGGTTTGTGTCCTCTTTCCGCCTTATTTCACCTAAGGTAGAATTTAAGCTTAACACACCCCACTCCCAAACCATCCATACACTACCATGTCATCTAGCCCACGCACTACTCCACCTCCACCTCCACCTCCACCACCAAGATTCGATATGGCTAGCTCTATTAAGATGAAAAATTTTAAAGGTATTTTAATGAAGAGACCGAAAAATTTTGGTTCGTCGCAAAGGCTATGTGGAAGGCACAATAGATAAACACATGATAAATGGTATGCAGCTCGCCATCGCATTCCAAGAACACACGATGGACTCGGCATATGAGGTATCTAGGGAATAACTGAAATGCGACAATAGATGATCTCAAAATGCATTGAAGGAACAAGTGAAAGCCAAAGTCATATGCTCAATGTTATCGAATTAAAATATATTCATCTAGAAGTGAATGAGACTGTATGGGAAGGACGGCAAAATGTATCATCGTGGATGGAGACTTACTATTAGTGATGATAAACATAAATAAAGGTTCATTGCAATGTTATTGCCACATCGGTGCCCGGCTTTGTCTCGATAAAAGATCGGTCCTAGGCGGCGTTGAAATCGAGATGAAGCTCGAAGCTTCTAGTTCGAATGTGCAGTGTCGTGGTTCAACAAATTCGTATCCAGCTTGCCTACCCTACACATATTTCCAATGCTTGTGGAGGAGAATGTGATTGGACGGCACTCGCAGGTATGGTTCATGTACTCGCAATCAAGGTTAGGGTTTAGAGGCAGGGGGTAAATAGGTTAGGGTTTATAGGTTTAGGGTTTAGGGTTGGGTTAGGGGTTAGGAATTAGGGTTTAAGGGTCAAGGGTTAAGGGTTAGAGGTTTAGGTGTTTAAGGGGTTAAATGGTTTATGGGTTGGGAATTAGGGTTTAAGGGGTTATAGGTTTAGGGTTTAGGGGTTAAATGGGTTAGGGTTGGTTTAGAGGTTTAGGGGTTAGGGGATTTAACAGCTAAGGATTTTAGGGTTAGGAGTTAGGGGTTAATGGGGTTAAATGGGTTAGGTTTTAGGGTTTAGGGTGTTGAATTGGTTAGGGGTTGGGAATTAGGTTTAAGGGGTTAGGGGTTAAGGGTTTAGAGGCTTAGGGTTTACTGTTAAATGGGTTGAAGGTGTTTAGAGGCTTAGGGGTTAGGAGATTTAGCAAGAAAGATTTAGGGGTTAGGTTAGGGTTTTGGGGTTAAATGGAATCCACACTTAAATGGGTTAGCTAGGTTTTTAGGGGTTTAGGTGTTGAATTGGTTAGGGGTTGGGGAATTATGGTTTAAGGGGTAAGGGGTTAAGGGTTTAGCTAGTTAGGAATTAAGGTTTAAGGGTCAAGGGTTAAGAGGTAACATGGGTTATAAGGAATTAGGTTTAAGGGGTTAGGGGTTTAGGGTTTAGGGGTTGGAATGGGTTAGGTTGGTTTAGAGGTTTAGGGGCTAGGGGATTTAATGTAGCTATGATTTTAGGGGTTAGGGAGTTAGGTTTCGGTTTAGGGACTTAAATGGGTTAGGGTTTAACTAAGTTAGGGATAGGGTTAAGGGTTTGTAGGTTTAGGGTTTAGGGGTTAAATGGTTAGGGGTTTAGAGGTTTGCGTGTGTTGCTAGGGGTAAAGGGTTTATAGGTTTAGGTTTAGGGGGTTAAGGGTTTAGGGGTTAGGAATAGGGTTTAAGGGGTCAAGGGTTATGGGGTTGGGGCATCAGGGTTTAAGGGGTTATATGTTTAGGGTTTACTAAGTTGGAAATGGGTTAGGGTTGGTTGAGGTTTAGCGTTTAGGGGATTTAGCAGCTAATGATTTTAGGGGTTAGGAGTTAGGGGTTTTGGGGTTTAGGGGCTTAAATGGGTTAGGGGTTAACGGTTAGGGGTATGGGTTAAGGATTTAGAGGTTTACTAAGTTTAGGGTTAAAATGGGTTAGGGGTTTAGAGGTTTAGTGGGGGTAAATGGGTTAGGTTAAGGGTTTAGAGGTTTAGGGGTTTAGGGGTTAGGAATTAGGTTTAAGGGGTCAAGGGTTATGGGCCTGGAATTAGGGTTTAAGGGGTTAGTGTGTTTAGGGTTTGTTTCGGTTAAATGGGTTAGGTTGGTTTAGAGGCTTAGGGGTTAGGGGATTTGTGCGCTAAGAATTTTAGGGGTTAGGAGTTAGGGGTTTAGGGGTTTAGGGGCTTAAATGGGTTAGGGTTAATGGGTGTTAGGGTAGGGGTTAAGGGTTTATACTGTGTTTACTTGCTTAGGGGTTTAGAGGTTTATCAGGTGAAATGTTAGGGTTTAAGGGTTTAGGGAGGTTTAGGTTTTGTGGGGTTAAGGGTTTAGGGGTTAGGAATTAGGGTTTAAGGGGTCAAGGGTTATGGGTTGGGAATTAGGGTTTAATGGGTTATATATTTAGGGTTTAGGGGGTTAAATGGGTTAGGGTTGGTTTAGAGGTTTAGGGGTTGTGGGATTTAGTGCATGAATGATTTTAGGGTTAGGATTTAAGGGTTAATGGGGTTAAATGGGTTAGGTTTTTATGGGTTTAGGGTGTTGAACCGGGTTAGGGCTTCGGGTATTAGGGTTTAAGGGGTTGGTGGGTTAAGGGTTTAGAGGTTTAGGGTTTAGGGGTTAATGGAGCATGTGTTTATAGGTTTAGGGATAAGGGGATTTAGCAAGCAAGGGATTTTAGGGGTTAGGTTTAGGGTTTTGGGGGATAAATGGAATCCTAATTTAAATGCTAGGTTTTAGGCTTAGAGTGTTGAATCAAGTTAGGGGTTTTGGGGGTTTAGGGGCTTAAATGGGTTAGGGGTTAACGTTGGGGGGTAGGGGTTAGGGTTTTAGAGGTTTAGTGGGGTAAATGGGTTAGGGGTTAAGGGTTTAGGAGGTTTAGGGTTTAGGGGGTTAAGGGTTTAGTGGTTAGGAATTAGGGTTATTTAAGGGGTCAAGGGTTATGGGTTGGGAATTATGGTTTAAGGGTTATAGGTTTAGGTCAGGGGTTAAATGGGTTAGGTTTGGTTTAGAGTTTTAGGGGTTAGGGAATTCAGTAGTTAAGGATTTTAGGGGTTAGGAGTTAGGGGTTAATGGGGTTAAATGGGTTAGGTTTTTAGGGGCTTAGGTGTTGGAATTGGTTCTGGGTTGGGAATTAGGGTTTAGGGGGTTAGGGGGTTAAGGGTTTAGAGGTTTGAGGTTTAGGGGTTAAATGGGTTATAGGTTTAGAGGGCTATGGGGTTAGGGGATTTAGCAAAGAAGGATTTTATGGGTTAGGGGTTAGGGTTTTGGGGGCTAAATGGAATCCACACTTAAATGGGTTAGGCTTTAGGGGGTTTAGTGTGTTTAATTGGTTAGGGGTTAGGAATTAGGTTTAAGGGGTTAGGGGTTAGGGGTTTAGGGGTTAGGAATTAGGTTTTAAAGGGGTCAAGGGTTAATGGGTTAGAGGTTTAGGTGTTTAAGGGGTTGAATGGGTTATGGGTTGGGAATTAGGGTTTAAGGGGTTATAGGTTTAGGGTTTAGGGGGTTAAATGGGTTAGGGTTGGTTTAGAGGTTTAGGGGGTTAGGGGATTTAGAAATTAAGGATTTTAGGGGTTAGAAGTTAGGGGTTAATGGGGTTAAATGGGTTAGGTTTTTAGGGGTTTAGGGTGTTGAATTGGTTAGGGGTTGGGAATTAGGGTTCAAGGGGTTAGGGGTTAAGGGTTTAGAGGTTTAGGGTTTAGGGGGTTTAATGGGTTATAGGTTTAGAGGTTTAGGGGATTTAGCAGTGAAGGATTTTAGGGGTTAGGGGTTAGGCTTTTGGGGGTTAAATGGAATAAACACTTAAATGGGTTAGGTTTTTAGGGGTTTAGGGTATTGAATTGGTTAGGGGTTGGGAATTAGGGTTTAAGGGGTTAGGGGTTAGGAAATAGGGTTTAAGGGGTCAAGGGTTATGGGTTGGGAATTAGGGTTTAAGGGGTTAGGGGTTTTGAGGTTTAGGGGGTTAAATGGGTTAGGATTGGTTTAGAGGTTTAGGGGGTTAGGGGATTTAGCAGTTAAGTATTTTACGGGTTAAGAGTTAGGGGTTTTGGGGTTTAGGTGCTTAAATGGGTTAGGGGTTAACGTGTTAGGGGTAGGGGTTAAGGGTTTAGGGGTTAAATGGGTTAGGGATTTAGAGGTTTAGTGGGGGTAAATGGGTTAGGGGTTAAGGGTTTAGATGTTTAAGGTTTAGGGGGTTAAGGGTTTAGGGGTTAGGAATTAGGGTTTAAGGGGTCAAGGGTTAGTTTTCTGCAATAACATAATTCTCCAATCCCATACACTTGTGCTTGGAATGTCACACTTAACACTCATTTCCTTTTCGGATAATATTCTTTATCCCCTTACATCCATACCTAGGAAAATAAACTTCATTTCAATTTAATCTTGTGAAACAAAAGTAGAATATAGGAGAACCCATTCCAAGAAGGGCATCTCACTCAATGTTCAAATAATATTGTTCATTCCCTTACATCCATACCTAGGAAAATAGACTTCCTTTCAAGTTAATTGTGTGAAACTAAAGTGGAAGATAAAGTGACCCATTCCAAGAAGCTCATCTCACTTCAAAAATTTCTCGAGATTGCCAAGAATTTATAACGATATTAAGGTGCTATGCATTGTCTCCTTTATCACCTCATTGCATTTAGTCAATTGTTTTTTAAATTTAAATTTATTCATTAATTTCAAAAAAAATATTATATAAATTATATATAGTTGTTTTTATTTTGATTTATGTTTTAGAATTTTATTTTATTTATATTAATATATCAATTAGTTTTATATAAAAATATTTTTAGTTTTTTATATAACATTGATATTACAAAATATTGTAACAAATTTTATTTAATTAAATCTTCATGTATTTTTTATCATTAATAATAATAAAATAATTTAAAATAAAATTATAATTTTATTATTTTATATCATTTTTTAATTTTAATGAAGTACTATTTAAATTATATAACGCACCAATTCTAAAAACTTAAAATTTTATAGGAATAAAACTCTCGGATGAGAGTTTTTAAAACTCTCATACGAGAGCTTTTAAAACTCTCATACGAGAGTTTTTTAAACTCTCATCCGAGAGTTTTTTAAACTCTCATACGAGCGTTTTTAAAACTCTCATACGAGAGTTTCTAAACTCTCATACGAGAGTTTTCTAAACTCTCGGCCGAGAGTTTCATCGGGTAAACTCTCGGGCGCAAACTCTCGTCCGAGAGTTTTTTAAACTTTCGGCCGAGAGTTTGGCCGTGCGTTTAAATGTAACTTTAGGCGGGTTAAACTCTCGGTCGAGAGTTTTATAAATTTCTCGTCCGAGACATTATCTCGGCCGAGAGTTTCTGGTCAACGAAAAACACAGAAAATTCTGTAGTTTTCAGGAACCTGCAACTTTGGAGGGGTAGAACACCTACAAAAACAAAATGTTATATGTCGGACAAAGTACCATTAGATTCATCTCTGAATCTAGTTTCTGATGATATGAGATTTGTGGAGTTTCATTAAAAAATTCAATTTTTTATTAATTTTTTACTAAACTGTGTCATTGTGGAATTTCATTGTTCGAAAAATTGCACTGAATGAAAATTCAATAAATTTCAAATGAGGACACCAAAAAATTCAAAAAAATCATACTGCACTTCCTCTCCCTGTCTACTTCAAAAGGGTACTCTCATTTTTCTTATTGACGATCACATTGAAAAGAAAATCAAAGGATGATAAAATGTACTGAAACATCATTGTTTTTTTTGTCTTCGTCCATTTCAAAAAATAATGAAAAATAGTGATTTAATCCGAAAATTACCGAAAAATAGTCTGTGCACTAGTGCAATATATGCAGATTATGATGCTATGGTTTTTTTCCAAAAAATGAATAACCTTCCCTAAAAAAGTAAAGGATAATAAAGTGACTATTTATGTTTGCCTGAAAATTTCAAGTATATGCAATTAGTAAACAAGAAATTTACCCCTCTATATGTCAATAATTTTTTTTTTTTTAAATATGGGTATGGAGGTAAGACAATTCTCTACAATTCTTGTTTTTATGTCAAAGAATAATTTGCAATAAAAATATGAGTTTAGTGGAGTTGAAGTTGAAAATCATAGAAAATTACAATTTTCAACGTCAAAAAAGGGCAAAAAGTGTTTCCCAACTTCACATTTTCACCCATAGGCGAAAGGGCAGTGTGACTATCAGTTGTGACTATGTTGATGCATCCAATGCATCACACATCCATTGGAGATACCAATGAGGAATGCACAGTCAAGGCAAGGGTAATTTGAAGTCATTCAGAGCTATTCAAATCAGGGTCAACCCAAATAAATCTGATTTGGGGGTTCCACTCCAACAACATTTTCCCCACAACAAGCACAAGATCAAGCCAACATTTGTGATGTGTGTGTTTAAAGAGATGGATAGGTAGGTTTACCCTTACGAGAACATGGCACCTTAAAATCTAACCACGATTACTGAGTGCAAGAATTTGTGAAATGGAATTATGAGTGGAGCCTTTTCCAGAAGAGATTATTCATTTACATTACAATATATACAACATGCAGTTAGTGTTCCATCCATGTTAGTGCACACACTTGATGGTATCAATCCTTAAACTGGTAAAAAAATATGATTTTATATATTCACATACGGAACAGTCACAAGATGTCAACAAAATCACGTACTTATCGAAATCCTCAACCAGGAATATGCTACATTGCTTCTTAATGTGCTTTCAACTAGGTAGGTATCAATGACAATCATTACAATGGGTTAAGGAGATCTAAGAGAGAATTATGTAAGGAGTTCCTTCTAGGTAAAGGCCATTGGTATTACTATTGTTAAAGGGGGTGGCCTACAAGGATACATTGGTAGCTACTGATGCAAGAGCATAATTTCAACAATTTATTTCAAAATTTGTATTTGTCCTCCATAAGGTCTTAGAGATTTATAGAAGAGGAAGTTGATTTCCTTGTTGCCCTATAATTTTGTAGAATTTCTAACTTCATATTTGGGATAGGAAATTTTGGTAATTTTAGGCATAAGTTAAGATGTTTTTTTTTTTTAAGGCCTCCTAGTCATTAGGAAAGTTGAGTCTTATGATTAGGATTACTTGTGGCATCCTATGTATTTTTCAAACTCCAATACACCAAGGCAAATATGTGGAGGACATTTGGGGGAAATGTGATTTTCCATCAAATGTAGATCGGATTTGGAAAACTTGTAGCTCTTTTCCTTGGACCCTACTAGTTCTTAGAGGTTTTATTTGGAGCGGTTAGCAGGAAAAAGCATAATATGCCCAAGAATATTAGCATTGGAGCACCTATGGTTTGGGATAAAGGATAAGGGGTTCTAGGAGTTAATGGGTTTAAGGGTTTAGGAGCAAGGGGTTAAGGGTAAAGGGTAAAGGGTTAGGGCTTATGGGATTTAGAGGTTAGGGGGTTGAGGTATAGGGGGTTTAAGGGTTAGAGGTTAATGGCTTAGTGGTTAAGGGATTTAGGGGTTAATATTAACCATCAAGGGCTTACATGTCAGGGGATTTAGGGGTTAAGTGCCTAAGGGTTATGTTATTTAGGTGTAAGAAGGTTAAGGGGTTAGGGGTTAATGAGTTTAGGGGTTAGGGGTTAATGAGTTTAGGGGTTAGGGGTTATGGGTTAAGGGTCAAGCTTTAAGAGGATATGGGATTAGGGTTTATGGGGTTCAAGGATTCTAAGTTAGTGGTTAGGGGTTAAGGGGTTAATGGCTTTGGGTTTAATGGATCAAGGGGTTAATTTGTTATGAGTTATGGGTGTAGGGATTAAGGGATTGTGGCTTTGGGGTTAAAGGGATAGGGACTTTAGTGGTTATGGGTTAAGTGCGTATGGGTTGTGATAATGTGACCCCTAATCCCCTTATCACAACTATTGGGGGTTCCCCTGTCAATTTCTCTCATTGCCTTACCTATAGGTCCCCTGGCCCCTATGCCATAAGGCCCTAAGGCTCCTTCTCATTCTCTAATGTTAGGATTATAGATCTCAGTAAACCATGCTCGAACCTCTCACTTCTACCCATCCATGCTACCCTTATGTCCCCTTGCCTCGCTCAATACACCAAAAGACCCCCCTCCCCCAAAATTCATGAGAATTGAACATTTGGAGGTGATCATTTAACAACAACTTCACAACTACTCCATTTATAATGGTGTCTTGGAGCTATTAGATGTCATTTCATTGAGCTACAGTGATAGGTGAGAGTTATGCATAGCTCACTAAAGGTGTATCAAGAGACTATTAGTCTATTGGCTATAGAATTTGACTCTTTTTTTGTAACTTAGCGAAATGGAAAAGATGTGGAGACAATCTCCATTCTTCTTCTTTCACTGGGCCATGTAAAATAAATGAAGCAAATAGTCTCAACCCCTTGGAGAAGGAAAGTTGAGAACAATAATTAGCATGAAAAAACAAAGAATCCAATGAGTTAAGCTTAGAGGGGTCTCCCTTTGTAAAAAAGCATCCATAAGCTTGTTAGAGTTAGTATGAATCTTTACTAGAGGTTGAGTAGTCTTCACATCGCCAACCACATCCAATAGAAAGGTACCAACCCCTACAATAAAAATGATGTCTCCAAATAAGGTGTAGTTAATACCAATAATATCACCTTATGAATATATTACAATTTGATTTGGAAAGTACGTTTCCATACATGTGTGAAAGAAAAAATCCATTTGGTTAGCAAAAGGAAGTCTTTTTTAAGACCTCCAGAAACCCCCTTGAAGGAGACAAGAAGGGTTTGAAACCATATAATACAAGTCGATCTATGAACCCTATTTCTAATGTTTTCTATGCATGTGTTTGTTCACTCGGTTTGACATGTGATAGACAATATATGAAGCCTTTTTTTCCACATATCATCTTCATTAGATATCATGTTGCTAAGAATGAAGTGTCTGGATTAGAGTTAAAGTTCCTATTTTAGTTTGTTGTCTTTTTTTGTCTTTTAGAGTACAAAGCTTTCTGGTATATTGTGCTAAGGTAGTTTGGCTTTCAAATATTCAAGGAATATGTGAGCTAATATAAGAAAATATTGTAATATTTGAAATAACATGATGAACTATTTAGCACAATTTATGGTGTTGGATTGATTGAGATGTTTATTTTTGGATGGATGGATGTACATCTCTTTAGCCAATAGACAAAACTCATTAAGCATTGTTGCAAGTATGTTATTGAAATGTTGAAGTGCCATTGAGACTTAGAGGTAGAAGATTTAGACTTGTATGTTTTCACTTATCCGGGTGTGATGATACCTTGTGGAGGTAAGCAAAATTTCCATTTTTTAAACTTTTGGATATATTCTATACGCTCTTGAGAGAATTTCAACCTTTTAAATAAAACTTCAAACAAATGTACATTCATGCAATAATTACTAATTGATTTGGGGGTGACTCAACAAATTTTAGCATGTTGGCTTGTTGAATTTGTTAGTAAGTTAATTAGGGCTTGATAAATTTGTAAGCTTCAGTGGGATTTATTACAGTTGTATGTGTTTTAGAGAAGCGAGTTTGGAGTGGTGGTTGTGCTTCCTTTATTGAATTTGATTTCTTTGGTTCTTCTTCTTGTGCATGCCCACTGTGGTATATTCTCGTTAGTGGTTAAGGGGTTAGGGATTGGGGGCTTAAGGGTTAGGGGCATAATGAATTAGTATTTAAGGGATTAGGGATTGGGGTTAGGGGAATAATGAGTTAGTGGTTAAGGGGTTATGGATTGGGGGGTTAGGGGTTAGGGGATTTAGGCACATTTAGGGGTTAGAGGAATAATGAGTTATTGGTTAAGGGATTAGGGATTGGGGGCTTAGGTGTTAGGGGATTTAGGCACAGTTAGGGGTTAGGTGAATAATGAGCTAGTGGTTAAGGGATTAGGGATTAGGGGCTTAGGGCTTAGTGTATTTAGCAGTTAAGGATTTTAAGGGTTAGGGTTGAGGGGATAATGGGTTAATGGTTAAGTGTTAACGGTTTAGGGGTTTAAAGGTTAGGGGATTAGGGGTTAAGGTGTTAGTGGTTTAGGGGTTTAAGGGTTTAGAGGTTTAGGGTTTAGGGGTTAAATGGGTTAGGGTTTTAGGGGTTTAGGGGGTTAAATGGGTTAGGGGTTTGGAATTAGGGCTTAAGGGGTTAGAGGTTAAGGGTTATACTTTTAGGGTTTACAGGGTTAAATGGGTTTAGGGGTTTAGGGGATTTAGCAGTTAAGGATTTTAGGGGTTAGGGGTTAGGGGTTAAGGGGTTAAGGGGTTAGATGTTTAGGGGGTTAAATGGGTTAGGGGTTTAGAGGTTTAGGGGGTTAGGGGATTTAGCAGTTAATTATTTTAGGAGTTAGGGGTTAAATGGGTTATGGTTTTAGGGGTTTAGGGTGTTAAATGGGTTAGGGGTCGGGAATTAGGGTTTAAGGGGTTAGGGGTTAAGGGTTTAGGGGGTTAAATGGGTTAGGGGTTTAGCGTTTAGGGGGTTAAATGGGTGAGGGTTTATATTAATTTCTTAGGTGAACAAGGCACAATCTAGTTGTAGTAACCGTAACTTGGTCAAGTTGTTATATTCAAGGCAAGACTTGGTTGGGTTCCCAAGTTCCAAAAAAGTAAGGGTAATTGTGAGGGCATGATAACTAAGGAGTGTCAATGCATGCCAAGGAATGAAAAGGCATGCTAACACATGCCAGAAAGTGTCAATGGATGTTGAGGACTGTTAGGGAGTGCCAGGACATTGCAAGGGAGAACTAGGTCAAAATGCATGGAAATAAACGAATAAGAGTGTGTGCCAAGTAGTGTCAACGAATTCCAAGTGTCTCAAGGATAAAGTGTGTTAGGGGAAGGTCAGAATAAGACTTGTAGGAGGTAAGCCTATGGTTACATAAAGGGTTGGACAAAGTAGTTTCAGACAAAGGGAAACTTTGGGCTGGGCACAACATCGATTTTCCAATGACTTGGTTGGGTTACCAAGTCACAAAAAAAGCAAGGTTATCTATGACGACATGAAAGCTAAGGAATACCAAGGTGTTTCAGGGAATTCCTAGAATTACTACGAAATGTTAGGTAATTCCAAGGCATGATAGGCATGCCAAGATGTGGCAGGTGCCAAGGTGTGGCATGAACACATGCTAGGGAGTGTGAGGGCCAAGTGTTAGGGAAACACAAGGGGGAACTAGTTTAAAATGCATGGAAATGAAGTATAATCCAATTCCAGGTGTGTTAAGAAGGGAGTGAAATGGTATTCTAGGAAGTGCCAAGGCATGTTAGAGTGCTAGGGAAGCATACAAAGTTGTTCCAAGTGCGTAGGTGTGCCAATGTGTGCTAAGGAGTGTTAGGGAGTGCCAGGAAAACATAACAGAGGAACACTAGGTCAAAATTCATAAATGAATGAATAAGAGTGTATGACAAGGAGTGTTAGTGAGTTCTAGGTGTCTCGAGGAGGGAGTGAAATGATATGATAGGCAATACTAAGTAATGTTATAGTGTTAGGGCGACATGCATCCAAGATTTTAAATATTCACATACGAGACAGTCACAAGATGTCAACAAAATCACATACTTATCGAAATCCTCAACCAACAATATGCTACATTACTTCTTAATGTGCTTGCAACTAGGTAGGCATTAAAGACAATCATTGCAATGGGTTAAGGGGATCTAAGAGAGAATTATGTAAGGAGTTCCTTCTAGCTGGTAAAGGACATTGGTATTACTATTGTTAAAGGGGGTGGCCTACAAGGATACATTGGTAGCTATTGATGCAAGAGCACAATTTCAAAAATTTATTTCAAAATTTGTATTTGTCCTCCACAAGGTCTTAGATATTTTTGGAAGAGGAAGTTGGTTTCCTTGCTGCCCTATAATGTTGTAGAATTTCTAATTTCATATTTGGGATAGGAAATTTTAGTAATTTTAGGCATAAGTTAAGATGTTTTTTTATTTTTAAGGCCTCCTGGTCATTAGGAAAGTTGAGTCTTATGATTAGGATTACTTGTGGCATCCTATGTATTTTTCAAACTCCAATACACCAAGGAAAATATGTGGAGGACATTTGGGGGAAATGTGATTGTCCATGAAATGTAGATCGGATTTGGGGAACTTGTAGCTCTTTTCCTTGGACCCTACTAGTTCTTGGAGGTTGTATTTGGAGCGGTTAGAAAGAAAAAACATAATATGCCCAAGAATATTAGTGTTGGAGCAACTATGGTTAAAACACGAGATTCAAAGTTCAAATCCCCTTGAGTTGCCAACCAAAAAATAATATTTTTTTATCTATTTATTTATTAAATTTTTAGAATGTGGTTTAATGAAAAAAGAAAAATATAATATAAAAGAAATAAATATGACATGATTAAATTTCATGTGGTTTGAATATCGATTTTCAAAAATAAAAAATATAATTTTATCCACTATCCACTCATGGATATTTCAATGCAAACTTCCCAATGCTAATGATTTTGTCTTAATTGCTAACTGTCTTAAATGGTTTTCGTCTTAATTTTCATTGCCTTAAGTCGCCATTGTCTTAAATATAAAGTTATGATCCAGATTTATGCAGGAACGCAACAGAATACAAAAATAACCGTAAACATAGAGATGCAGTGGAAATAATGCGTCATTTCATTAATATCAAATAACAGAAATATGCTTACAGACATAATGAAAATAAAATAGCTAGGGTGCTAGTAGCGAATCTCTGAGAAGAGATGTGGTGGCTACAAACCTCTGAACTGTGTTACAATGAGGCTCGAGGGCCTATTTATTGTCGAGAAACAATGTAGAATCTGAAACGTCCAAAAACCTAACCATAGGAAATGAGGCGCCAAAACTATGGGCGCCCGTTTGGGTAAATTGGTGGTTCAACTTCTCGGGGGCGTAACTTTGGCATCCGATCTCCGTTTGACGCCCATGATACATCATTAGAAAGCTCTGTCCGAGGACCACAACTTTCGAGACGAATTTCATTCCATGAAATTCGCTATTAAAACGATGCCCAAAAAACGTCGTTTAGGGCCTCAAAACGGCTCCGGAAGTTCAGGACCCGAAAATCTGCTAAAAATAGTAAGTTTTGTTGCAACTTCAAAACTGAAAGAACTGATGATGGGGGTTCAAATGGAATAGGTGGATGTCCACCAATATCCACCTGGATCATTAAGCCCCCAAAACGGCTCCGAGAGTGGAGGATCTGAAAACCTGCTAAAAATAGTAAGTTGTGCTGAATGTGAAAAGCTGCAAGAATTGATGGTGCTGGTCCAAATGGAATAGGTGGGTGGCCACCGATATCCACCTGGATCAAGTTCAGTCTTAAATATTTTTGTCTCAAAGTGCTTTTGTCTTAAATCTAAAATTCTGTCTTAAAATATTTTTGTCTCAAATTGCTTTTGTCTTAAAATATATTTGTCTCAAACTGCTTTTGTCTTAAATATAAAGTTTTGTCTTAAAATATTTTTGTCTCAAATTCGTTTTGTCTTAAATATAAAATTTTGTCTTAAAATACTATTGTCTTAAAATTTTTTTGTCTCAAATTGTTTTTGTCTTAAATATTTTTGTCTCAAATTATTTTTGTCTTAAAATATAAAATTTTGTCTCAAATTATTTTTGTCTCACACTATTTTTGTCTTAAATTTTATATTTAAGACAATTCAATTGATATTAAATTTTAATATAAAATAACTAAAATAAAAAGTGACTTTTTAAGACAAAAGATTTCTTTTATCTTAAACAAATGTCTTAAAATGCCCTTGGTGTAGTAGTGTATGTATGCTTATCACACACCTCCACTTAATGTAGGGGTTAGTAGCGCAAGTGTGAGGTATGGGTACTCAATTCCTCCATGGTTGGAAGGGGCAAGTTGGACTCAATCATATGGCAGCAATCAACCACATCCTAATCAACCATTTTTAGGTAGGTCAACCTACTTGGCTCAAGCAGGCAATTCAGGGGGTTTTGGCATTGAAGATTATGAAGGCCATAAAGAATAAGGGTGCCATATGTTTTTTATTGCAACCACATTATGATGTGGATTTTGGACATCTGCCTCTTTTTCTTGTCACATGAATATTTTGGCTTACAAACTAGGTTGATTTATTTCGTACTGTATGCGACATTGTAACCAAAATTGATCTTAGAAGGAACATCTATAGTCTATTATAATGGAGAATTCTAACACACTGACATGAGAATTCAAACAATAGCTTCTATTATGCCTCTACAAACCAAATGATTAAAAACACATTTATAACTGAGTTTTTAATTAAATGAAAAATGAGCGAATAAAGAAATATTGAAGTGAACTTGTTTTAATATGAAAATCCCATAAAAAAGTGAACAATAAACGTGCCTAACCTCACACCTCATATGAAACCTCATTTACTGCAAGTTATCTTAGAATACAAAGAGAGTGCATGTGTGGTGAAGCATCAACAAGCCAAGAAAATAATTAAATGGACATTTCCCATCCCAAATGAAACCCAAGAAAGAGTCAGTCTTGACAGATTCTAGAGTAGAAAACCAATGCACAAATTAGCTTTGAATCAAACCACAGTTGCCACTTAAAGCAAAAATTAAAACCGATTCAGAATGCATTGTCATCCACTCTGAGTTCCATCAAAACGAACCTTAATTCAAAGACAACAAACTATAACAACAAAAATCATGCTCTAGATAAGAGGTTTTACAACAGAAATCCTGCTATAACAACTAACAACACAGAACAACTGAGCCTTATGTTTTTTGATACTGTGTGTTGTTATTTTTTCCTGAACACATAGGATGACATCACTAAACACTACATAACTCAAATAAAAACATAGAATAGACAGTCAAAAGTTTTAAAGCAGCACGAAGACCAATTACAAACTAGAAAGAAAGATAGTTTTCAAATTAATATTTAAAAAGATGTTACAAAGATATTAGCAACAATTAGAAATAACTCATTTTGAGGAAAAAAAAATACATGTCAATCCATAACATCACATTTGGGATTAGTACTTGCAAAAATATGTTTTTTCGTACAGTAATTACACTTGAAAATTTAAGATAGGAAATCAAGCCATCATACTATTGAAGTAGATATCAATAGTTGACTTTGGCAATATTCTCATTGCTTCTAATGTCAAACTAAGGATGACAAACAAACTAAATTACACTAAAATGAGTTGTTCATTTCTACCAGGTACTCAATGGTCACCCAAACTTGTCAAACAAAATTATAGTCATCTTGTGCATGTCACCATTTATAAGTCACGACATTGCTTATACCCAAATCACGCAAATGATGGTTAGAAAAAATATTAAAGATATCTAGCTAATAACAAATGCTTTAGGCTAAGATATTTGGCAATGATGCTTTTAATATTCTTTAGCCATATAGTGCATTCATAAAAAAATACCCATTTCTCAAACATTGACAAAAATCCACTACAAACTAGTCCATAAGGACATATTTCATGATTATGACTTGGAAAAAAACAACATAGATATGAAAAAATTTATTAACTTTTAAATAAAACAAAGTAATTTATATCAATAAAATTATCTTGATTACCCTAAGCAAAGGCAACACAAGAAGTTACAGACATTCACCCAGTATAAAAAAAAAAGTAGTTTATCTCAATAAAATTAACCTCATTACCCTAAGCAAAGGCAACACAAGAAGTTACAGACATCCACACACTATAAAAAAAAGTAATTTATCTCAACAAAATTAACCCGATTACCTTAAGAAAAGGTAGCACAAGAAGTTACATGCATCCACACAGTATCAAAAATCTCGAAATTGTGTATTGCATCAAAATTATTCTAACTAAGCAAAGGCAACAAAAGAAGTGATCAAGGTGGATCATATCCACACAGTAGAAACAAAAGTAATTTATATCAATAAAATTAACCTGATTACCCTAAGCAAAGACAACACAAGAAGTTACAGGCATCCACACAATATAAAAAATCTCGAAATGGTGGAAAGGCGGCAACACCATGAATAAAATCAAGTTAGAGACAAGCCTCAATTTCAAAGCAAGTGAGAGACAAACCCAAATTTCAAAGCAAGCCAGAGACAAGCCCCAGTTTCGATTCAATGTCAACACCATGCATAAAAGCAACCGATAACTAAATCAAACAAAAAACAACAATGAAATTCACGTTTTGAAAAACACAAAACTGCAACCAAAGCTAAATTCCTGACAAATTTAAGTGTTAAAAAACACAAAGTGGCTGGTAGGATTTAGAATCCTACCAGAGAATCGCAAAAGCCACCACCACGTCCAAATATCGCCTCAAACATTGCCAAACCTCTTCAACATCAACCATACAAATTAACTGCAACAAAAATAGAGAAAAGTTAGCATTTGTGATAAAACCCACAAGAATTACAGGCAAATTTGCAAAAAAAACCAAGAAATTTAACAGTCGATCGTCGACCTGCATGTCGACCACCCAAATTGCTCGAATCTCCCTTTGGGTCCTTCACAAACCATTGTTAAACCCCCCACGAAGCAAAAAGAACAGACACAAGCGCCGCGATAAACCCGAACCAACATCTGCAAATAACAATGTCAGGTGAGCAACATAACAATGGCGGAGCCATAAACCCCAAACCAACTTCTACAAACAACAATGCCAGGTGAGAAGCACAACAATGATGGACCCATAAATCCCAAACCATTCTCTACAAACAACAATGCCGGGTGAGCATCGCAACAACGACGGACCCATAAACCCCAAACCAACCTGAGCAAACAACAATGTCGGGGGAGCAATGCAACAATGGCAGACCAGGTGAACAGGAAATGGAGCCGAACAAAATCATCACCGGCGAAGCGAAATGCCTACACACCAGGCCTGGATAAGATAACACAGGGTGACAAAGACATCAAAGAAAACAGACTGGGAGAAACCCTAAACCCAAACTTAACGTCAATATTAATAGCTCCAACCAACAACGACAAGTGGCAGTGTAATAACGACACGTATCCTACGGATAAAAATGTGTAGCCCAAGTCAATTACCAGCGTAGAAAAGAGGGCGCACAAATAATAGAGTCCCTCCCCTATAATTATTGAAAAATATATATATCTAACTTATCAATTTAATATAATTTGGATAATTAGGAGAAATGACCTTACTCTTTCTATCTATCTATCTATCTATATATATATATATATATATATATATATATATATATATAATTCTATATTTATATATTTCTATCTCATGAAGTAGTGAAAATGGCTACGCACTGCTATGAGCAAGGTAAGGCTAACCCACAAGCACAACTTACATGGAAAGCCAAGCAAAGGAAAAGGTTTACACCCATAAAAGAGTTTTCACACCAAAAATCTAAAAATCAGAATAAAAAGACTCCAGTAAAGTTAGCACATGCGAAAACTAGAACAGTCAACAGTGGTAGTTGGTGGTTGAGGGAAAACTCAGAGAGCCACTAGAGTGTTGGGAATGCGGAAGTAGTCATAGGCTTCAAGACTGTCCGCATAAAGGAAACACACCTATATAAGAAAAATAACATAACTATTGAGAAATATATTCTCCTATATCATTTACACTCACCCATTCATTATGAATGGATCTTATTAGAATTCAAAAATCGATAAAACTATGGCTATTTTTGATGGTTTTGTGGAGTTTAAACGAAACATTTTAAAAAGGAGTAGAAATGACAAACCGCATCACAAATAATGCAAGTTTTTAGTTGGCAATGCCGAGATTCTTAGCAATAATTTTTGCTTCCAACCATGGAATGAATTCATATTTTACATCAAAAGCTGGTAAGGATATATACAAGATCTGTGATATTGAGAAACATTGGTTGGTTACCAGAATCATCGATTTTGGTAATAAAGTATTGAATTCCTCAATTCATACTAACCATCGATGCCTATGTTCGTCAACATAGATGGTACACAAAATGGTTGGTTGAGGCATGCCGGTAGAAAAATTTGCAGCAATAATTGTGTGCCCATTTTTTTGGTACACAAAATGATTTTTGTGAATTTTTCCAGGTAAAATTTTATATTTTTATATTTTCAAAAAAAAATATTACTTATTTAATAATACCTATAAAACAAATAAAATTCACCAACTATATATATTTTATTTAATATTTATCAACATTTTATATTTATTATCTTTTACATCAAAACAATCACCCATATGGCTATATACCATATAATATTTGAATCCTACAAATCAATGTGCTGGAATAACTCGTGGCGTCCAATTTTTTTTTTTTTTTTTGGAATTATAGAACCTAATTGAAATGAAAAATCTTTGGAATAATAGAACTCAGATTCAGAACGCGGAGGGAGCAGCTCGAGTCTCCTCGGAGTCTCTCCAAACTTTTCCAGGGTGGGGGTAAAAATGTTAATATAAAAACAAAGTGCTGGGTCAACAACGGTCAGAGTAGTTTTTAGTTTTTAAGTTTTAATTTTTTTAAGTTTTTTTTTTTTAATTTATGATATAATTTGTTTATAATTTTGTAGAGATTTTTTGAAATTACAAGTTTGATAAGTAAATTTCTCATAATTTAAGTGTTTTAAGAGGTTTTTGAAGGTGCTAAATCCATATATGCAATAAAAATCCGAGTAGATTTGGGCACACATTTTTTAGCCTCATTGAGGCCAGAAATCAGCATGAAACTCCAAAAAGACGCCCTTAAAAACTACTTCTGCCTAATTATATGAACAAGTGAGATGAAAAATAAATGATATTATTTTTAAATAGTGGGAAAATATATTGGGGCCAGAAATCCGCTTGAAACTCCAAAAAATAGCACTTAAAAACAACTAGAGAGATTAAAAATGAATGCTTTCAAATATTATTTTTAAATAGTGGGAAAATCTATGATAATTCCGCTGTCAAAGTAATAGTGGGACAACTATCTAATGTAAGTTGACTCATCACCCCTATTCAAGGAAAACCACACTAGTTGTAATTAGTGGTTGATGATCCTTAAGGGGGCCGACTTTCACTCTTGCTAAATACCTCTGGGTCTTGGGCCATTACAATGTTTCTTTACTTTCTAAGAAGAAATCCTCTTAGCCAAACATATATAGTTTTAGATAATGATTATTAATTGTTATTTGCAAATATGAATTGATTTATTATTATTTAATGAAAATTGTGTTATATAAAATACTTTATCTAAGATTTCAAGAAGGTAGATATTCATTTTTTTTAGAGTTTTATGGATTTTGGGTTGTTGACCTATTTCCTTGCGTTTAAGGAAAATAAATATTTAGTCAAATTAAAAACAGTTTTAGGTCTTTTTCCACAACTAAAAGCAATTTCAATCTAAATAGTAGTAGCAAGAAAGTCAATGTCTCTTATGATTGTTGCTAAGGCTACTTCCAATGAGGTCATGTGCTTTCTAATAACATCTAATCTTTTTCCATACATCAAACCAGATACCACTGCTCTTGATTGTAGTGTAACTTCTTAAGTAGGAGGAATATTTTTAGTATTTTACATAAAAATAAAAAATAAAAAAATAATTTAAACTAAGTTTATATATCATTTTTTTTATTAGAGATGACAAAACATATTGTAGGCAATCAATAGATAATGAAATTAATAATTATTCACTATTATTTATCAATGTGAGTTCACTCACTATTGTTATTTAAGGAAAATCACACTATCTCATATAACTTAATGGTGGCACATAAAAAATAGACTTTAACTTCTACTAAATATTTTTGGATCTTAGATTGTTTTGCCTTTAACAAAAACACACTCTTAACTAATAAAAAACAATCTTAAATCATGCTCTAAGATCCACACACTTTTTTAACCTATACAATATTTACAAAAACAAAGACCATATTCATTAAAGTCATCTATAAAACTAAAATAATTACAATATGTTTATATAATTTTAAGAAATATTTAATTTGATTCCACACATACAATCAAACACTATATTCACCTTAATCTTTCATATATTTTTTATGATAAAATATTAATATTAAAAATAAAATTAAAAATATAATTATAAAATATTTATAATTTTCCATCGAGAATGTAAATTATTTTTCCAATAATTATTGCAAACAGCTAGTTATATTTAGTTTTATGTAAAGCACTAACTACTTTTGATTTTAAAATAATGATTTTTTGAATTTTTTAAAGTGAGGTTGTTTTTTTTTTTTTTTTTGGAGTTTTTGATGATTTTTAAGCTGGAATCTAGCTAAAATATTATAGCTAAATTTTAATTTGTGTTGTTTAAATTGGCTTTTTAATTGCATATATAAATTCAACATTCTTAAGAACAAGTAAGATGCTTCTATTGTGAAAAGTTTATTTGTCAAACTTATATTTTCAATAAATCTTTATAAAAACAAATTAAATTAAAAAATAAACTCTTTTTTTTTTTTCAAAACACTAGATTTAATTAATCTATTATTTTTAACAGCTAAAATCTTCTTTATCTTATGACTTCAGCTATCTTGTACTGACCAATAGCTTTGTGAATTTTAACCCTGGTTTAGGTTTGTAATAGAAGAATATAACACCACTTTTTACTCAATGCACGAAATGGAAAATACTTTCAAGATGGAGAAGCAGGGTATCGGTCCGATAAGAGAGCGCTTTACCAGCTGAGCTTCAACGTCGTCCTTTAACAAATGTGAGAGCGTGTAGTGTTGACATTATCACTGATCACCGTAAGAAGCGACCGACATATTTACTGAAAAATAATGATTGAGGGATGGAAAATGCAAATTTTGGAGAAAAATGGTCGATATAATGCGTTTGGTCTGTCAAAATTAAGGTCAAGCTGGTGGACAGAACGAGTCCCGCTCTATTAAAATTGCCGGAGGCAATGTGTTCGATTTTCTGGAATGGTTCTCTCGTATTTCGGTTATTTTTCAATGACAATATGTTAAATGTGGTTTGGTTGTAGGGAATCGAAGGGAGTAGGTGAGACGTCTCTGTAGGTCGTCGTTGCTGGAATGAATGGGTTTAGTTGTAGGGAATCGAAGGGAGTAGGTGAGACGTCTCTGTAGGTCGTGGTTGCTGGAATGAATGGGTGTTGTTTACTAAAGTCACAAATTATATATATATATATATTTTTTTTGAATTTAGTCCAAAAAAAAATAAAAATAAAATTATAAATTAGAATATTGGAGTGTTTAATTATTTTTTCTTATAGTGCAAATAGATTCAGCACTATCAAAATCTATAGGGTACTCAAAATCTTAAAGTTTGACAACTAAAACTTATAGAGCACCCAAAATTTTAAAGTTTGACATAATTTTGTTAGAATTTTCATTTTTTTCAAGAATTGAGCTAACTGTTCCGTCATATGAGTGAAAGTTATTTACAATATAGAAAAATTGCTATCACTAGTGTGAAGATGATCCACTTGGTATAAATTGCTAGTTTCAATTACTCATCTAAAAGGTCATGGGTTCAAATCCCATACTTCACAATTCTCTGCCTTTGTAGTTTAGCAGTGCTGCTAAATTGGGAACATTGCATTTAAAGGGAAGGAATAAAAGATTTGGGAACATTATCCTAGTGCATCTCAAGAGATTTGATCCCTCTAAATGTTTGGTAGTTCTAGAGTTAAGATGGATCTAGATTGGTTATATATCAGTGACCATCATATACATTATGTACGATAAAGCTTTAAAAAACCATATTAATAAAATTAAAATATATACATAAAAATAATCCTAGATCATTAAATCAACATCTCTACCATCTATCTTTTAATAAGTTAAGAATACAAACATAAAATAATCATAAACCATTAAATCAACATTTCTTACAATTTTGCTCAACTAAAATATTTATAAAAAAATTCATTAACCCTTAACAAATCATAACCAATAAGCTCCAAGAGTTAGCTTAATTGGTTGAGTCCCGTAGTATAAACACCTCACTAATGAGAGATCATGGGGTCAATTCTCCACAACACTTGAAGGGATCAATCCGAAAAGCAAATTATATATATATATATATATAACCAAATATTAATAACTCCTTATATATATTAACATCTCATTCTCACCATTGATAAAACAATATTATTTATTTAAGTATAATACATAAGAGTAAAGGGAGCTCTACTTGAATGGTTCATGAGGCACAATACTTGCTAAGGTTTTGTAAATGAGGTAGCAAGCTAAGTGGGCTTGATTGTGGGGAATAATTCCACAGTTATTTAAGTATAATACATAAGAGTAAAGGGAGCTCTTGAGGCACAATACTTGTTAAGGCTTTGCAAATGGGGTAGCAAGCTAAGTGGGTTTGATTTTGAGAAAAACGATCTGAGATAAGAGACGATCAGACTACAAACAAACCTTTATGATCAGACTACAAACAAACCTTTATGAACTACACAATGTTGTTCCGCCATGAGAGTCATCGTTGCTTTCACTTGAGAAACCAGATCCCCCAACTGCCACAGTAATGACATCGACCAGAAGGATTATTGATGTTAGGACAACAAGAACATATGAACTTTTCGAATTTTGAGCAGTATGTCCGTCGACGTAGTGGACATCAAATCTATTCTTCACGAAATTCTGTATCTCTAAGGTAGGGAGTTTTTAACCTTGGGCTATACTAAAATTTAAATGCAAAGATGCAAAATATTGTTAAACTCTAAAGTCCTCTGTTATAAAAAACGCTGAAACAAATAAGTGACTTTGTTTAGCACGACGTGCTCTTTCTGAAAAATCGACCTACTCTTATAGCACTAGTTGTCTTTAGTGCTATTTTTGCAGGCATGGTTGGTTGTTTTGTCGTTGGTCAAAGGAGTTAGGCGGTGCCTTTGCCTAGAAGCGAGAGAAAAGCACATGCAATCCTTAGGATAAAATACCCTCAGATTCAAACATGGATGGTTGATGAACCTTCTACATATATTACGTAAGCCATCCTACCCGAAATACAATGACGCTTGAGTCGAATAAGACTTGTTTGAACATGGCATGCCTTGACGATTGCATATAATTGTGACAAAATGTAAGTCATTGTTTGGTTTCCTTTTACGTAGTAATATTTGATTATCATCGCCTCTGACTTGCTTTGCTTCGTTTTATCCAACACACAACCAGTTATGTTGTTTGTAGTCAATTGAATTCTGCTATGATATCTTGATATCAAAAACTTTTGTGGTCATAACCTTTGGTGATGGGCAACTGATGAAAGCAGGTTGAATCTTGCAATCCATGAATCTTCCCGAAGGAATTTATAAATTGGGTTTATCGAAAAAAGTTGATTTACATAGACTACATTAAGGATATTGGAGCTATACGTTTAGGTTTATGCTGAGTAAAATGAGGGTTTCAATTTAATTAATATGATTTACTGTTTTAATTAACATTTTGGAATTTTTTGTTTTTGTTCTTAATCTTCGTTTTGTTGCACTATCCCTACATAACCTGAACAATCATCCATATGTCACATGATAGGGAAATGTGTCCATCTGGTACACAAAAAATCAACGCTTCTACCTTTTACATAAAAGAGCAAGGTATCTGTGATGGAAAAAACACTTGCCTCAACCCTCTGTCTAACTTTACCCTTCCTCTCGAATGAACAACAAAACCCTTGGTGTCTGAAGTTGGTCTGCTTTTTCTTTCAGAAGAAAAAAATAGAGCAGAGGTTACATAGTTCATTCGTTGTTCAGATCATAATGTTTCATATAAAACCATGTAATAGGGATGAACGGTGTTTGGCTGAATACATTCCCAGCCAATTCTATAGATGTACAAATTTCTACCTGTTGGTTTTTATTGGAATTTAAAAAGAATGATTAAACATTTACATTTATATTGAATTTTTTTATAAAATATTTAATTTATTTGTTTTTTTGGTTCTGCAGATTTAATGGCATCGCTTTGCGTCATACAACAACTCACGAAAATTATTGTATTGATTTTTTTAAAAACAAATTTAATTTATTTGTTTTATTGTATTAAGTTTTTTACAACATATTTAATTAATTTGTTTTTTGTTTCGACCTATTTAATGATATCGTTTTGCGAGAACTTTGTTTGTATATTGATTGTGGTTATGGTTATGCATGGAAAGTTGTTTGTATATTGATTGTGGTTATGGTTATGCATGGAAAGATGCGTCCTATGCTTGTATGAAAAAGTAATGAAAAAGTAAATAAGTTGATATAGTAAACAATAGTAATTACAGAGTGTTTGAAGTTTAGACTCAAGAAGACTAGCATAAATTTTTTTCCTAAATGCTTAATAATATAAAAAATAATTCAATAAATGAAGTTAAGGACCTCAACATTCTATTCATATTGCAAAACAAGATCAGTTAGAAGAATTGGGTTCTGAGACCTTTTGTATTAATGTACAAATTTATAACAGAGATACTCTATTTGAAAGAGTCGGTCAATGTGTACATCAAGGTATTTGTTTACAAAATACTGTCCTGATAGGGGAACAATATGCGAAAGATGAAGCAAATGTTCTGGGGATGATTATGTCTTGTTGTCGTACTTCCATAGGGCACGAGCCTTCATTCCCGACACAGGGAGCTTGGAAATGATGGTCACAGGCCCTGATGGTCATAGGCCCTCGTCAATAGCTAAATGCCACGAATATCCATGAGAAGTCTTGAGGAGCTGTTGAGAGAGTTCATGAGCATCCTAAAATAGTTGGTGTGTGGCAGTTGAGGTTCAATCCTGCTGTAAGGTGGTGCCAGGGTTCTATCTGATAAGAGTTGCAGGAGAGCCTATGCCACCATGCGAGGAATTCCCTACCCGAAGGAAGAGAAGCGCCACAGGATAATAATTCCTCAATGTAGTTATCACCCAAGCTCAAAAGGGGTAACACCGTTGAACATCTTAGTATGAATTTAACAGAGTGGTGAGGTGTTGATTTATATATACAAGTAGAATGAATCCCTGAGAGCAGGACGTGATCGAGAGGATTAGCTCGAGGTATTTCATGCAGGAATATACCTGCTCTTTGGGGAGAGTGCATAAATGTCGACTAAAGGATTTGCGTCATGCAGAGCCAAAGGGCCATGATGCAACCATTCTTGAATAATAAGAAATGATGTTCATTGTGGAGCAAAGGGGTGAAATGTTGAATTTATAGAAATAACTGGATAAGATTTATCTTGTCGCAGTTAGGACTATGGGGAGGGGGAGGGGGGCACTTCCGATTGGGGCAACAAGATTATCCTATTGTGCAATTGGACATAGAAGATGGATTACCTGAAAGTTTCAAGCAACAAGGTGCGTAATGAAGAGTTGGGGGGAGGGAGTAATAGTTGCATAATAGCATAAGAAAAGTGGTAGTGAAAACCACTTAGTCCAATGTAAGGAGGTCAGACCCTATGCGTTCGTAGTCACCCCGTGTTGGTAGTCACGTATATTGGAGTAATACATTATTCTTCCGATTGTATACATTACATTATTATGCAAATTATCCTCTTTAATAAAGATGATATATTATGATCTCTTTATCTTCTATTTTGCTAGATGAAATTTTTCCAACCATATAGATTTGTACTTTGATTGTCCTTATATGCTTCCAATGAATATGCCATGACCTACCTCCTTTTTATGATGACTGCTTCAACCATATAAAATTCTATTTTGATTGGCCTTCCATGCCACGATGATTATCTCATCTCTATATTTTCTACAATGCATTCTATCATACTTGTGATGCTTCATTTTATGCACTTGAACAATCGGCTAGGTGAGTGAGAGACCTTCTAATAGTGAAGGTCTATCACTTGTTTCTTTGACTCCTTATTTTCAGGTTCTTCTACTTCTTCAATGATATGGGCTTCATTTCTTTCCTTTCTATTCTTGTTGTCCTTTTTGAGTTTAGGACAATTTCTTTTGAAATTCCCTTATTCATTACATTCATATCATTAGGTATTTGACATGTCAAGCTTCTTCTTTTTTTGGAGGATCAAACTTTCCAAATTTTCTTTTATTTCTATCCATAGCTGCATGTGCTTGAGTTTGTTCACTTTATCGAACATCACTCTTTGCCTTCAACCTAGTTTCTTCAATCTTACATAATGACCAAATTTCACTAAACGAAGTGGATTCCTTCTTTCTATAGATACTTGATTCAAAGTTGTCCCATTCATTAGGTAGTGCATTGAGCACAACGATGGTAATTTCTTTTTTTTTTCAGAAATTATTTCTTCTAATTATTGTAATTTATCTCTTATTTGAGATAGCCTCATAAGGTATGAGGCTACCCCTTCTTCCTTAGATACCTTCATCTTGTATAATTTAGTTCTTAATGATATAACTTCTCCTGCAGTGCTTAAGGAAAAAAATTATACCAACTTTTTATACATATCTTTCGATTCTCCAACTTTTCTACATAAGGGATGAAGGAATCCTTGATTGATTCTATCAGGATTCTTTGAGTCCTTACTTCCCCTTTCATAAAATTTGACAGTGCTTGAGATGGTTTGGAGATTGAACCCTTAACATATTCAATAACTTCATTTTCTATGAGGATCAAATGTATACTCTTCTTCCATGCAAGGAAATTTGATGACCCAACCAATTTGATGTTTTCCTTGCAAAATGAAGTCATGTTGATAGTATATTCAAACATAAATATAAATATACTTACTTGTCAAGTGATTATGATCCTATATGATTATATCTTTACTTTATGCCTTCTTGATGATGTTTATTATTGAAGATTCGTTCTTGATGATGATTTATTCCTTCTAAAGATAATGTTTCTTCTTTAATGGAGTTGCCCTTCCTTAGAGATGACATTTTTTCTTCAATGTGAGGGATATGGCATTTATTATTTTGATGATGAGGTTTTATTTTGGATGGTGATTTGTATAATGTGTGAGATTCCCAAGAATGCTTCAAGTGTAGAGTCCTTCTTTGAATGAGTTGGGGTCTTTGAGGTCTTCTTCTCCTTTAAAGTGTTGTTGCTTCTAGATGGTATGATACTTGTGATGTTTTGGGTAGTCCTCTTTGATGTTCCTTCTTGTGTTCGACCCTTATGTATCCTTTTTCAATTAATGATCTTCAAGTTGCCACTTCTTGTCTTGTCACCTTATACCATGTTTAGAAATATAAGAGCAACTAAATTATATGATTTCTCCAACCTTGATAACTGCTTGTGATGTATTTTTACTTAACTTGATTAGATTCTTATTTTACTTTATTATTATTGTGTTTTCTACTATCAAAAAAATACCAAACAATGAAAAACCATGAGACAAGAGGACACAAGATATAGGTTATAAGTCAAGGACAAAACCTCTCCTCTTGAGAGGAAAACCCATAATAACTCTTCTCTTCTCATATAAATTCAAATGATAAGTTCCAAGACCTATGACCTTTGAAAAATACCCTTCGAGGACCAAGTCAATCTTCCTTCTTGATAAGATTTCCTTACACATATTCCAATAACTTTTCTAACAACTTTTACCCCAACAACTTCTCCAACAAATTCGACCCCATAAAATTCTCTAGCAACTTCAACCCCAACAAATTATTAAATGTAGTTTTTGGCTACAACAGAAACCCTAGGTCTTATATGTGTGGGAAAATATGGCGATTTATTCCCTCTTTCTCCTTCGCTTGAATTGATTCTTCCTTCTTGGGAAATTGTCTTGCAAAGTAGACCTTTTGGTTCCTAACTTGGTTTCTTTCTGCAATTTGGTCTTATTGTAGTAATGTTTCCCTAATATTCACACGTGTGATATGATGATAGCACAAAAAAAACACTTAAATACTTCGTTTCTTTCCTTCTTCTCGTCCTCCCCTTCTTAACTCTTTTAGGTCTCTTTTTTCTACCTTGATCGAACTTATTGTGAGTTGATTGGATTTCCTTCAAGTGAGGTCAGTGTCTCTTATATAGAGGCTTCTCTTCTAGGTTGAATACCCTTACATGAAGTTGACTTGTAATATTATGAAGGTCGACTTGTTGCTGCTTGTCTAACAAGGTCTTGGAGGGCCTTTTTGACACTTTTGATTATACAAAAATTTTCTTTGAATTGATACAATAAGCCCAAAAGGGTCTTCCATACATGACAAAGACTCAATTGAATTCTTGACTCAATGAAAAGCCCTAGAAGAACTCAATGGGTGCTTGATCTATAAATGAAATAACCTTGAGCATGAAACTGATGCATCAAGACTCAAAATAATGATTACATTGGAAATTATGAAGATCAAACCTAGTTACACATTTCAACACCTTTAGGGCTTGATTATCCATAAGTTCATAAATGATGCCGGAAATTAGCTTGACACAACCAGTATTTTAGTCTCAAGCATGAGTTATTTAATGCGTTCTATTAAAATGGACAATGTAAACATTGCCTATGTATTTCCGAAATACATGTACGCCATTGTCAATATTTTTTTCCAGTAAGCTTAATCATTGAAACAAAGTTTTAACTTCTTTAGGAAATACATATGGAAGTTGAATACTCATGTACCATTATTCTCTGTAAATCCCCCAAATTTTTCCATTTCTGAGTAATTATGGTTCCACAAAACTAAGGAAAACAAGCTGAATCCACTCAATGCAATGTTCAAACTCATGTCTGGGATAAATCCCCCCCTCACACACCATGATTTGATCCTACGAATACCCACAAAATAGAGATTCATGCATACAATGATGCCATAGAAGAATTAAAACAAAATAATATGCAACTGGGCATATATAGTTTCCTAATAAACCAGAACAAAAAATTCATTATTCTACACACACCCTCCCTGCTATCGCAGGTCATCATTATATTATTGGTGGCCACAATTTACAACGAATTTCTATTTTAGATCCCGAATAATAGGATATGATTCTAAAATAGAACTTAAATCCTAACAACTAGTATTAAATTCTAACGACTACTAGCCTCCAATTTTCGGATAATTAGAAGCTTCATTTGGCTTAATAAGTATTTTATTATTAAAAAAAATACCTCATCACTCACTTAAATAACCTAAGCTTCTAGTAATAGGGTAAAAATGACACAAAGTAAAAATATTTACGATGCTCCTGCATCATACACCCAAGCTTCAAATTGTACATAGACTCTTGTTTATGAGGCTTCCTTCTACTTCTTTTCTGTAACAATGCAACAGATGCCCAAGATTTCTTATTTGGGTGGTTCCCCCATTTAAATAATTTTCTCATCCATTCTGTCCTGTATGAGTTTATTGACTGCAATTGAATTTCCACCTTCCACATGGAACATGCAATTGTTTCTCCTCGATTGGGAATATACTTCATTTCATTATCCAAACAATCATAAAATTGCACGGATTAATTGAGACCATGCATGCTGGGTTTGTTGTTCCACATTGTCTTTCTATTCAAGACTCCTCCCTCCCTTGTCATTTATAACATTCTTTTCAATATTTTCTTGTTCATAGTTCTCGAGTACTGCGAATTATTGTTTATTAAGTTGAATCTCCTCTGTCATAACTATTTATGCCATGGAAACTACTACTGATTTTACATTTTTTGGTTTATGAAACATTTCATCTTCGAAATTAAATGAATTCTAATTTGTGGAAGGTAGATTGATCACCTCTACTTCCACTAATTTCTCCTTTATTTTTTTTGCACTACTGATAACCAATTATTTCTCGCTCATTAAAAATATGTTTGGATCCACTACCTCTCTGGTACCTTTAGTTTTTATAGGTAGTAACACATGTTTTTGTCCATCCTTCTCAAAACTGGAAGTGTTCATCCTACCATCATAGCTCACCCTTCTGTCATACTCCCACAGTCTGCCAAGACAAACATGGAAAGTATCCATCTACACAATATCACGGAGAGCTCATTCTTTGTATTGGCTAATTTGGAACACCACCTCACACTGTTCATTCACTAACATTTGTTGTCCCTTTTGTAGCGATGAAACTTTGTATGGTGCATAATGTGGCATTATCCAACTACAACTTCTCCACCATATTTGTAGAAACCAAATTATCAGTACTTCCATGATCAATAATTAATTTGCAACATTTACCTTTTTCCTTGCATGTTGTCCTGAATAATATTTTTCTTTGCAAAAATTCATCTACATCCAACACTTGTTTCCACAAAAAAGAATTCTCCTTCTTTTGGTGGGTTGACACATTCTTCCACTACCTTTGGAGGTTCAAGCTCTGGCTTAGTTTGTGAAAATTGTATCCCTTTATGTCTTCTTACGTTTTTTGGACATTCAGATGAATAATGTCCCAACTGTTCACAAGTGAAACATCTCACCTGATCTTTACTTCTGCCTCCGCCCCTCGAATGAGTTCTCCTTCCTCTAGCATCACTATTTTTCTCGGGTTGTGTCTGTTGGTTTGAGTTGCTCGCTTCTCCCTTTTGTTGTTGCTCTTTTGTTTTGGCATTCCTTGTTCTTATTTTCTGACCTTGCTTTCTCATCAAATTTTCCTCAGCCTTCAATGAAACTTGGTATGCTTCTTCAAAATATCTCAAAGACATTAAAATTAATTCATATTGAATACCAAACCTTAATCTATTGATATACCTGACAAATCTCTTAGGTGTATCTTCTATGTATCCTGATCTAATATTTACTTTGTAAAATTCCTCTGTATACTCCCTAATAGTCATCATCTTTTGCTTTACATTTTGCATATTTCTAAACAAAATTAATTGATAATATTTAGGAAGGAACTTAATTTTCAGTTTAGAATTCATCCTACTCCAACTCTTGATCTTGACTTTGTTTTTCAAGGCCCTTTATTCTTGCACTCTATCCTACCATAAAGTAGAATGTCCTCTCAAATTATTAATAGAAAATCTGACTTTCTTGCCTTCTAGCATCTCTGCATACTTGAAATCCTTATTCATAGCATTATTCCAATCTGTCAATTCTTTTGGATCTAAAATGCTAATGTATGTAGGTACTTCTACCTACGACCCGAAAACTGGACCAAAACCGACTTTAGAAATATCATTTCTGAGGGTTCTTCAACTCTGTCTTATTCTTATTCTTATGGAATTTATTCTTCCTCATTGGTATCCCCTGTGTGATCATGACGCCTTGTAGCCTCCATGGCTTCTAGCCTTCATCGAAGAGTTCTTACTTCATCTCTCAATTCTGCATTTGCAGTTGGTCGACCTCTTCCACAACCTCTACCTCTTCCATTTCCGAGTGCCATTTCTGAATAAACAAATGAGTTTCAAAATTCACTAAATTCAATTTCTTTTTTCCAAAGAGCATTGTACTTATCTGATACCAAAATGATGCCGAAAAGTACCTTGACACAACCAATATTGCAATCTCAAACATGAGTTATTTAATACACTCTATTAAAATAAACATTGTAAACATTGCCTTTGTATTTCCGAATTACATGTCTGCCATTGTTAAGATTTTTTTCCAGTAAGCTTAATCATTGAAACATAGTTTGAACTTATTTAGGAAATACATCTGAAATTTGAATACTTCTGTACCGTTAGTTTTTGTAAATCCTGCAATTTTTTTCTGTTTCAAAGTAATTCCGGTTCCATGAAACTGAGGAAAAAAAACTGAATCCACTCAAAAAAATGTTCAAACTAATGCCTGGGATAATCCCCCCCCTCTCACACATCATGATTTGATGCTATAGATTCCCACAAAATAGAGATTCACACATACAATGATGTCACAGAAGAATTAAAACAAAATAATATGCAACTAGGCATATATAGTTTCCTAATAAACCAGAACGAAAAATTTATTATTCTACACACACCCTCCTTGCTATCGCAGGTCATCATTATATTATTGGCAGACACAATTTACAACGAATTTATGTTTTAGATGCATAATAATATGATTTGATTCTAAAATTGAAATCAAATCCTAACAACTACTAGCTTCCAATTTCCGGATAATTATAAGCTTCATTTGGCTTAATAAGCCTTTTATTATTAAAAACACACATCATCACTCACTTAACTAATCTAAGTTTCTAGAAATAGGGTAAAAATTACATAGAGTAAAAATATTTACGATGCTCCTGCATCAATAAATTTCCAGAGAGCCCACTTAACCAAGTAATGCTTCCTAGAGAGGTTGTCTGCCATCATATAAGTTCTCTATATATGTGCCTACGGTTGAACCACTCCAAAATTCTTATTTCAAATTTGATATCCTAAAGTATATGTTCTAGATGTGGAGTCACTATTCTAATATGATCATACACCCAATCCACGACCAATTTGTAATCTCCAAGGTCTGTAATTTTTAACATTGTAAAAATTTGCAATATAGGTAAGTGCCCATAGAGCTAAGTGTTGGGAAAAATACTGAGAAGGGGGGGGGTGGGTGAATCAGTATTTAGAGATGACTGAAAACTTTTTACTTTTCTCTCTTATTGTATGCTACTCTCATAGAACCCAACTAGAAAGTGTCTGTGTGGATATATCTATGTGAAAACTTGTAACAATGTCGGAAGATCATTATGCATTGGTGCACTTAGATCATTGCATGTTCATTCATCGGATGTTTAGTAAGTAGTAAGCATGTGCGGTAATAAAGAATAAATAGTACACATAAACAACACACATACCCGGTATTTAGGTAGGCTTAATTAGGAGAAAACCACATTGTGTAGATCTATGTTTAATATTTATTATAAGAAAACTACTTTGTTGTCTTGGGAGCGATTCTCATACCGACACACGGGCACTTACACCCATGAGGCGCAACCTTCCTCTCGTTCTCAGCTTACACTACTAGAAGGCTCCAACCCCTTGATAGCATACGTTTACGTATATGAAACAGACTTCTTGCACTCACGTTTACCAGCCTCTCCTGGAAGAGAGCTACGACCCCCTGCTCTCGTTTACCGGCTACCACTTTGGAGAGGGCTGCAGCCCCCTCAGCGACCCATTTCAGCCTGCTGCCGGACATGTTTCATGGTGCATACTCGATCAACAACTTCCACAACACATCTTGTAGGCCTATTTTCATCAGATTTTCAGACTGGACGCACTTCACACATTTAAGCTCAACATACATCAAACTGAAACTTATAACCCCATCAATTCATTCATTGAATCATCAACCAATCAACCAACAACTTGATCTTTAATCAACATAATCAGCAGCATAATCAACATTCAAACAACCCAGATATATATGAATACATCATTGAAAAATAGCAGTAAAACCGCAAAACAGATTAGACATTTCATTCCTCATACTTCAACAAAACCCTAGATTCCATACTCGCTTTTACTTCACTGAACCTGCGTATATACGCGCTTTCACAGAGACAAACCTGCGTATATATATGCACATATTTCAGGACTAACCTCATATTCCATACGCGCTTTTGCTGAAACCAACCCGCGTATATACGCGCTTTCTCTGCCACGAACCTGCGTATAGATCTTCAAACATTGTAGGGCTACACAACTCTTCAGAACAGATAAATAGCTCAGATCTTACCCTTCACTTCAGCAAAGATTCGCCATATCACAGATCTAAACATTCCATAAACAGATCTAGAAAATACATAGTCATTTCAGATCTAGAGATCCCTCTTCATCATTTTCTTCATAGGTGCATTATTGATTCAGATCAATCAATAAAATGTTACCCATTCCATGCAGATATACTTCAGAGTGAAGTATTCATTAAAACCCAGACCTATGCACACTTCTTGCACTATGATCTTCTTCTCCTTATATAGATTTAGCCTTTATCAACACCATGGGTCAAAACCACTTAACTGCTGATGGTATTCCTGGACGGGATCAAATAGATAATCCAGCGCTCAATACAGTGGGCCAATACCATGGTAATGTCCCCTGGTTTTATAAATTTAGAGCGCAAATATGCATACGCTACTTGGTACGTACTTTTCGGTGTACATACGCTACTTCGCCTTTACAAACCCGCATATGCTTTGTGACATATCTTATTTATCATTTCTTTGGCACTTACTGGAATTATTTTCTCTGTCACATCTGAACTAATCTGTAGCTACATCATCCTTACATATTTAACACATAGGTTGCTTATCATAAGCAACTCATAAAGTAGGTTTCCATCAAGGACAACTTCATCAAGTAGGTTGCATCATATTGCCATCAATCTCCCCCTTTGGACTTGATGGCAACCGTGATGGTGTTTGATCACCACAACAGATAGATACATTGATTATAATCATTATTCAAACACCATGATACTCTCCCCCTTTGACGTCAAGTGCAAAGGGCGGATCAAAACCAAAACAAGATTTTTCTTCTCTTGTAGAAAGAAGAGCTTTGTAGATCTGATGTGCACTGAAGTTACCATGCTCCCCCTGAGTTCACGCTGAATCTTCAAACATATTTTTCAATGAAGTACATGACTTTATGACTTTTCCTATTACCAAAGACTCATACTTACATCAATGATCCAACCAAGTGGATTTTCATATGTGACTCAAGTACCCAACCAAGTGGGTTTACACATTTTGAAGAAGTCCTTACATGACTGAATATAACAATTTACATCATAGGTCTCAACATGACCTTTTCATCAAATTACAAATATAACTTTTTATAACCAATACCAAGAAAACCTCAAGAGAGAGATCATATTTCAAAACCATCATAATGCCAAAAATGCATTACTCTCAGCAAGGCTAATGCTCCCCTTGAAACTGTGCTCCTGTTCTTGAGCCATCTCACTGATTTCCTTAACAGAAAAGCATATGCTTCTGTCTCCAATGGAACTCGCGTGTATACGTGGCTTTAGTTCACGAAACCCGCGTATAGAAAGTGAAGTACAGAAAAATTCACAACTCCATCTCCCCCTGAACTTATGCCACCTATACCTGTATTATTCACATCAGATGCACTGTTAGAAATAAAAATAACCAGAATTACCAAACCAACCATGGGAATCACCATATATTGCTCCCCCTGTGATGATACATTACTAATCCCTATAATGTATCTCACATCACTCCTGCAGTCATTATGAGAAGTAAGCTTTAGAAGTGGAAGACTGCAGTAGGATTATTACCCCCTACGTTTTTGACTGGTCCTCCTTCTTTTTCCAGCTTTGCTTGAAATTTCTTATTGTGTGCTAGAAATTATCCAATTTCTCAGATCTATTCATCCTACATTCTTTTCCTACATGTCCATACTTGTTACAAGCATAACACCTTGCGTGACCAGAAAAGTAAGCATAGGGATGTGTTTTTCTATTCTTTCTTCTATTGCATTCAGCTGCTTTATGACCATACTTGCTGCATGAAAAACAATATCCCTTAAAGAAACCTGAGTACCTTTTTGTGTAGAATCTGTTTGTTTGTGACTGAAACAATCTACTTCTGCAATTGGCTACAACATGCCCATAATTATGACATTTAAAGAATTCAACATTATTGATCAAAGGAGGGAATGATTTCTTTTGAGAGTTCATGATTGTTGGTTGACCTTTTGTTTCTTTCAACACTTCAGGTTTTGCATTGATATCCTTTGAATCTTTAGCACTTTCTTGTGAACTAGATTCTCCTTTAAAAGTTTCATGAAAACCAAGACCAAATTTAACAGAAGGAGACCTTTGACTACTAAGAATATTGTCCAGAATCTTAGTACTATCTTGAAACCTCAAGAGTTTATCTTTTTCTTCTAATTTACCTTTTAAAATGTTTACCTCAACCTCCAATCTTTGGCATTTCTTCTTCATACTTTCTTCGACCCTTCTTCCTTCTTCTACTTGATCATTCAATTTTAAAATATCTTCTTTCAACCCATTTTCTTGTTCTTCAAATGTTTGTAGAATTTCTTCATTCTTCTTATTTGATTTTTCCAGATCTTCTTTTAGAGAGATGATTTCTGCTTCAAGTCCTTCACTGTGATTGGTTACTTCATCGTACAACCTTTGATACTTGTTTATCTGTCCATTCATTCTAGAGATCATATCTTTGTAGATATATTCTCTCTCATTAAATAATCTTTGTTGATTTTCAACTTTAATCTTGAGAACTTCTTCTAGATCCATAACATTACTTTCACTATCTTCACCATTGCATGCACAAGAAAGTGAATCACAAGAACAACAATCAATACCTGTTTCATCTTCTTCATTTTCTACTGTACATGTTTTCTGAGATATCTTCTTCCCTTGAGTAGCCCTCTTCTTTTTCTTCCTTGCCATGAGCACTTGCAGATCTTGGTTAGAATCTTCTTCATCCTCATTTGACACTTCATCATTATCTTCATTTGTATAATAAATCTTTCCCTTTTCAAGTTGTTTCCCTTTATCATGATTTTCTTCATAAGGACATTTAGCAGCATAATGACCAACTCTTCCACAAGAAAAACACTTGAAGGGAAGCTTACCTCTGAATCTTCCAGTACCTGGTTGGAGTCTTCTCACAAACTTTGCTTCTTCTTCTTCTGAATTTGATGCGCTCCTTGACAACTGCCTTTCTTTTCCTTTTGCACATGCCCTTAAAGGAAACTTCTACGATTTGAAGGATGGTTTTTCTCATTCAAAGTATTAAATTCATATTAGTTGAACTAATGACAGAAGTTAGGATACTTTCCTTTCTTCAATAGCAGATACTTTTGACTCAAATTTTGAAGTCAAAGATC
Source organism: Pinus albicaulis (assembly GCA_034641835.2). NCBI lineage: Eukaryota > Viridiplantae > Streptophyta > Pinopsida > Pinales > Pinaceae > Pinus > Pinus albicaulis. The sequence goes on from CM076572.1 coordinate 1,043,518,548, forward strand.
TTAAGACTTTTTCAACCAGAGTAGTATCGGTTATGGTTTCACCCAAACTTCTCATACGATTTACAATATCATCTAGACGTAAAAAGAAACTTGCAATACTCTCATCACTATGCATCCTTAAATTTTCATATTCAATTCTGAGAGTTTGGAGTTTGGCACTTTTTACCTTTGTATCTCCTTCATAGCTTAGAATGATTTTGTCCCATATTTCTTTTGCTGAATTTAGCTGCATCACTTTAACAAATTCTGATTCAGACATGCTTCCTAATAAAAAATTGACTGCTTTGGCATTGATTTCATATTTCTTCCTTTTCGCTGTATTAGTAGGAATAATTGCTAGATACTGATAACCTTCTTCCACGATTGCCCATACTTCTGCACCAAGACTTTGCAAATATGCTTTTGTTCATATCTTCTAGAATAACATATTACTTCCATTGAATAGAGGTGGCCTTAGAGAAAATACTCCTTCATGACTTCCCATTGCGACGAATCTCCTTCAAGCGATCAAGCTTCTGCAAAAGAACCCGCTTTGATACCAATTGTTGGGAAAAATACTAAGAGGGGGGGGGGGGGGGTGAATCAGTATTTAGAGATAAATGATTTTTTTTTACTTTTTCTTTCTCTTAAACCCATACGCTACTTTATTGAACCCAACTCGCGTATACACGCGGATATCCTTAAGAAAACTTGCGTATGTCCAGAGATCTTATTATGCATTTAAGTCTTTACTTAGATCATTGCATCATTCATTCATCAGATGTTTAGTAAGCAGTAAGCATGTGTAGTAATAACAGAATAAACCATCGAACATAAGCAACACACATGAACACCAGTATTTAAGGTGGAAACTCAATTCGGAAGAAAACCACCGCTGCTGTCGTCTCTGTATTCAATATTTATTATAAAGAAAACTTCTTACAATGTTGTACTGGAGCAGACTCATACCAGCACACAGACACCCACCTGCAAAAGGCTGCAACCTTCTCTCGTTCTCCAGCCACTACTGGAAGGTAGCTCCAACCCCCTGATCTCGTTTACCATCCTCTCCTGGAAAGGAGCTACTACCCCTTGCTCTCGTTTACTAGCCTCTCCTCGAAGGGAGCTATTGCCCCCTGCTCTCATTTACCAGCTACCACTGGAAGGGAGCTACAACCCCCTCACTGAAGGGTTCGACCCTCAGCACCACTGCGGACCACGTTTCATCAATTTTCATACTGGATCCAACAGCTTCCACACAACACATCTTGTAGGCCACTTTTCATCAGATTTTCAGACTGGACCCACTCCATACATTTAAGCTCAACACACATCAAACTGAAACTTATAACCCCATCAATTCATTCATTGAATCATCAACCAATCAACCAACAACTTGATCTTTAATCAACATAATCAGTAGCATAATCAACATTCAAACAACCCAGATCTGTATGAATACATCATTGACAGATAACAGTAAAACAACAAAACAGATCAGACATTTCATTCATCATACTTCAGCAAAACCATAGATTCCATACGCACTTTTACTTCACTGAACCTGCATATATACACGCTTTCACAGAGACAAACCTGCGTATATATCTGCACATATTTCAGGACTAACCTCATATTCCATACGCGCTTTTGCTGAAACCAAACCACGTATATACGTGCTTTCTCTGCCACGAACCTGCGTATAGATATGCAAGCAGCAAGGACTTACACTCTTCGAACGGAGATAAACCAACTGGATCTTGCCTTCCTTGACAAAGATTAGAATCAGAATCTCAATATAAAAACGGATACAGAAAGCTTTTATAGTCATTTCAGATCTAGAGATCCCTCTTCATTATTTTCTTCATAGGTGCATTATTAATTCAGATCAATCAATAAACTGTTACCCATTCCATGCAGATATACTTCAGAGTGAAGTATTCATTAAAACCCAGACCTATGCACACCTCTTGCTCTATGATCTTCTTCTCCTTATATAGATTTAGCCTTTATCAATACCATGGGTCAAAACCACTTAACCGCTGATGGTATTCCTGGACGGGATCAAATAGATAATCTAGCGCTCAATACAGTGGGCCAATACCATGGTAATGTCCCCTGGTTTTATAACTTTAGAGCGCAAATAGGCATACGCTACTTGGTACGTACTTTTCCGCGTACATACACTACTTCGCCTTTTCAAACCTGCGTATGCTTTGTGACATAGCTTATTTATCATTTCTCTGGCACTTACTGGAATTCTTTTCTCTGTCACATCTGAACTAATCTGTAGCTACATCATCCTTACATATTTAACACATAGGTTGCTTATCATAGGCAACTCATCAAGTAGGTTTCCATCAAGGACAACTTCATCAAGTAGGTTGCCATCAAGGACAACACATTGCATCATATTGCCAATACTAAGAATTCAACCTTGGTATTTGAACCTCAGATAAGAGTGTGCTTGATGATGGATTTTAGTAAGGTATAAAATATCTCTATCTCCATAGGTTGGTGGTAAATATTGACTAGCGCCATCAAAATATCCCTAAGGAATCGACTCCTCCATTCATGTCAAGATAGGAATCCTTGGTTTTTTCCTCTTTTGTTCAAATCTAAAATACTTTCAAGTGGAGTAAATGGTTCCTATATGTTCTCTAAAGTCAAAGATTTGTACTCTTTACACCTCAAGGGGGAACACAATGATAAAAATAACTCTCCAACACCTTTAAGGGGAGAGTAAATGGATGAATTAAATATGATTAATATTAAACTAAGGAAACCACCAAATGATGTGAATATGGTTAGTGATAAACCAAGAAAACCACCAAATGAAGTGAATATGGTTAATGGTTAACCAACAAAACCACCACATAAATAATCAAAATATTTTTCATTGATCCTTTCAATTATGCACTATTAAAAAACAAAGAAGTCCAAATCTCCATATTGAATCCTTTCAACAAAATTCTCACCTTTCACTTGACAATGGGAAATATCAAATGTCAAATATGATAATTAGGCTTCAATAATCGAAGTCCTATTAGTCGATTAAAAATTCAATCAACATTGGGGAATTTCAACATAACAATTGGTCTCGTAAAACATATTGATAATTAGAAATTGGGGAATTTCAACATAACAATTGGTCTCGTAAAACATAATGATAATTATAAATAATGAATAATGACAACTGTTCATTTCTAGAAATTAGTGGATTTTCGTGCATATATTCATTGAGCTTTGTTCAATAGTTTTCGATTGAAGATGGTACACGTTATTAGTACAATTATTCAGATATTGGTACAATTATTTAGACTTGTGATTGAGTGAGGGGATTTTAAATTGTGAGTTTTTAGACAATCACAAAATCTAAGACCACATTGATATTAGTTATAAATATTATCTTTTATGAGGTTTTTTCATGATCCACTAATGAGTTGTAAATGAGATCTAGATTTATAATTGTTGAATTTATGTACTATAAATTCATATAATGAGATTAATACAATGTGTTAAGAATGACTTTAAACCTTTTCCACCAATATTTTTCATATCTTGCTTATGCTCAATATCTTGCTTGTGCTAAATTGTTAACAATACCCCATAACAACTCATACAAATAAAGACACAATCTCCACCAATTAAGCTACCCCTCAATCCAAAAACTTAAAAAAAAAATGCAAACCAAAAAAGAGAAGAGCATAAACACTTCAAAATGGACATGTTGTTGAAAAAAAATAAAAATAACACAATAAAACATAGACTTGGAAACTTACAACTCAAAAATTATGGAAAACTAAAAACTTATACACTACAACGTACAAACCCTAAAATCAAACCTCCAAACCTTGAATTACCTACAATGGTTAGCTTTCCTCTCATTTCTCTCATTTTTCTTCACTGGCTCTTCTCATTTGCTTCATAAGGCCCTTCTTTGCTCCCAATGTAGCCAATGCTATAAATAAATTAAGAAAAACAAAGTGAAACACAACCTCCTAAATCTACAACCTCAGAATTATGAAAAAATAAAAAACACAAACACTACAATCTCAAGATACATAATTAATAGTTCTTCTTTCTCGAAAAGCATAGAATCCAAACACGTTTCACATTCATGAAATTTGCACTAGATATTATCTTTCCAATTACATCCTTTACCATGAAGAGACATAAACATTCATGAAATTTGCACTAGATATTATCTTTCCAATTACATCCTTAACCATGAAGAGACATAAACAAGTTGCGCTTAAGAACTTGGCCTTTAACAACAGATTTAATATTGCACGGGCATGACACTATAACATGCGATAGTAAAACATTGATTACTAATTCTTCAAAACTAATAACTAATTGTTATTTTAAATAATAAAACATTGAATGTTAGCGTTCCCTCTCTCGGTAGCTTATTTGGAAAGCTTGTGACTGGGTAACTCACTTGGAAAGTTTGTGAGAATGTAAAATAAATGTGAATACAAAGTCTCATCCAAGCATCTTATTGCTCAATCTAGATTTGATTCTGGTAACTATCTAATAATAAAAACCATGCCATCCAAGCACCTTATTGCTCAATCCAGATTTGATTCTTGTAACTATCCAATAATAAAAAACCATGCCATTCCACGAAAGATCAACTACAAATTTGGTTATTGTGGATTGATGCCAACGTTGTTGACCTAGCAGCACAACCACCATAGAGAATTATGCCCATTACAATCCATCTTTTTACTTGTTGGATTCATGGAGTTGATGTATATGAAAATCATGTCTCTTCTGCACATTAATATCAACTTCAACCGTGACAATGAAAAGATAGCCATCTGAGTCTACTCAATGTCTACGCATGAAAGATCAATGATCTGGATTTAACTTGACTTTGATAAACAGAATTACCCACTTTCCAAATGAAAGCAATTGGTGAGGTCAATTTTTTTTAATAGAAACCCCACAGGAGCAAACCTGGATGAGAGCTCCAGACTTTGTTTGCATGGGTCACATATTTATTGTCTTTTGCTTTTGCGTGATCTAGTCCAAATCAAGTTGTGTGTATCCCACCATTAAACTGTATGATGGCTACGTTGCACAATCAAAACTCCAACCAACAATGTCATGAGAAAATTAAAGGAAAAAAAAAATGGCTTCATGATTCGAGGCAACATTCAACATATTATGTTGCATATATTTTTTTAATTTTTAAAAAATTGTAAAATAGATGTAGCTGGATCCACGTTAATTGTCCACGTTGTTCGTAACACAATTCGTGGTTGGGACTGACGTGTTTTGCCAGTTGCTTTATCACCACGTATAGTGTGGCATATAACTCATTCTGTAACACATGTCGATGTCATGCCAAAACGTGATATGAATTGGTCAATTGTATTACGTGGTTGATCGTCCACGTTAAAATAAACCTCACTGCTCCAATATCTCTCAAATCCACAGATCACAGTGCCTACCTTCGACATAGACGCTAGTTATCAGCTGGAAACGTCTCATGAGGATATTGAAAACTTAATTTAATTTATATTTAAAGGTTGATGGAGTCAATAAATTAATATAATTATTATAAGTAATAATTCTATTATTAGTAACTATAATTAATATTATCACTAATAATGTGGTTAATTAAAACTATAATAATCACATTATTTGGATGATTTAGATTGTATATATTATTAAAAAGATGATAAAATAATATAGATGCATCAATTATTTAGAAGAAAATCTAGGGATAATATTTAAAATGTGAACGATAATCAAAGGAATAAAGCTCTTTTCGTTTGTTCATTCGGTCCCATTTAATCAATATAGTAGCCAAATGAAATTGCAGTTTGAATCCAACAAAGCTATGATATTCTGAATTTCTGAGGATGTATGTGTTTTTTTAATATTGTTTTGTAAAAGGTTATTCCAATAACTCTTGAACATTATCTTCTAATGAGGGTGACCTTATGCTTGCTATGTTGGTCAAGGGTTTTTGAATTGATGTAAATTTATTTTTTTCCTATAATTTATTATGTTAAAGGATTGAAAACTCTCATTACATAATTTCATAATAAAAGATAATTTCTTACAAGATTCAAATTTATCAAGGAATGGTAATTGATGGATTCATGTGTATTTCGTTTCGACGTTACCAATAATCAATATCAATTTGTTGCATGAATGAGAACACAATATAGCTCATGTTTCTAACTTCTGGTAATTAATGGAAGTATTTCACAATGTAAACTACTTTCGAGCCTCAAAACTAGAGATGGGAAAAACCACGATGTGAGAATTGGTGCCATACGCTGAGCTCATATGCGCAACACCGCAATTCCTATTTTCAACACCCATAGTTTCAATCACACCATGAGGTTGAGCGTTTATTGTATATTGTAACCTTTGGAACTTGTGCCTGAGTTCCAAGGCCTCTGATCTCAATAGGGAATTATCTTATGTTATATGAGCATAATGCTATGAAGTCTTCACTATCTCCCCATTCTCTTCTCTCAAATATATATTTCAAATTAGTTGCCCTGCAAGGGAACAAGTAAAAATATGAGCGAAGTCTCTTATCAATTACAGTTTCCACAACAGAAGATTGACTTTTTTTCTCTCTCTTGTATTCTGAGTGGAGTCTCCTAAGGGATTTTCTATTTGTGCTCAAGTCCTTTTTGTTTCTTCTCTTGAAACACTGGACACAGTAATTGAGTAGCATGTTATTCAAATCCTGATCCCCTCCCAAATGCATGTCCCCTCCAATAAAATTCACGTCGAATTCACCATTCTCAACAGTAAGAATGGAGACATCGTAGGGACCTCCACCTAGGTCTAAAATCATGATTTTTTTATTTTCTTTGCAGTCTGTATAGAACCCATAAGCTATAGCTGCGGTTGCGGGTTCTTTAATCATTTGCATGACCATGATGCTCACAATGATAGAAACATCTTTAGTAACCTTCCTCTAATAATCTCTAAAAGAGACAACATTGTGATAAATCATTCTTGACATTAGATTTGAGATAGAAGTTTAGCTATCATCTTCATCTTTGATAAAACCATGGAATATATCTCCTCTACTTCAAACTCCTTCCTTTGATATTTGTAATGGACTTGTATAAAAGGCTAGCCTTTGTCTCCACAGATGACATCGAAGGGACACAGGGATCGCTAAATCTCCTGCTAATGAGTCTTTTGACATATAAGATGAAGTTGTGTAGATTTGTTGAGATATGATACCATTCTTTGCAATCACTCTTAGATACCAAAGAAAGAAGAAACATTGATACAAACAAGAGTCTCTATTTTTGTATTTGTTAGGTTTTATTCCGAGCGTTTAGTTCGCAGGCATGGTTGCATTGTCTCAAATTTCTCAGAATAAGCGAGGGAGAGATGAATATATGAATATTTCATATGGTTTGAATATTTATTTTTAAAAATTAAACATATAATTATCTTTTATCCACTCGTGGAATCTCTGTGCACACTTCCTTAATGCAAGAACACACAAGTTGTCTCTAATTGTATCAGCAAAGATCGAAGGGACAAAAGAGAAATTGATGTCCACAAAATCTTGCTAGGAAAAGCTGTCACTTTCTTCATAGTCACCTACCCTCACTAAATGAAGAGCCCAACAAATAGTTGTCTTTATATAAGATAGCGTGAATGGTAAGTGAAATAATTGCCTCGATATATGCTCAAGAGCAAACTTAGGGCACATTGTGAGAGTCAATTTTGTAGGTGTTAGATAATATTATGTTAAACTCATATGATTTTGTCTTAATTGTTAACTATCTTAAATAGGTTTATAGGTTTCAGTGTATTAAGTGACCCTTGTCTTAAATACAAAGTTTTGTCTTAAAATATTTTTGTCTCATAGTCTTTGTGTCTTAAATATAAAGTTTTGTCTTAAGTATTTTTGTCTTATAATGTTTTTGTCTTAAATATAAAGTTTTGTCTTAAAAATATTTTTGTTTTATAATGTTTTTGTCTTAAATATAAATTTTTGTCTTAACATATTTTTGTCGTTTTTATCTTAAATATAAAGTTTTGTCTTAAATTTTTTTTGTCTCAAACTTTTTTTTGTATTAAAATATTTTTGTCCTAAACTGTTTTTGTCTTAAATATAATTTTTTTTTCTTAAAATATTTCTATCTCAAACTGTTTTTATCTTAACTATAAAGTTTTGTCTTAAAATATTTTTATGTCAAACTGTTTTTGTCTTAAATTTTATATTTAAAATAATTCAAATGATATTAAATTTTAATGTAAAATAACTAAAATAAAAAAAATGACTTTTTAAAACAAAATATTTATTGTTTCTTAAAAGATTGTCTTAAAAGTGCCCTCAGTATCATAGTGTTCCTCATGAAATTCACAAATTACGCTCATCTAAAAAAAAAAAGTTGATTAACATAAATTACTTTAAGAATATTGGAGCTATAAGTGTAGATTTATGTTGAGTAAAATGACTGTTTCAATTTAATTAATATGATTTACGGTTTTAATTAACATTTTTGGATTTTTTTGTTTTTGTTTTTAATCTTCGTTTTGTTGCACTATCCCTACATAACCTGAACAATCATCCATATGTCACATGATAGGGAAATGTGTCCATCTGTTACGCAGAATATCAACACGTACACCTCTTGCATAAAAGAGAAACACATCTATGATGGCAAAAGACACCTGCTCAACCCTTTGTCTAACTCTACACCTCCTCTTGAATGAACAATAAAACCCTCCTTGTCCTGTAAACAACGCCTTCAGCAAGTTCTCGTGGAGGAGTTGAATATTCTGGTTGGCATTACGCAGGACGAGACGCAATGGAAACAGGTCACGAGCGCTTGTTTTGGGAGAGTCGGCCTCAAGGTCTTGGTCTAACGACATCATCGACGTGAGCTTGACTTGGATGGCCGTACTAGATGTGACACAGGATGTGGTAAAACAATTGTTGAATGAAGAGGAAGAAAATAGTGTAGGGATTGTCTGGGTTGATATATTTTTTTCTAGAAAATGGAGTACAAGTTACATAGACCATTCTTTGATATTTTATTTTATTCACATCATATTATCCCATACAAATCCAACTCCATTGTTTCATACAAAGCCAAACCAACTCCATGGAAGAACTAACACCATTGTCTCATACAAAGCCAAGCCCACCACTGTCTCATACAAAGCCAACTCCATGGAACATTGGCTGGAAAAACAATGGAGCCATTTTCTCATACAAAGTCAACTCCATAGAATTGGCTGGGAAAACATGGAATTGGTTGGGAAAACAATGGAGTGAGTTGGGTTGAATATTGTTTTCCCTTCCAATTTCATCAAAAAAACACTCTGGTTTTTATTGAATTGAAAAAGAATTTAGGATTTTTTGGAATTAAAAAAAAATATGAGTAAGCATTGGCATTTGTATTGATTTTTTAAAAACATATTTAATTTTTTTTTTTTTTGGTTCTAGCGATTTAATGGCATCGCTTTCCGTGATTAGGAAAATTATTGTATTGATTTTTTTAAAAACAAAATTAATTTATTTGTTTTATTGTATTGACTTTTTAAAAATATATTTAATTTATTTGTTTTTTGTTTAGACAGTTTTTTTTTTTTTTCCAGCTAAAAATCAACTTTCTATTAAATAAAAAGATGTTTACAAAATTATGTATTATTGATCAAAATATTGAGAATCAGTTTCACAATGTATAACTCAAACTTTGTGGGAACATACATATGTATAATGTCTGAACTAGGCACCACGCCCAAAAAATATCAGTAATTGATTAAAACACAAAGCCCAAGAACTAGCAAAACCATGCAAGGCAGGCAACAACCACCCAAAAAAAGAGGGGCAAAGGCACAAAACCAGGAACACAGATAGAGACTTCGACAACCCCAAAAGCCAGTGCAGAGCCAGTGAACAAAAATCATAGCTGTGAACCCCAAATGCCAGTGCTAGAGAGCGCACAAAGCCCCAAACGAGTGGCAACAAGCTGGCATAGACAAAATTTGCGCAGACCCCTTAACCACATCTAAAAAAAACAACCCTTGTAAAAAGAAAAAGGGCCGCAACTGTGAACAAACCCACTGCAAAATAAGTAACTCCAGGGCACAGGAAATAAGAGGGGCTGTAACAACGAGCAAGCCATATTTCATGCCATGGAAATATTTCTAGTTGCCAACCATCCACGGAAAAGGTAACAGAGCCTCGATCGCCATCAAAATATTGCCACGAGACAGAAAACCCCCCCCAAAAAAAACCAGTCCACCCATTGCCACAGATGATGAACACATAGAATCCACAATAGAGGCCACAGAGGATGTTGAGGGGGCCGCAGTGCCCAGGCGGCCACCGGACCCCCTCTGTTTTGACGGATTTAATGATATCGTTTTGCGCCAGACAACTGCTCACAAAAATTATTGTGTTGATTTTTTTTAAAACATGTTTAATTTATTTGCTCACAAAAATTATTACTTTTATTGAAATTTAAAAAGATTTCTAAAGAATTTACATTAAGTATTGAATACATTTTTTGGTTTAACACATTTTTAATTTATTTGTGTGTTTTTGGGAAGATTTGATGTCATTCAAATTGTGAGTTATTTGAATATTCATGAAGAGCCACATGTTTATGTAACTATTTATTTGTATACATGATTCATGTGTATTTAGTTATTTAGTTTTTAGTTTATTTAGTTGAAATGTTATTTGTGAAAAGGAAGATGGACTTTTTTTTCAGAAGAAAAAAAACACTGCATATATTAGATATACCAGTTCATTGACAACATACATTCTCAGCTGTAAATACAGCGAGAAGATACCACATAGCATAGTCAGAATAAAATTGCAGATTCAGAGTAGGAATAAGCAAATTTGACGTTGACTGGTTGCCAAATATAGGGGGGAATAAATTCAACCCCTTCCAAGTGATTCACAGTCCATGCCTGTTGAGATCAATCCTGAACAAAAGGTTACAATGAACTAGTAGCAGAATAATGCGAGTAATGTAAAATGCATGACTAGTAAATCCTAAAAAAGAAGTATTATAAACTATTAGTGTAGAAAAAGATCAGATAGCCCTTCCTGTATGAAAAAAATGGATGTCCTGTGCATGCATGCTTGTTATAAACCATGGGAAACACGCTCGCTTGATCAGATGGTCCAGCTCGCTTGATATAATGATTTCAGTGAGATATGCGGGCTCGCTTGATAGAATGACAGGCTCGCTTGAAGTCCTTGAAAGCAATCCTATCGGGAGGGAGATTCTGTCCAAACAACATAGAAATACTGATATGGACCGATAGGCTTGGTAGATTTTTCATATAAAAGGAAATGATGGCAGCCGGCTCGCTTGATATATAACCAAAACTGAAGACTGTTAGCTGTTTGAAACAAGCTCGCTTGAGATATACCAACAGACTCTCTTGAAAAAACCAAAAAACTGAAGACTGTTAACTGTTATAGACAGGCACGCCAAATATCTAGATAATAGTAAAAATACATGAGACATATAGGCCCGCTAGATGACCCGTGTAGACAGACTCGCTTGAAATAGAGACTAGAACATATCGCACCCAAAAAGGAGACATAACAGGATCAGAAAATTGTTATGGCATTGGGATCGAATCCCCCCCGACCTGTACTCCATCCATAAATTGGGCGATGTGCATAATCCCAAATTCGGCATTGAGGCCCTTTTTGGAGAGGCCATCCACCCGAGTGTTGATGTCCTTGTAAATGTGGCGGATTGAGGGAGAATTAAGCCTGTTCCACATTCTCTTAATCCTTTGAAGCCAACCCAGAAGAAGCGGATTTGTGATGGAGGAAGATCTGGTCACCCATCCAATAACCACTTTTGAATCCCCAAAAATATTTAGAACCTGTACCTGAAGATTTGAGACAAAAAAGAGACCGCCCCAAAGTGCCATGACTTCAGCCTTATTATTGGATCCCGGGCCCCCATTCCAGTGAATGTGGATTCTTTCACGTTTAGACAGTTTGATCCATGCTCCACATCCAGTGATCCCCTCCTGTGATGCACCATCGAAATAGGGGGCGGGAAGGGAGATGTCATGTGGCCTGATGCGGTAAGAAGCATCCTCAATCACATTAATGGGGTTAGGCCGATCCACAATCCATTTCATAGTAGCTGTAAAAACCGCTGGAATCCAGAAAGGAATGTCCTGAAATATTAGTCTATTCCTAGCAAGCCAAGTCTCCCATATCAGAAAGAAAGGCAGCGACTTATACTTACCGGGTCGGTTGTCCCATGCTTGGGCAGCAGATATAAAATCCCCGGGAGACCAATTTTGATCCATGAGATGAGAGCTGAAAAGTTTCCACAGTTCCAAAACAACAGGACATTCACAAAATAAATGTGAGATAGATTCAATATCATTATAGCAAATGGCGCACCTGCCAGGGCCGGAATGTCCAAGTTTAAGGAGATTATCCCATGTGAGAATTTTTCCTTTCCAGACAAGCCAGCCAAATAGGAGAATTTTTAGTGGGATTTTCCGGTGCCAGAAAGGAAGAAATACAGCTAAGACCTGATCCTTATATCTCGACTGATTAATCTGAATATAAACATTTTTGACAACCACTGCTTCATTCTTGATGGGACCATCCCATGAAATGCGATCGCCCTCCATAGACCAGTGGAAACCTGCTCTTCTGAAATCGTCCCTTAAGGAATCCCACTCCTCCGCATCCGATCCCAAAAGATTAAGTTGATCTGCCGACTTGAACACAGGCGCGCCGAATGCCCAATAATGGATTGTTTGAGAAATGTAAAAGATGCGCCTGTGAGCCAGTCTGTGGATAAGAGCGAGAGAAGGCCGAGTATGCGGGGGCAGAGCAGTCATCTTCTTATATCCGAGAGTAATTCGACCGCCATTCCCAAAAGACCATGCCAATCGATCAGATACATGGTTAAATAGCTTAAAAAAACTCCACCAAATAATCAAAGTACAGCGAGGCCGAGGAAAGTTGAGAGCCATGATCTGTAGGAGAATGTCTCCTTGTATATATTTTCTCTTAAAGATTTCATTCCAAATATTGTTACCACAGCAAGCTCTCCAGAAAGACTTAACAAGTAATGCATTGTTGAAAGGTCTAGTATCGAGAATTCCCCATCCGTCATGCTGCTTTGGTCTATTCAAAAGAGACAGTCTGCACAAGTGATATTTTATTTCCATGGATGGGCCTCCCCATATAAAATCAGTAATAATGCCATTGATGCTCTTAATAATCTGCTCAGGAAGGAAGAAGAGATGCGCCCAGTATACCATTAACTGGGAAAGGACCGCATGAACCATTATTAATCTACTACCAGATGAGAGCCATCTATGCGTCCATCTACCAATACGCCTCCGAAATCTGTCAATCAGCCATATCCAATCCTTGTTTTTGTAGCCACATGGTTTAATGATTACCCCAAGATAGCGGAATCCTTCAGCAGCCGATTTACAAGCAACCCCCAAGAATTCAGCAATAAAAGAGATCTCCAATTGGTCACCGGATTCATATACGATGAAGGATTTACTTTTGTTAATAGCCAATCCCGTGGCCTGCTCAAATCTGCTAAACATATAATTAATATAAAACCAATTGTTTCTTCGTAGATAGCCAAAGATAAGAATATCATCCACGAAAAGTGAATGAGAGGCTGATACAGAATCTGAGAAAGAAAACCCCTATATAACTCTGTTTTGCTCAGCCCTCTTCATAATCCTGCTGAAACTGTCCATGATTAAAATGAATAACAGCGGGGAGAGCACACAGCCTTGTCGCAGACCTCGACCAGCTTTGAAGAATTGAGAGGGTATGCCATTGATGATGATTGCATAGCAAACTGTCGACACAGAAGACATAATCCATCGAATGACCCCGATAGGCAAGCCAATCTTGAGGAGGAGGATGCGAATGAATGACCAGTCGACAGAATCATAGGCTTTATGAAGGTCCACTTTGTATACAAGAGCATCACGTTTCTCAGAGTGAGCGGAATGAAGCACCTCCTGTGTGATTGCAATGGCGTTGTTGTCAATCCTAGAGACAGCCTTGAGTTGTGAAAGATCAGTGCCTAGGACATCTTAAACAACAGAGAGAAAAAGTAATGTAATATGACAGGGACAACTAGCAGGATGGAGCTCTCATGCTTTCTATTCATAAACAGGGAGTTCAACTCGAATGGGACCAAAACTTTCAGAAGTTGGACACGTAAGAGGCATATTGCAAAGACAAAGTGTAAAACTCTTATGCGAAGGCACCAGACAACTTAAAGACAGTTCACTGTAAAGAGGGCCAGTTCAACAATGCTTAACAGAGATAAGTCATTTACAGATGTTCACTATGTAAGAAAGACTGAGAAAATATCAGCTGTCGCCTAGATAATATCCGGACACACATATCACCATGTAATGGGCTTATCTATTCAAGAATCCATTCATAATAATAGCGTATTCCAAAATAACATTGCCTTGAAGCCAATATAGCAGAAGTATGGGTGCAGTGAGAATGGAACAAAATATCATGCATGAGCCATATTTAAAGCGCTAGATTGATTCCAACATAAGTATCAACTAGGATAAGTTCACATTAAAATCAGTGAGTTGCTCGCATTCCAAAACATGATACAGGAGAAACGGATGAGATAAGACAGACAATTGATCAACACGTAAAGAGGAAGTTACGTTCTATTAAGTATCAAAGACTATAATCTTCCTTACAGACAAAACTTCTCTTCATTGAAACCCAACGGGCTCTGAACCTTCTTGCAAGAGTTAAACAAAAATACATACAAAATCTTCTTACAGCATATTTTTTCTGAAAAAATCTGGAACCCTTGTGTTTTATGCTATTCTTGTTTATATAGGAACTTCTCTACATGGGCGAGAAGATATTTTGGGAAAATATCTTCATCGCATGTTAGGAGTTTGTTAGAAGTCCTTGTCCAAGTAACCAAAATCATGATGAGGGATAAAAACCTCTCATCCTTTGCTGTTAAGCGCTCGGCCATTTTAAAACCAAAATTAAGTAACAGTCTGAGTAAAAGTAAATTGCTGTGGTGAAATATAAATTCCACCTGAACTTAAAAAGACTAACTAGGATAAAAAAGTAAAAATTAAAAAGGCCACGAGGGCCGAATCATGAAATAACAATGCATCATTTGTGAGAAGGGGTCGAGGCTGTTGCTGATACTAGTGGTGGTGCGTTTGCGGATGAACTGGAAATTTGGCTAACGAATTGGGCGCACCTCTGCTGACTGTCCACGGCGGGCTCAGACATCATTGAAAATCCTTCTACCCTGATGAAAGCCTCAGTGAGATCGTTCGGATTTGCCTCAGTAGGGACTTTATGTTTTAACAAGTGGAGGAGAGCAAACTCTGGGCGCAGTGATGTGATCATGGTTTCGGCCTTGAGCCTGGTGGTTTTATCTAACAGGACATCTGTCCGGTCCCTTTCTTGCTTCAGGCATGCTTCATATTCTGGTAATGGTCGCAGAATAGAAGGGGTGGTGGAGTCCCAGCACGTCAGAAGCCCTGCTGTCGTAATTTCGGCCCAAACTGCATCAAACCGG
Organism: Pinus albicaulis; assembly: GCA_034641835.2. Classification (NCBI taxonomy): domain Eukaryota; kingdom Viridiplantae; phylum Streptophyta; class Pinopsida; order Pinales; family Pinaceae; genus Pinus; species Pinus albicaulis. The sequence goes on from CM076572.1 coordinate 1,043,534,099, forward strand.
TCCACGCTGTATATCAACTGCTGCAAGGCCTTATACTGCTAATGGGGAAAGGGTATTGGTGATCGCAGATTCCAGCTTGCTGGTCGATGAAAGGCTCGAACCCGGGAGGGTTTCTGGTTTCTCGGACCTGGGGAGTTTCTGGTTCGTTTTTCTTGGGTGTCCCCCTTCCCATGACTGACATATGAAATCTGAAAAGAGAAACGAAAGGAAAATAGAGGGAATGAAAGGGACGAAGTACCTGTACAGTAGGTATATTTGCTTGGGAAAGCGACGCGGGGGTAGTCTGGTGATGATTGGGTAGACCTGGCACTTGTTCCCGCTTTGTATATACCGTAACTGGAAGACCTGAGACTTTTACTGCAGTAAAATACGGGAAACTGCTACCTGAGACTGGTAATTCTGAGGTGAAAACGGGTAAAGGTGAAATAAGTAGGGCAAGTGTCATAAGGACACTGACAGTGGGGCACGCGGCATGTAGGGATTGGGCGTTGGTTGGGGAGAGGCGAACACCGCGTGCCAGGTTTAATACTGGTACAGGCCTCAGTACCAGCTTACCTACAAACTTTGCCTTACCTCTCTGCCGTGTAACACCATTTGATACTTTGAAACATATCATTCAAAAAGCGAATTGAATACATACCCTACCAGTCATAAGGGCCCACATTGCGTTTTCCACGTCACCATACTTCGTGCTCAGGCATTGCCACCTCATTCTGGCCTTGGGTCCCCACCACGTCACGTTATCACAATTCCGCGGGGGTATGGGTCTCTTCCCTCTCTCGCTGCTCGACCCCCGCGAAAATTACCTTGTGTGCATATTCAAAAAGCGGCAATTATTTTAATATATTTGTTCTGCGCTCTTCGTACCACATAATTGCACCTTTTATATTTCCGCTACCCCTTTTTACTTTATACCTCAGCCTTTGTATTATTTCCGCTTCTAGCTTTTAGGCACGTGCCTTCTCTTACTTGGTTTCACTTCGACCAACTCTTCAAGTATTTCACCATTTGATATAATGTTCGATGCACGACTTATCACCTTTCAGTAAACTAATGACTTACGTTAAATATTGAACAACAGGCGTCATGGATAGAATGCCCTGGTAAGAAACTGAATTGCTCCTTGCAGATGGCAGAAGACAAAGTAGCGCGCATCCGGTTTGCGATAATTTTAGAAGAGATATTATAGATCACGTTGCATAGCACAATAGACCGAAACTCTGAAAAGGACGTCAGGTCAGCGGCCTTGGGAATCAGTGCTATGAAGGTGGGGTTGAGGCTCGCAGGCATGTAACCCTTCGACCGAAACGATTCTAGAACTTCTGTCAGCTCATCACCCAAAAGATTGAAAAAGAAAACAAAGAACTCCGCGGGCCAACCATCCGGCCCCGGGCATTTATCCTTTGGAAAGGATTTCAGGACAGATAATACTTCATTCCCAGTAATGGCAGCCTCCATGGAACTGATAGCATCGGCATCGAAATACGAACCAACATGGTCCAGTAACCATAGTTGGTTCTCCACAGATACATCTTGATCCTGTTGATAAAATCTTGAGAAATACCTGAGGGCTTCGCTTTGAATATCCGCAGTGGATGTAGCGAAACTGTCATCCGGTCTTTTAATGCGCCAAATTGTGTTCTTATTCTTTCTTTCGTTTGCACATTAGGAATGTTTAAGACTAATTAATTGCTAAAAACAAAAATAAAATAAGGCCAAACATTTTGAAACTAATTCCAAACTATTCCATTTTAATTTGTAATTTCAAAATATTGAACCTTAATTTCTAAGTGTAATTTTATGGATTATTGTTATTTAAACAAAAACATGAGGTTTTGATAATATCAATTTTTTTTTCAAGCTAAAGTTATTTTTATTGGTATTTATTTACATGAAATGGGAAAACAAGTGTTTTTTGCAAAAATTAGTTTTCTCTAGGATTTTGCAAAATGACATTTGTGTCTTTCTTTCTTTTTTTCTTTTTTTAAATTTAAATAGACAAAAAAATTGGAGTACTTTGTTTGCTTGTGTACTAATATTTACAATTATTATTTTGATAGAAAATTTATTTCTTAAAACAAATGAGTAAATAGTTAGAGCTATTTGACTTTTGTTTAAATTTGCATGAGATCAACCAACATGAATAGACAATAGAAAATGGTTTTTACTGGTTATGGTTATTAGCGTTTAGCAGTTTTATTTTCTATGTGAGATTCAGAACCTTGGATGACAAGGTTCTGGTATGAACTCAATTGTAAAAGGAATGTACATATGTTGTAATATTTGGAATAACACAAAAAAATGACACTTAGTCTGAGGACATGGATTGTTGAGCTAGGAATGCAAAATTATTGGTAGGCATGATACAATTCATTCTGCAAATAAAAGACCTGATTTTGACGATAGGCATTAAACGATGAGTGGTCCATGAGGTAAAGGAGATGATTCCTAAATTCAATGGCATGAGGAAAATATCGAGGCCCATGCTTATTTGAGATAATACAAGGAGCAAAAGGGAACACAATTTATAGAGTGATTGCAAGAGCAAGCATGCAGTAGTATTTGAGTGACAAGAAAGTATGATTAGTATTTCTAGTTAATGGGTTATGTTGCATTGTCATTGTAATTGATATGGATAAATAACAATTGTAATATGTGTTCTTTTGAATATATCTGTGATGCAACTGTGAACCGATATTTTCCCAGTTTGTATATTTTTCGTGGTTATGATTATGCATGGATATAGGTTTACTATGCTTGTATGAAAAAGTAAATAAGTTGATATAGTAAACAATAGTAATTACACAGTGTCTGAAGTTCAGACTAAAGAAGACTTGCATAATTTTTTTTCTTAAATGCTTAAGGATATCACAAATATTCAATAAATGAAGATAAGGACCTCAACGATCTATTCATATTGAAAAAAAAGACTAGTTAGAAGAATTGAATTCTGAGACCTTGTGTATGAATGTACAAATTTATAACAGAGACGCTCTATTTGATAGAGTTGGTCAATGCGTACATCAAGACCTTTGTTTACAAAACACTGTCCTGATAGGGAACAATATGTGAAAGATGAAGCAAATGTTTTGGGGTCGATTATGTCTTGTTGTCGTACTTCCATAGGCTTTAGCCTTTGTTGTGCACGAGCCTCCATTCCCCCCACAGGGAGCTTGGAAATGATGGTCGCAAACCCCTGTCAATAACCAAATGCCTCGACTACCCATGAGTAATCTTGAGGAGTTGTTGAGAGAGTTCATGAGCACCCTAGAATAGTTGGTGTGTGGAAGTTGAGGTGCAAGACTGCTGTAAGGTGGCACCAGGATTCTATCAGATAAGAGTTGCAGGAGTGCCTATGCCACCATGTGAGGAATTCCCTACGTGAAGACAGAGAAGCGTCATAGGATAATAATTCCTCAATGTAGCTATCACCCAAGCTAAAAAATGGTAACTCCGTGGAACGTCTTAGTATGAATTCGATATAGTGGCGAGGTGCTACTTTAGATATACAAGCAGAATGAACCACTAAGAGAAGGACACAATCAAGAGGATTAGCTCGAGGTAGTTCATGCAGGAAGAAACCTGGTCTTTGGGGAGAGTGCAAAAATGTTGACTAAAGGCTTTGAGCTATGCAAATCCAAAGAGCCATGATACAACCATTCTTGAATAATAAGAAAGGATGTTCAGTGTAGAGCAAAGGGGAAAAATGATGTATTTAAAGAAAGAATTGGATAAGATTTATCTTGTTGCATTTAGGATTGTGGGCATGAAAACTTGTTATTGGGGCAACAAGATTTTCCTGTTATGCGATTAAACATCGGAGATGGATTACCTGCAAGGTTCAAGCAAGGAGGTGCGTAACAGAGAGTTGGGGGGAGGGAGTAATAATAGCATAAGAAAAGTGGTAGTGTGTTGGTAGTCGCATATATTGGAGTATTAAATTATTTTGCCGATCGTATACATTACCTTATTTTACAAATTCTCCTCTCTAATAATGATGACAAATTATGATGTTTTTACTTATATATTGCTAAATAGCATTTGTCCAACCATATAGATTTGTACTTTGATTGTCCTTATATGCTTCCAATCAAGATGCTATGAGCTACTTCCTTTTCATGATGATTGTTTCAACCATATAGACTTTTATTTTCATTTACCTTCCATGCCACTATGATGATGTCATTTCTGTCTTTGCTACAAAGCATCCTATCATACTTGTGATGCTTCATTTTATGCACTTGAACAACAAGCTAGGTGAGTGAGAGACCTTTTAATAATAGAGGTCTATCACTTCTTTCTTTGACTTCTTATTTTCAGGTTCTTCTAATTCTTGGATGATATAGGATTCATTTCTTTCTTTTCTCTTCTGGTTGTCTTTCTTGAATTTAGGACAATTTATTTTTACATTCTCATATTCATTACATTCATAGCATTAGATCTTTGGCATTTCAAGCTTCTTCTTTTTCGGAGGATCAAGCATAGTTGTTTCTCTTGCCATTGTTGCTCTTCTTGTTGTTGCCGATGACGGGAGTGCCGTAGATGTGGCTGCTGGGGCCGATGACGTTCTTGTGCCGCTGCTGTTTCCGTGCGTCCATGTTGTTGCTACCGCTAACGTCCTGCCCTGGTGGTTGGGAATTGCCTATCTTGTTGGCTTACTGATACTGGATGGGAACTCCTAGAAAAAAATGTTTTCAATTCAACTGAAAAGGTGCATAACATGGTCATTGATAAGTTAGTGTGCATGAATACGAGCAAATAATTGATTAGAAAGCCGCAATCTATGTTACACCAAACCTAAAACCATACCTACAACTGGACTAGGGCAAAGTCGGTAAGCAGTAGATAAGAAATACAATGGAAGAGCCTGCCTTATATAGAAGCAGGCGAACTCCAAACTCGTATTTGAAAACGGACAATTCGGCGTATTAAATTCCTCTGTTGTGGGCTTGTCTTTTTATCTCAAGTCAAGTGGAAGGGGTATTTTTTCATCCACTAAAGGGGTACTTTATTTTATTTAAGAGGATGACATGATCAATCATACAAAGTCCAGCGTCAGAACGATGACATAGATCAACGACCCATATGGTGGACGCACTAGTCAGATTTATTCCCCCGATTGGGCCGAAAAAAATTATTCTTCGACCTATTTACAGATGTACTATTCCAATTTATTCGTGCCCAATTCGTGCAATTGGGCGGAAAGTTATTCTTTTTCAGAAGGAAAAACAAAATAAAAATAACAACAGAATCTTTCCCTGCAATTGGGCGGGCAGATGATTTATTAATCCCCAAAATTATGAAGATAGAAGTAGTTTTATTCTTATTATTATTATTATTATTATATTATATTATGAATGAGGTACTTTACTTGGTGGCAGGTTTTTGTTTTCTGTATATAGTTTTTTAGTTTATTTATTTAAATTAGTATGTGTGATACATATTGAAAGGGTTATTATCCAATAAACAAAAAGGTTTTATATATCAATTTGTTATCAAGTTTAATGAGTGATTAGAGACACATTTTAATATATATATATATATTTTATTATTAAATTTTTATTCTTCATATTTAAGGACTTGATTTTAACACCCAATAATAGTACCCTCATAGCCAATTTTATTTATTATATAAAAAATATAATTTTGTATTATAAAATTAATTATTATTATTTATTTTTTTTAAATAAAAATATAATATATTATTTGAAAAAACTTGGTAATTATTTCTCCCCATTTTCTTGTGAGATCCCTAAACATTTGGGTAATGAGAATTGAGTAACAATAATAACAAGATCAACTAAGTATTCAACTTCATTTTAATGTGTATATATATATATATAGACAAAGGAATATTTATTTGATTTAAATTGCAATAATAATCCTAAAAAATTATAAAATGATTTAAATATTTTGTAAATTTAAATATTGATTTTAATGATATAAATGTTAATAATAAAGAAGGACAAAATTATTATATTGGGTTTTGTGATATAGTATATTAAAATATTATATATTTACATATTTTATTATTTATTTTTTCTTTTTAAATTATTATAAAAATAAAAAATAATTATTTAATTTAAAAGTTGTTTCAAAGTAGAAATTAAATTATGGCATAAATATTAGAAAATGAGCAAAATTATATTTTGTATTTTTTTTTTTTGCAAATAAACTATGTATAAAAGTGTGAAAAATTCTAACTTTTAAAATAAAGATTGCAAACAATGAAAATTATAATTCTAGCAAAAATTATATCAAGAGATTCTATCTAAACAAAAAAATAGAACAAATAGACAACCTCATTTGAAAATGCTAATGTATCACCTCTATGAGCAAGGTATGTACTAGAATTTACTCAAGTGCCAGACTCATTCAACAAATATTTGAATACTTTCTACACAAAAATATTTGAATACTTTCTACACAAAGGACACTAGTAAGTAAATCTACAAACAAAGTAATACAGTTAATTTTTATTCACCTTATATAGCATTTGCGTTTGCTTTTGTTCCACCAAAGTTATTTCATTTTATCTACTTTATAAGTCAATAGGTGACACCGTAGGCCACAATCCTCAAAACAATTAATTGAGGAGTTTCTTTTACTTCCTTTTCATTATTGTTCCTGGTTTGGTGATTCACATTCTTTTTCATAAATGAAATGAATAATTACTATTCTTAATTATAGGGTGTGACTCTAAAAATCTATACTAATAAATTAAATGGGTCTTTAATATAAATTAGAATAATTACGACATTGATTAAATTAATAAATAAATCATATGCATATATATGATTCATTTACGTGTAATACATTATATTATGTAATAAAGTATTATATGTATGCCATGATATACATGGCATAATTTTTCATGATATGGTTAGTGAGTTTTTTTTTTTTTTTTGAACTTCTACAATACTCTTATTAGGTTGCATATATTTGACCAATTTTGAGATAGGAAAAGTCAAATTATTTATTATCAATAATGCAATCATCCCAAACACAATCAACCATCACTACGAACGCCATGAAAGCCCACTTGCCAATATTTTTAAATGACCCAATCATGATACACAATCATAGGAAGTATATCATATTGATACCTTGGTGGATATATTTATCCTCTCTTGTTGTCCATATATTTATCCACCAACTATATATTCCTTTCATCATTGGAGGACTATTCACATAGTCATGATGTCCACTCAATGGCTAACAACAATCACGTGGCAAGATAGTTGTGAGGGAATATAGAGAGATGGAGGACAATTGTCATCCTAGAATATGAAGGTACCTCTGTGCTGTGATGTGATATGCTGCAACAATTTTTTAAGACATTTTATATTCTTTAAAATAATGAAATCACCCTAAGTTAGATTAGGTAACTTCAACCACCTCTCGCTAATCATCACCATCTTATGCTCATTTTATTTCTAATTGAACTTTAACTTCCTTCTTGCCATATGCTTTAACTTGGCACTTTGTGAGATGGTTTTATAAGAAATTTACATTTCAAAATCGATTTTGAATTAGTGACGTTTTAGTAAAGATCATCTGTTTTGGGATTGGTTTTAATTTTGAATATTTAATGTAAATGTAATCTTCATAATTGAAGTTGGTTCTATTTATTTAGTCCAAAAATATTTAGAATTTAATATTGATCTTTTTTAATTATAATATAATATTTGATGAAATTATTATTATACCTCACAATATCACAACAGGTATAACACATTCATTTGTTCTTTGATGGTATATTATTTTAAATTTATCAAAAATTTGTATATTTATGCAATAGTTTAATTTTAATATTTTTATTATTTATTTTTTAATTATATATATATATATATATATATATATATATATATATATATATATATATATATATATATATATATATATATATATATAATTTGGTAGTATCTTTCTATTTTCTATTTTTAAATAGAGCAAGTTGCTTTAGATATTTTATTGTATACGGTTGTCTCAACCAGCCCGAAGGAAACCAGGTCTGTTGGCCACCTCAAAGAGTTAAATCCAACCAAAATTGGTATTATCTTTTCCTTCTACTTACAACTATAACCAATTTTCTATGTCCATAAAATTTGCAAATGAAACAGATACTATACGTATTATCTACCAAAAACATAACAGACTATATCCAGAAAGATGTTATCCATTCGAAGAATCCACTGGTGCTGGATCCTTTGCATTGGATCCTGGTATTTTCGCTTGTTGTATTCTTTGGAGCTATTGTTCAATCCTCCCAATGCGATCAGTAGCCTGGATCTAAGCCTTTGCCATCTCCCAAATATCCTGCTTTATTTGTTGGAGTTCAAAGAGCACTGAGGGGCTGGCTTGCTTTTCTTGCATGCTTGCCATTTCCTTTGCTAATACACATTTCATTTTCCAATATGTTTGGACTAATTGCTGAATGAGAGAGACCCTGCCTCTTGTATTTCCTGGGTCTGATATAAACTCCATTCTGGCCTCTTTCTCTTTGTGATCTTCGTCTTCTGCATCACTTTGCCTCTCCCATCCCTGGATAGTCTTTCGGATATGAGCTAGATTCCCTGAATCATACAGATCTGCAATATTTTCGAGAAGTTGCTTGTTGCTCTTTCTGCCTCTTTTACTTGGGCCTGCTATCTGATTTTATTCAAACTTTCTGCTTCTCCCTGTTGCTTTACAATTGCCAGTTTGACCTCTTGCCATTCTGGTTTGACAGTTAAGTTCTGTTATGGACAAGAACAGAGGTCCTGTAGAAAGAAAGGAGTCAGTTACATGAAGCGTAGAGTCAGTGTGAAGTTCCTCTGGAGTCATCATCCTCTGGGCAACAAAATGTTGCTTACCCGAATCGGGTTTATCAACATGGACTAACATTCTCCTTTCTTGATTTAACAGAAAGAGTAATTTAAGGAAAATACAAATATGTTCGCACAGATTGAGTGGCAGGACTTTGCCCTTAGCTATCAGATGAGTAACAGAGCCCCAATTAGGAAGTAGAGTATAAACACAACCATGCATTGATTTCCCAATCCCACCAGAGGCGCATGGGAATTTTTGGGGAAACCTAGTTGGATTGTCGACAGAGTATTGCATGCAACTTAACCTCCTAAACCTCATGAAATGCAGATAGGTCTCCCGAATCTGGTTTTTTTGAATGGTTTTCCAAACCGGTAATTGGCATTTCCTGAATTTAAAAGAAAAAAACCTAACCATGCTTAGATCTGACTGTAAAAACCACAGATTTAACTAAAGAAATTTAACTATTTTGAGCCTATGGCTAACATGGGTGGGTGGGCTACGAAAACATGGTTTAATTTCCATACTAAACACCTATGCTAAAGCATAAAACCCAACAACAGTAAAATATGAGCAATTTTTGGCCATTTCAGTGTATATAAGACATCGCTCATTGCATGAGCCCCTGTAAACTCTTGATTTTCCATTACCAGAATCATAACAGGTAAATAGAATTGCTAAGCGAGAGTGACAAGAGCCTTTACATACCAATTTATCCTCCGCTCGCTTAGCTGTATTCTTTCTCCCTACAGACCTTCCGTCGTTTCCTTCACTTGGATTTCATCTCCTGGATTAGCTACAGCCTTACTAGAATAACAACTTACCTTTTTAATTTCCTTTCCCCGTTTCCGACATTTGTCCCTAGCTTCTGACATGCCTTGATTACTCGGAACGACTTCCTTCATTTCCATTAATGGAGTTCGTGGCTAAGATCACCTTCTCCTCTCCACGATATTTCAGCTTGCTGGCCGTCAGATCTATCCTTCCATGTGGCGCAGACCTCATCTTGACGCCCTTAATTTCCAAGTCTGTCGAACACCAGCCTTTTACTTGTTTTTTCATGTTTAGGACGATTGGTCAGGCGTGCCGACCTCCGTTCCATTCATCTGCCTGAAACCTCGATCGGGGTTGAGAGCCTTTTCTTTATCTCTTTCAATGATAGTTTGCAGCGGTTGCAGCTCCACGTTCCAAGCTGGATGGTTTTGATTTATATCCAGTTGTCTTCCTTCATTCTTGCAGCCCCAGTTGGCTAAGTAATATGCAGCTTCGTTTCCTCCTATGTGGACATGCATGGGGATCATTAGCCTATTTTTTGGATAACTTGGCCAATCTCCTGAGTTAATCTTGTTGTTCGCCAACTCTTACTTATCTTTTCCCATGGAGTTCCTTGTTGCAGATTGTGTGATATCCCTGTTACCATTGCTGAGTCACCTTCGACGATAAATCTTTGGTAATTTTCCCGGAGTGCAATTGTTAATCCTTGTTTGACTTCCATTAGTTCCACTTCATTGTTTGTAGAAAATCCAACCTCCATTGCAAATAGCCTGCATACTGCGCCCTGGAAATTTTTGAATATGCCCCCTATTCCTGCCTGCCCTGAGTTTCCTTTGGAAGCTCCATCATAATCTAATTTCAAAAATCCCACTTGTGGGAGCTGAATGTTATCAGATTGGTTTTGCCTTTGGGGTTTAAACTTCCATAGATATTTTGCTAACATTTCTGGTTTTAAGTTGAGTCTAGCTAGAATTCTACTCTCATTCTCTGTTGCCTTCCAATCTCCATCGGACCAATGTTCCGATAAGACTGTTTCCCTGATATTTTCCAGTATCCCCTTCCATACCTCACTTGTTTCCCTCTCTTCTTCTCTGAAAATACGATGGTTTCTTTCCTTCCATATTCCCCACAGAAGAAATCCCATTGATAGCCTCCATGCTCTATTCAACACTTCGCTTTTGTATCCCTCCTTTTGCCATTTCCTAATAGTCTCATTAATGCTAGTCATATTTCTGTCTGTTTTTTGAAATGTCGCAGGATTGCTCTGCCACAGATTCCTTGCCAAGGAGCATGTGTTGAATAAGTGTTCTATGTTTTCCTCCTCCCTTTTACACATTTTACAAATTGATGGGCCTTGTACACCTTTGCGTTGCAATTGATCCCAAGTCAAGGTCTTTTGGTGGCTCAAGAGCCATAGGAAATGTTCTACTTTTGGCCAGTATTTAGCTCCCCAATTTTTTTTCCAAATCGGTACCGTTATATTCTGATGATTATTTGATTTAAGACAATACCCTTCTTCTATGGTAAGCATTCCTTTGTTTCGATAGCCCCATCTCAGAATATCTTCCTCGTTTGCTGAGGTTAATTTCCTGGTTTTCATTTCTTTCTCAAAGTTATTCCATTGAGCTGTTCTTGGGGCATTTCTCCATTGCTCTTTACTTTTCCATTTTCGCCATTGGTTATCCTGTTCCTAGCACCAGTATGTGGCTACTGTTCTTTGGTGAGGTAAATTTGCAAAAAGAAAAAATTCTCCCAGATCTAAGCGGCTGAATAGTTTCTCTCTCTGTTGCCATGAATCTTCCCAAAATAGAGCTATTCTTCCTCCTCGTACTTCCCAAAAACTATGTTGTCTTATTAGGTCTTTGTTGATTGCTGCTAGGTTTCATATATTTGATCCTTTTGGGACTACATCGTTTTTCAGTTTCCTTTTAATTGTAATGGGCATTTCATATTTTCTTTCCCATATAGCTTTCCATAGATCAGCTCCACCTTGTAACCATCGCCACCATAGCTTAGCACCCATGACCTAATTTAAAACATAAGGATGTCTCAATCCCACACTACCCATTTTTTTTGTTTTAATGAGTTTCTCCCATGATAGGAGAGCCCAATTTCTACTCTCTTGTACTCCTTGCCACAAGAATTTCTTGAAGATCTTTACCATGTTATTACAAATTGTTTTCGGCGTCGCTCTTCCTGATAATTGATATATAGGTATGGCTTGTAGAACTGATCGGAGAAGAATTGTCCTGCTTGGTGCATTCAATGCTCGGAATGTCTAGTTCTAGAGTATTTTCTGGAGATTGGCCATTAAATATTTCCATCCTGCCATCCTGAGAGATGATAGGTTTAATGGAAATCCTAAGTATTTTACGGGGAATGTCCCAATTTTAAACCTCAGAGATCTGGCTATAAAGCGTTGGGTTGCATTATTAGCATTGAAGAAATACACATTAGAACTATCATTGTTTATCACTGTACCTAATGCATCCATGAAAATTTTTAGAGTGTCCAGAATCCCTTTTGCTTCCCTTAATGTCGTTTCACAAAATAGCATAATATCATCTACGAACTGCTGGTGCGAAAGAATAAGGTCGAGTCCCCGTAGATTCAAACCTTTTAGGAGTTCTTTTGCTATATTAGATTTTATGAGGTGGCCGAGGCCTTCGACTGCTATGATGAACAAAACAGGTGAAATAGGGTCACCTTGACGCAATCCTCTTGTTGCATTGAATGGCTGAGAAGGGCCTCCGTTCAGGAGGATTGAATAATTAGGGGAGGAGATGCATGACATCAACCATTGTATCCATCTGTCGTCAAATCCAAAAGAAGAGAGTACTGCCTTCAAGTAGGACCATTTTAAGCGATAATAGGCTTTCGATAAGTCTAGTTTGATGAGAATTCCTTTTATTTTTTGGGTTCTGAGTGTGTGCATTACTTCCTGAACCGTCACTATCCCATCCAGGATTTACCTTCCCTTCACAAAGCATGTTTGCTCCGGAGATATGATGTTGAGGAGGATTGGTTTTAGGTGGTTTACCATAATTGTAGATAGGATCTTGTAAATTACATTACAGATTGCTATTGGTCTAAACCCTTCCGGAGTATCCGAGTTAGCTTGCTTAGGGATGAGTGAGATAAATGTAGCGTTCTAAGCTGGGCACATATTTCTTGTTCTCCTGGATTCCTCTACCATTTCTAAGATCTCTTGCCCCAATAAATGCCATGTCACTTGATAAAAATCTGATGTAAAGCCATCCAGACCCGGTGCTTTGTTTTTGGGCAAATTTTTGACCACTTCTTCCACTTCTTCTATGGTGATCACACACATTAGCGCTAGATTTTTCTCTTTGCTTACCTTGGATGGGATATGTCGAGTTATTCTCTATATGGCTGTTTCTCTTTGAACATCTGGTTCTGTTAGCATATCTTTGAAGTGGTTTACTACCAAAGCTTCCATGTTGGTTTGTTGATAGATTCGATTCCCATTTTCATCCTTCAATGAAAATATCTTATTGTGTTGCCTCCTCTGAGTTAGGGATTTATGAAAGAAATTTGTATTTTTTTCCCCTTCTTTAAGCCACTGTACCCGGGATTTCTGTTTCCAGAGTATCTCCTCTTACTTATGTTTCGCCTCCCATTGACTTAGGAGGTTTCCTTCTTCTAGATCTAGCGCTTCTGTTCGGCCCTGTAAGATCATGTGTTGTTGATTTCGTTTCATGTCTTCTTGAAGTTGAAGTATGGTCACATTGATGTTTCCAAATTCTGTTTTGTTCCACTTTCTAATTTCTTTTTTTAGGTTCCGCAGCCTCAGCTGGAATGTATGCATTCTATTCCGGCCTTGAATGTTCGTAGATTTCCACCATTGTTTAACTTTTTCCAGGAAGGTAGGATCGCGTAACCAAAATAATTCAAATCGAAAAGGATGATTCTTCGGGCCCTCTTTGATATCTATTTCTATCCTTATTTTCCAGTAGTTATATCCCAATGAGGGTATTATTGCTGCTTCATAGTAAACATCTAGGCCAACGATTTCCTTAGATACTAAGAACCGATCTAATCTGGATGCTATTTGATGTGCCTCTCCTCTTCGATTATTCCAAGTGAAAACTCCATTGACAAATGGTACATCTACTAGATTGAGATCAGTGAGTAGGTCTCGGCCATTTCTGGTTCTTCTCTTCTAATTCCTCCTTTATTTTCAGTTATATTCGTGACCATATTAAAATATCCTCCTACTATCCAATATTTCTCTTGATGCAGGTTTCTCAAGTTCCTTATGCTGGTTAAGAATGCTGCTCGTTCTCCTTGGATATGAGGGCCATAGATAGCCACGATCCCTAGATATTCTTTGGTTCCTATCTGCCGAAATTGTCCTGTTAAATTGCGTGAAAGGGCCACCCAATTATCTGCTGTTACCTTTGCTGGGTTCCATACTATAGCTATTCCTCCTACTATACCCCTTGCATCTATTGCCATTACTTTATAATATGGTTTGAATGTCTTGAGTATGGTCTCTAATTTCCCCATTGAAACTTTTGTTTCTTGTATTAACATTACTTGTGGTTTATCTACTCTTAATTTCTCCTTAAAATATCTCTGCTTGCCCTTACTATTCAGGCCTCTTATGTTCCAAGAAATTACTTTCATTGGTTAAATTTAGGGATTTGTTGGAATACCATTGTTAACGGTACTATCTTTCCTGTATTTACTAACATTTCTCCTACTAACTGAATTGAGTCATGCAAAGTTCTTCTTCCTTTTTTTTTCCCTGTTTGACATGAGTATTTGAATCTTTTACAGGGTTTGTTTCTTGGATACTTACTTGTTTTCTAGCTTGAGCTAGCAGGTAATGCTCGAATGTGTCCTTATATAGCTTCTTTTCGTGTTCTGGGATGAATCAATCATCCAAGTTTCTCCATTTATAAAATAGCCTTTTCAATACCCGTTCTTCTGCACTTAGGTCTTCTTTCTGTTGCTCTACATCCATAGGCATTTTTTCTTCACTGATTATTTCCTCTACTTCTACATTTTCTTGGGGTGTTGTTCTCTTTAATACTTTCGTTTTAGTTTCATTGATTCCTGACTTTGAATTGAGGGTTCTTCCTTCTCTTTCGATGTTTCTCCTTCTTCCTAGAGGATTTCATACTGATTTTGACTACTCTTTGGTTTCGAGGCTGTATTCTGGCTTGCCTGTTGCCTGGTGTTCTTTTTTTTGTGGTGACTGGAACAAATCCTTCCTCTTTTTCTGGGGTTCCCTCATTACTGTTAGTTGATTTCCCCCCTTACTCTTCTAGGTTATTATGAGGGCAGGCTTTGTAAATATGACTGTACTCATGGCATCGCCGACATCGAAAAGGGATATGTTCATAGTCCAGAGTTTGCTGCCAAATCTTTCCTTCATATTCTAACTCTATTGTTTTCGGTAGTGGTTCTGAGATATTCATATAGACGCAGATTCTCACAAAAGATGTATATCTCCCACGACATGTTGTTTCAGCTATTTTAACGAAACTCCCTAGGGATTTTCCTATTCCTTCTAATACATCGGGGTCCAAGAAATCCATTGGAAGGGAAAATAGTCTTACCCATACAGGTGTCGCCAGAAATTGCTCTGCATCAGGGTTGTAGCATTCTTCCCATTACCGTAGGAAGAGTCCGACATTGTTGTAAAAGTATGGACCTCCTTCAAAAATTCTTTCTTTATCCATAAGGTTGGTAAATATTACTGTGAAGAATCCTCTTGGTCCGAATTTAAGGTCAAGATTTCCTTTCGGCTGCCATTTTGCTTGGATCCATTTCAGTAAGTCCTTTACTCTTGGCCATATTTAAATGAATTTACAGATAAGTGCATGGTATTTCATGTACCCTCGATACTCATCTAGTTTTTTCGGTGGTAGGACGAATTTGGGCTTCTTTATTGACCACAAAAAACATTGTCCCCTGGTTTTTGCTTACCATTCTGCTCCGAGAACATGGCCACCTTTCTGGTTCATTCCTCCTTGGAAGTTAACAAATATGTTACTCTGTTCCCTAGAGGTGACATCTCAATAGGAGGGAGTCGGCCCCCCTCCCGAGGCAGCTGCCATACTGTCCCCAATATGCTGTGCTCACTGGCGCTCTGCTCTCATCCTTCCTGGCTTGGTTCAGCTCGAAACCCTAGCCCTGCATGTCAGTTACGTATAAACTTCTTTTCTTGAGCTCGATTTCCAATATCTTCTTGGAGCTCAATTTCTTATTTTATTTTTTTCTTACATATTTTTGGTTAACATCATTTCCATTTTATTTCTAAATGATGATTATCTGCGTCGGTTGTACTCTTGTAATGATGCTAGAGGTATTATTGTTTTCAAGAGATTTTTTTCGATATCAGGCATTGTGCTTTCTTACTTAGAGACTTCATTTTATCAGAACAGAGTATTGTGTTGGCTTCCTCTCCACGAAAATTTTATTAGCATTGAATCCAGAGTCATTCAATTAGATGGAGGGTGTTATGACTGGTGTTAATGGCTCCAAAGGCATTCAATGACAACACAAATGTCACGTTACATGATTGTTTTTTGTAATTACTATTATTTTTATTGTACAAATAAAAATAATGTATAATTTATTAAAGTTATTTATGAGATTGGTGCACATCACATTTACTTTCACTTTTTTTGTGAGCATGTCTTCGTATTATTCTTGCTTTAATTTCACTCCATGTCAACATATAAATGCCTTATCCCACAACTTTATTATAACATTAAAAATAAATTCAAATATATTCTAAAAATTCATTCAACAATACATCATCATACATTCCTTTAAATTAATAAATTTACATATCATAAATCAAAATATTCTTCTCTATATACGCATAAAAAATTATTCTTTATAGAAAGGTTAATTAAAATTAAATCAAAATAATTATTTGTATATAAAAAAAAAAATTATAGCCACTAACCAATAAATTTACAAAAAAAATTCAAGGTCATATATTCTATTTTAGTGGGGTCACATGCC
This sequence comes from Pinus albicaulis, assembly GCA_034641835.2. Taxonomy (NCBI): domain Eukaryota; kingdom Viridiplantae; phylum Streptophyta; class Pinopsida; order Pinales; family Pinaceae; genus Pinus; species Pinus albicaulis. The sequence goes on from CM076572.1 coordinate 1,043,550,686, forward strand.
ACCTTCCAAATATTTAAATTGTGCATGCTTATGTAGTTATAATGAATGCAATCATAATTATATTATTATTGTTATTATTATTATTAAATTTATTATAAATAATAAATTTTAGAATAATATCATAATAGAAAATAATGTAATCACAATTGTGTTATTTTTTAATTTATTTCATAATTAGTGAAGTTTATAATTATATTATTTATGGATTCTGTATTTAATGCCAAAGCCTGGGATCAAGTGTCGTCATATTGCTAAAGTGTAAATTTGCAACTTCTATAATTGTAAATTGTGATTTTAAGCCAATTCCCATGCTCTACATTTATGTAATTAGTTAATGTACCCACTTACTAATAGCATTTACAAGTTTTTGAAAAGGTTTACTATCTATTCTAAACCTTAAAACTAACTTGAATTTAATATTTTTAGTTTAATTTAGCTATATTTAAACTAAGACACATGTACTAACTACTATGTAGCACTTGTTTTTATTGTTTAAAATATAATTATACATATATAAATATACAAATAAATTTAGAAATCTAAATAACTCATAAAACACTCAATTTATACATTTAACATTTTAGTAATTTGTATAGAAATGTTTTTTTAATGATAATCACATATAAACATATTTTATTAATTGAATTTTGAAAATACTCATAAGAAATATGCTTAAAAAATAAAAACATAAAACTATATGATTATAAATATTGTTTTTAATTAAATTTAATTAAAAATAAACAACATCTTTAGATTAATTCAACAAATCAATATTAATTTAATTAAACAAATAAATTCTAATATAAAATATAAAATATAAAATTTCATGAACATTACATCACAATAAAATTAAAACCACCTATCAAACTCTTACAAATAAAAACTCTTACAAATAAAAAGAACATAGATAAATAAAATCTCATAAAATTAATATAATTAAAAAAGATAAATTCCCATATAAGATACGAAAGTTTCATAGACAATACATCACAATAAAATAAAAACTACCCGCAACAAACTCTTAAAAGTGTCAGTTGAAATAAACGAAGGAAAAATCCAAGGAAAAATGGAAAACACAAGGGATATAGAGAAGCTAGGTAAGAAAATGGTCTTTTATTTTACTATCCCATTTGACGTAGACTTAATTTAATGGGCTTTCCACTCTAGATAGTGGATGGGGTGTTTATTTATTTATTTTTTTTCAGAAAGAAAAAAACGCTGTTTTTATTAATAGTGCATATAACAAAACATTATATTCTCTTTATGGTGATAAGAGAACCCGATCCGAAACAGTTTCCAAAATGACAATTTCTAAGAAAGAAAGAGTCAAAGTGAGAATAGTGTGTGGGGATCAAACAAATATGGATGCATAACATCCCAAACAGATTGCGAGTCCAGATAAAGAAAAACAACAGATCAGCCCTTAAATAAGGGAAATGTTGCCATCTATTACTGAAGTCGACAGGATTGAAGAAAAATCATAATAATCACAGACAAAAACAGACTCGCTTGATGAATCTAATGTTGGCCCTGTAGAAAGCTATAAGCCATTGGATGGGGTGTTTATTTATATATAGAGCATGAATAGGATATGGGACATGTTGTTTTACTATGATATATTAAGCATATATATAGTTGCGATATAATTAAAATGATACGGCAAATTGAAATGTGATTCATGTGCTTCTTTTATGGCATTGTGTTTTTATTATTATTTTCTTATAAATGGTTGATTATAAATTAATATATTGTTATTGCGATGATGTTTGTTATTATTTTTATTTATAAGATGTTGATATTCTTTAAGTTATTATTTTGTTTCAAATTTGCATATTGTTATGTGATTAGTGGATAGGTTAATGTTTAAATTTGATTTTTGTATGTTAAATTTAGTATAAGTTTATGGAGGCGGAGGAATTGTCTGGACGGTCAAAAGTGGCTGGAATTTGGGTAAACAAATTTCAAGAAATTTTGCAGTTGGATCATTTGAATAATGTTTTTTTTTTTTTAATGGTGGAAATGGATTCAACACCATCAAAAACCTCCAGGGCACCCAAAATCTTGAAGTTTGACAATTGTGACTTGGATTTTCAGAATTCTCTGCTAGATTTTATTAAAATCTTGCCTGAATTTCCATGATTTTCAGGGAAAAAAAGTAGGCTGGTTAGACTACGACTTAAATTTTTATTGAGATATAAATATTTTATATTTGACATTTAGATTCCAATAGTTTGGGGAAATTCGAAAGTATTTATTGTTTCCATTATTTATTAAATATTTACTAAATAAATCCTTCCCTTCAAATGTTTTTATGCATGAAAAAGAATATGATCCATTAAATATCCTTGGAAGTCTTTACATTAGTAAACCATTAACTCAATTAAGTAAACTTCTGTTGAGGCATATCGTTACAAATATATCGATTTCTTTTATATGTGGACATTGTACCCATGTTTCTTTTCTTTAGCATCAAAATCCATTTCCTCTCTTGACAATTGCAAATCTTCTAGTTTACACAGGCTCTCACTAGCCTCATGCTCATGATATTCTCTTAAAGGATGCACACATGGAAACCATAGATTCTTAAAAGTTACAATGCAACCAAAGAGAGGTAAAGTATAATAACATGTTGGAGGAATAGAAGATGGAAATAAATTCTTCACATAAATTGTGTATTATATATTCCTTTTTGCATAGGGTATATGTGCTCTCGCAAGAGAACCTCACATACTTTCTTTGGGACACATAATTTGTTAAGCCCTATATAAGATCCATATAAACCTAAGAACCCCTTATTAAGCCCTAGATATTAAGGGATTTCATTTCTATTTTTATATTGTTGTGTAGGCCAGAACCTAGCTTGGCCCTATTTTATTATAATTGCATCCTTTGTCTACTATATATATGCTAAGGAGACATAGTCTTAGGATAATCAAATATTGTCTTGTTCATTCTATGTATTGTATAAGGAGGTTTTCCCATCAAAGTGGACTATAATTATTGGTTTATTATTATCATTTTTAAAGCACAAGGATTATAACATTTGGTATGAGAGCTCTTTATCTTAGGGTTTTTTCACTTCAAACAAGTCATTATGGAATTTTTTCTATAACCTTTTTTCGAGGAGGTTTTAGATGGTGAAACTTGGAGGATTTTCATAAGACATGTTAAGAAATATTTGGTTCAAGTTTTAGATCTCGGTTCACTATAATTTTGGAGATATAGTCCAAGAAAGTTAGGGTTTCTGAATGCTCTTAATTTCTATCTCAAATAGATTAATTTGGAATTTTCATTATAAAATTTATCTGTGAGGGTTTAGACCCTAAAATTTTGATCGTGTTGAGGAGAAAAAATGTGAACATCTGATCCAAGTTTTGGATATTGGTTCACTATATTTTTGGATATATTCTCTAAGGAAGTTATTGTTTCTGTATGCTCCAAATTTCAGTCTCAAAATGGCTAGTTTGGACTTTTTTCTATAATTCTTTTGTTTTATAAGGTTTCATAAATTGAAACTTGGACCATATTAAGGAGCAATCTCAGAGAATATCTGGTTCCATTTTCATATTTTTTCTCTATACTTTGGGAATTTTACTCTATGGAAATTAGGGTTTGTGAATAGTTGTGAAATAAATTTAATTCATGTCATATTGGTATTTTTGCTATATCTTCTTGTCTAGAAATTTTCAGACTATGAAATCTTTAGGAATTTCATGAGACATATAGAAGTACCTCATGTAGAGGTACTAGAATTATATTTCAAGGATTGGATACATGGATTGATATACAAGTTTTCTTGTGAGAAGAGGCCAAAACTTCAACAAGTTTTGGGAAATTTACTATAACTTTCAGTTGGAACATCAGATTCAGTTCACACCTACGGAATGGTAGAAAATACATATAAGAAGTATTGCAAATACATTTTCCAGATCCAAAATTCCTTAAATCTCAAAGATATACTATTAATCAACCATTTTGATATCATCCAAATTAAGTTACATAACTTACTATTGACCTAACTATTCATTAGAAGATCCCCTCTATTTTTCTAGTTGTAATAAACCAGGGGGGGGGGGTTATTATTCTTTTCCAACATGCCTCCAAAGAAAGCTACTACACAAATTATATTTACTAAAGGTTCATCTTTGACTCTTGAAGCAAGTGAAGACTTATAATTTTGGTTATCTCAATTATATAATAAAGGTAATGAAATGGATTGTAGTATGTTGAAAACGATGGATTTCTTAGGTTCTCAGGAAAATACTAAAAGAGAAATGGAAAAGAAGATGAATAAAAATAATGAAGGAATACAAAATAAGGAAAGAATAAAAAGGAAGATGAATGAAAATAAATAAAGAAATAAAGATGAATGGAAAGAAGGAAGGAATAGAAAAGAAGATAAATTGAAATAAGGAAGAAATACAAAAATCCATGATTTCCATGAAAAATATTCTCTTAGAGAGGCTTCCTAGAAAGGATGTCGAGATCTAATTATATCATGAACATAAGGAGAAGCATGATGTTGAGAATCAATCTCATATAGGGAGTATGCTAGATCACAATTGGAGAGAACAAAATTTTAATCGTAGAACCATAATCATGAATTTTTAATCTGAGACCACGTCATTAGGGCTTCAAGTCAACACCAAGGAATTAATGCATTCAGAAGATTGATATGAGAAAATTTGATGGTAATGATCTTGTAGGATGAATACTTCAGATGGAGGAATAATTTTATCTACACCAAGTGAAATCCTTACAAAAGTTAAATATCACGTCCATGTTTTTAGAACATGACCAACAATTATGGTATCAGTGACTTTGTGAAAGAAAAAAAGATTATATTATCTTGGTCCATTTTATAGAGGAGATGATAACATATTATGGCGATATTAAGAGAAACGAATTATTTAGTAAATTGGTAAATATTTGACAAAAAGGTATTGTTATAGAGCACATTCAACCATCCAAAAGTGGATCCTTAGAGTAAAGAATATTTCAGAGGATAAATTGTTATACCAAGTTTATAGGTACTTTAAAAGAAGTGATCCAACATGAGGTGTGTCTCTTTGAACCTAAATCTCTAGAGCATGCTTTCAATCTAGAAAGTAAATTTGAAAGTAAAAAATATGGTCACTAGAAAATTGATCACTAATAACGATAGAGAAAATCAAGCTCCCTTTCGTAAATTGTCAAAAATTGACTCCTCAACAAATGGAAGAAATAATATAAAATGGAATATGTTTCAACTGCGAAAACAAGTATATTAAAGAGAATAAATGCAATGAGAAGAAATTATTCTACATAGATTGTAAAGACGAAGAAGTTCAAAAAGTGGAAACTTCACAAGATTTAGAGCTAGAAGAAACTACTCCAACAATCTCTTGTCATGCATTGGTTGGCATCAATACTCCACAAACTTTGAAGATAGAAGGATATATCAAAAGGAAAAGGGTAATGGTATTTATTCATTTAGGTAACACCCATAACTTCATTAATTACACATTGGAAAAACTTCTTAATTGCTTTGTATATCCAACACCTGAATTTCAAGTGATAATTGCAAATGATGGTGCCATAAATTGTTCAGGGAATTATAATATGATTAACCTGAATATGAGGGAGTATTTATTAGTTAGTTCCATGATTGAAATATAAATGGGTGTTTTTGATGTTGTATTATGGGTCCAATGATTACAATCAGTGGGAACAATGTCCCTTAATTTACAAGAACTTTCCATAATAATTTTTTTAGAAGGAAATGAAATTTATCTTAGAGTTATCCAAGGGAAACCCAATAAAGTGATAAGATCTAATAGCATGAAAAAATTTCTAAAAAGGGGACACCGAGGTGTAGTTTCACAATTATGTTCATTAGAGTTCAATCATCTCTATCCTCTTCTCTAGTGGATCTTCAAAAAGTTAATAAAAATCATGCTCAGGTATTTAGAGAAATTCCTAAGGGTCTTCCACCTAACTGAGAACATGACCATTCAATTTATTTGCAACCTATAATTGTACCACCTAACATTACGCCATACATATATCCATATGCACAAAAGAGTGAGATTGAGCATATGGTTCAAGAAATGTTACATGTGGGTATCATTCAACCTAGCTAGAGTGCTTTCTCTTCACCAGTGGTGATGGTTATCAAAAGGATGGTTCATGGCATATATGTCTAGAATTCAAACAACTCAACAAAATAACAATAAAAGATAAGCTTATTATTCTTGTCATGGTGAATTTTTAGATGAATTTCAAGTAGAATTTTTCTTTACTAAGTTGGATATTCATTTTGGATATCATCAAATTACAATGAGGCAAGAAGACATTCCCTAAGTAACCTCTAGAACACATGAAAGTAAATATAAGTTTTCTGTTATGCCATTTGGACTTAAAAATGCACCTTCAACATTTCAAAGTTTGATGAATTCTATTTTCAAACCATTCCTTAGAAATTTTGTGCAAGTATTTTTATATGAAATAGTAATTTACAACAAATCTTGGTAATAACATGTACAACATGTTTACAAGGCCTTGAAACTATTGGAAGAACAAAGACTATATCCAAATCCTTCCAAGTGTTCCTTTGAGGTTCAATAAGTGGAATTTTTGGGTCATATTGTATCATATGATGGTGTCAAGGTAGATCCTAACAAAATAAAATCTACAAGGGAATGGCCAATACCAAATCCCATAAATAAACTCAAAGGGTTCTTAGGATTGACAGGATATTACTGCAAAATTTTCAAGAATTATGGTAAAATAAAAATTCTTCTAACAAAATTATTGAAGAAGGAAGTATTTTCTTGGACTAAAGAAGAAACCAAAGAATTTTAATAACTTAAAGAGGCTATGTTTACAACTTTGGGATTGGCAACAACTGAACTCACAAAATTATGTATTGTGGAGTGTGATTCCTCATGCCATGGAATTGGTGCAGTTTAGATGTAAGAAGGAATACCCCTTTCCTTTGAAAGTAGTGAACTTAAAGGAAATAACTTAATCAGACCCAACCGTGAAAATGAATTATTGTCCATACTACATGGAAATAAAAGATGACATCAGTACCTAATAGGAAGACACTACAAAGTAAAAATGGATCATGATAGTTTAAAGTAAGAATATCTTCAAAATAGAAACATAAATGGGTCACAAAGATGTTGGGTTATGACTTTGAAATTATCTACAAAATGGGAAAACGAAATATTGTGGAAGATGCACTCTAAGGGAAAGAGAAAGACAAAATTAATTTACTATGTGCTATTTCCATTCTAAAATATCATTGGGTGGAAGAGTAAAGGATAGGATGTCAGCAAGATGAGAAGATATGCAAGATCATGCAATGCCTATAGGAGAACCCTGATGCTGTAGAAAAATTTATATGGAAAAATGATTTTTTATGGTATTAAGACAACTTATACTTATGTAAGAATTCTCAACTCAAGAAAAAGGTCCTATTGAAATTGCACACTTCTCCTATAGGAGGAGATTCAGGGTTCTTTAAGATATACCATAGGATCAAGTAAGATTTTCTTTTTGGGAAGGTCTTAAAGAAAATCTGTAAAAAATTGTGGCTCTTAAAGCAAGTACTGTGACAGAAGCATTCATGGAAACAGTTCAAAAGCTACTTGGAATACCAAATATTATTGTAAGCGATAGAAATCCAAATTTCACTAGAAATATTTAGACTAAATTATTTTCTTGTTTGGGTACTCAATTGGATCACAACTCATCTTACCATCCTCAATCTCATGGGAAATTGAGATTGTGAATAAATTTTTAGAAGGATAGCTACGTCGATTTGCATCTGATAAATAGATAAAATGGGTCAAATGGTTTCCCTTAGCAAAATGGTGGTACAACATATCTTTCCGTACTTCATAAAAATTTCATAATTTATGGAAATTTATGGATATAATCCTCCATCCATCATATCACCCTTGAAAGGTACTATCAAGGCTCAAGCAATAGACGACCACATCCAACACCAATAAGTGGTTTTCAAACTATTGAAGGAAAACTTGGTTATGGCACAAAATAGGATGAAACAACAAGTAGATAAACATTGCAGTGAAAGGGAATTTGAAGTTGGGGATTGCATATTTGTGAGACTACAATCATATAAACATATTCCTCTAAAAAAAAAGAGAAGGGAAATAAATTAGCTCTGATATATTATGGCCCCTATAATGTGTTTCATAGTGTTGGAAGTATGTCCTACAAATTGGATTTGCATCCATTTTCATGTGTACATCCAGTATTCTGTGTTTCTTTCTTAAATAAGGTAATTAGTAATAATATACCAGTCTAAAATATTCTATTAGAGATCAATGAATAGGGGAAAATAATACTAGAACAATAATTTTTTTTTGGAAACAAGCACTAAGTAGCTAAGAAATCGAGCAATTTCTAAGTACCTCATCAAATTGAAAAACCTACTAGTGGAAGAAGTGACATGAGAAGACGAATGTTTTATGCAGAAATACCCACATAGTCAAGTGTTGAGGAAAATATTTGCTTGAAGGGGAGGGATATGTTAAGCCCTATATAAGTCCCATGTTAACCCAAGAAACCCCTTACTAAGCCCTATGTATTGAGTGATCACATTTCTATTATTACATTGTTATGTAAGCTAGAACTCATCATGGCCCGATTTTATTACAATTGTATCATTTGTATCCTATATATATACTAAGGAGACCTAGTATTAGGATTATAAAATATTGTCTCGTTCATTGTATTTATTGTATAAGGAGGTTTCCCCCTTGAAGTGGATTATAATTATTGGTTTCTTCCCATTTAATAGGCACAAGGATCATAACATAATATTAGGGTTAGGAGGACATAGGATGAGACACATGGAAACAATATTATAATATTATTACCTTGGATCCCAAATTTCTTCCCCTCGTGTGGCATCATAACCCATTGTTAATCATTAACAACTTTTTTGTGGATATTATATTATTATATTTCCTTTTGATATATTTTTTTCATAACTTATGTGTGCCATGTTAATATACACATGGTGGCACCAGTAACATAACATCCAAATTGGAATCCAATTCTAAAAGTTGGGATTATAAGCATTCATTGGTTGGTTCATTTCCTTGGGCTCTACACTAGGAATATTTTCAATTTATTTTACCTAATTACAACAAAGTGTTAGGGATGGAAGGAGCAGGAAGGGTTATCTCTAACCTTAAAGGAATCTAACTAATAGACTATTCGTGTGGCTTTGGATAGTTAGCAAACAACCTCGTTTAAGTCTATGGATTATTACAAGGTTTAATATTGGCCAAAAAAATCTTAGATAAAAAACTTGGCAGCGGCATGAGACTCTTTTATTTTCATCTAGCACTTAGTGATAGGTACTTTTCCTAAATAATGCAAACTCATAAGTATAGTATAAAGAGTTCAGGCTCTACAAATATCCTTCTCCAAAATTAGGTTTTACCATCTCTCTCAAATAATGGTTTCAAACTAGAATTAGTGGTCCTTATCCACAATGGTCACCCAATCACTATAATTATACCTTAATCATCGTATTATTCGAATAAAAAAGAGGTTTGTGGAGTGGGGTTAAGACCACATTGTTCATCATGGCCTTCCCTCCCATTATTTCACTTTCAAAGGAGTGCGTTAACGATAATAAGTATACTTAGATTATATTATTGTTCATGGGTGAAGGCCAAAAGATGTATGAGTTAAGTTTCATTCCTCCATTTATAATGTACTCTACACACTCCAGGATCATTGAAATGGACCTGAAAGGATTGAAAATAAATCTTAGAGTAGGTATTAGGTGATCACTAAAATATAGCGCACTCATGGTGGAAACGATGAGCTCTTAAAGAGCGATAAGCAGTGAATCTTGTGGTGTAAGAGATAGATTGAAGATGCTTTGGGGAAATTAGAGGAGGGAATGGGAAAAAATTGTTCATGTTTCCAAATTTATTGGCTACGAGGTTCCCTACACCATCAAGTAGTGTGTCATTCCATTGGTTCCTTCATTTCAATGCATTTGATCTTTCTCCCTCATAGCAAGATAAATTCAATTATCAAGTGCACACCACTTGGGATTTTTCTTGGGAAAGTGACAACGAGGTAATTTTGTAATTTCTAGTTCTTTAGAAAGTTAATTTTAATATTACAATGATTGCAGAGACAAATTGGAATATTGATCTAGATCAGATTTTTCAAAGGATATCCAATTATTCTATATGATTCAATCACCTCCTCTTTTTCAAATTCATGATATGGGTTACTGGTATGGTTGTGTGTCTTTGGTGTTGAGGGGAAACTATGTTCATGTGCCCTCGATGTAGTTTTGGTTGTTCACTCTTAGGGTGCTTTTGGTGTTGTGGTATTTTTTCATAGCTTTTTTGTTCTTTAGTTCCAAGATTCTTAGGGGTTTTGAAGCCTTTATCCCCTCTTGAGAACTAACACTTCATGGCTGCCTTCTTAGTCTTCAAATTGTTGTTAAGGTATGCTAGTATGGTTGCATGCCTTTGGCTTTGAGACATAATTCTAGTGTGCTCTTGGTATTTCTTTGGTCATGTGCCCTCAATGTGTCCTTTGTGTTGAGGTTGTGTCACATTGATTTTTGGTTTTAAAGTAAAATTGAATGTAGGGGTATATAATCTCATCTTCCCTCTCAAGCTTAGATGATATACATTAGATGATAACCTTGATGAGGTTTCAATTGCATCTGAAATTGGTTGGTGCCCCATTATACTTCCTTAATGTAAATGCTGTAATCTAGGAGAATAATTTTTCTAATACGAAAATTCTCATTATCGTTAATTTTTTATATATATAATAAAGTGTCATTAAATCTCATTCCACCTAACTTGACACCCATCCAATCAGCTATATTATTACCATATGAAGATAATAAAACATAAAATGTCATATGAGTTGATATTATGATATTACACATTGCAGTAAGTCAAATCAAGATTGAGAAAGTAAAGATATTAGAAATCAAACATAATAAAACAACCTCAAAGCAACTAAGACTATAAGAAAGGACAATCTAACATAGGACACTTCAAACAAGGATACTTGGAAAATGTCATAGAAAGACAAGAAATGTCTAAGGGAAGGGAAATTTCTATTTTCATCTAATTACATGATTAAGTGTGAGATGCAAATAAGAGTGGAGGATAAGGACATGTGTAGTAGGCACTTTAAAATAATAAATACACCTAATGAAACCACATAATTAAATAAATGGTAAACGACAATAGGAATACATTTTTTTACCTCATGATACATCTCGCATTGGGAAGATTAAAAAAAATCAAAAAAATTAACTAAATTATAAATTTAGTTAAATTATTATAATTATTATTAATTATAAAAATAATTAAAGAATGATTTAGGCATATGTACATTTAAAAAACATGTAACAAGTTTAGATTCACTCCATGACTTTATAATACCACATGCCAAAAAAATTCATAACTCATGTTCATATGAAATTATTTTTAATCAAACAATTTAATTAAAAATATAGAAATGACATATCTATTTTTGAAATAAATTTCAACCATTTATTTATGATTACTACTAAGAATATTCTAGAATATTCCATGGAGATTAAATACCTACAATCCATATAATAATTATTGATAATTAAATTAAATTATGAAGCCTTAGTCTGAACTAAACATGCTTATTTGCATAATTAAAATATTTTATAGAGATTAAATCCCTACCATCCACCTAATAAACATTGATAATTAAATTATAATTCTGAAAATATTGTTCTCAAATATACATTTATATCGACGTAATAATAAATTAGTAAATATATACACAATATATAATTTTGTCTATATATATATATATATATATATATATCATTTTAAATAATAAAAAAATGCACTTGTAGCATGTGAAAGATTATATATCAACAATTATGAAATTAAGATTATAAGTTTTTTGGCTTCTCTTTATCAACTAGTGTTATAATGCTTTCTGTATACTTATGTGTGGGTGTGTAACAAGTTATCATTGTTTATTAGCCTCGAGGGTCAACTTAGTTGGTCGAGTCCTCATTGTTTAAAGCACCTTTATTATTTAGAGATCACTGATTCAATTCTCTAAACACTCTTGGGTCAAGCTCTATGGTTGAGCCGAAAGGAAGTGATCCCTTGGAGTGGATCCTCCTGTTAAAAATTTTCCATGGACATAGCGTTCATTGATCTCTGGAGTCTATAAACCACATATAAAGGAAGAAAAAAAGAAACAAAACATGTTAGCAATGCTTAATTTGCATGTACATTTAAATTCTTGCATGTTCTATACCTATTGATAAATTCTTCTATATGCAACATCTTAAACTTTATAAACATAATACTAAGGTTTATATACCCTATGTTTATAAACATCTACCTCATCTATATGTGTTTAAACATGTCCCTATTTGTGGCAACCAAATCCTTCTTATATAACTACATTTAAGTGCCCATCTTAACTTAAACCACCATCCTAGGTTCTAGGCATATAAATATAGTATTAAAAAAATAGTATTAAACCACCATCATAACAAGTTAATTCCTTGTTATGATTTGTTATAAACTTTACATATAATGTATTTTAATTTAAGTTAATAACAACATAGTTGATTAAACACAATTTATATTTAATTTAATATTTATAAATGCAAATACAATTTAACAAAAATGGCATGACCTCGATTATCCTTTTTATATCATTAAAAACATTTTAAACAACATTCATGATCTAAGAAGAAAATATAATAGATACATTATTTTTCACGATTATACAAACATAACCATGAAAACAAGATAATGAATTTTAAAGCTAGCATATATACTAGTAGTTGCCCCTAAAGGTGCAAGGATACATCGAAGGTATGGAAGATTGAGAAGATTATCTGGCCTAGATTTGTGAAGATTTTTCTTTCATAGTTGTGCTTGAATTTTCTTGCCAAGATTTTGAAAGATTTTTCTTCCATTTTTGTGCTTGAAGTAGCAAGTTTATCTTGTGGTTATGCAGATTGAGAAGATCATCTAGCCTAGATTTGGGAAGATTTGTCTTTCATAGTTGTGCTTGAAATATCCAATGGTTTCTAAAATCGGGTGTCTACATCATGAAATATAAGGTAGTGGGCTGTCACAAATTGTCATTTCCTTCCTACAATCTTTCACCGTAGACAATTCCCTACAAATAGGATTAGGTCACAAAGTTACGAGATTTATGGTATTCTTTTATTTAATCAGAAGGATGGGTGTCCTTCAAATTAAATACAAGAGTCTAAGATGGGTGTATTTCTACTAATTTTGTTGCATTTTTGGCCCCTTGAAGTGGAATATCTATGCATCCATTTTCTATTGGAGTTTTCCTTAACCATTTTCTGTAATTTCATTTATACATTAGCATAAAAAATCTATGATTGCTAGGAGTTAATAAATTTCAAGACAATTAAAAATGTGAAATATATATATATATATATATATATATATATATATATATATATATATATATATATATATATTTATTTATTTCTAAAATATTTTTTAAAAATTAAATTTGAAACTAAATATAAATTATTAATTTTTATAGATTAACCAATACAAAAATCAACTTAATATTTAAATTTTATAAAATTAATTAAAATTAAAATTTTAAAATATTCAATTTAATATTTAAAATTTATAAAATTAATAAAAAAATTTGTTTATACCATGGATGTGAAAATTCAATGACATCTTAATCCTGAACTTCTGAGTTTTTAGATGCCATTGAATCTTCACATCCATGGTGTAAAAAAATCAAAACTCAAAAGTTCAAGATTAAGATGTCATTGAATTTTCACATCCATGTTATAAACAAATCAAAACTCAGAAGTTCAGGATTAATATGCCATTGAATCTTCACATCCATGGTATAAAAAAAATCAAAACTCAGAAGTTCAGGATTAAGATGTCATCGAATCTTCACATCCATGGTATAAACAAATCAAAACTCATAAGTTCAACATCAACCATTGAAATTTTCAAATCCTTGGTATAAAAACACACAACATACTCACCATAGAAGCGTGTAACCTGCATTACAATTCCATATGGCTAAAGAACAACAACATTCTTGTAAATGTTATGTACATATCCATCACAATTATTTCTATATGATGCATATAGCACAACATGAATAAAAAATCTATGATTTTGATCTCTTTAGATCATCCCTTGCTAATAAAGGCATCCACTTTAGTGTTCATGCTTCTGGACAAAAATTTCATGCAGATGGGGGGATTGACTTTAGCCAGAGCTAGAAATGAGACCAGAAGAGTCCAAATGCCATCTCCACATATGAGACCAGAAGCCACTGCAGGAACCATTATGCCAGCATCTTTGCGGTTGATCTTCTTCCAAACGAATACAATGGCCGTCCCCACGCACATATCGATGGCAAAGTAACCTCCAAGATAGAAAGGTATAGCCATGGTCGTTGGCAGGGGAATATATTGAGACACTTTTTTGGGTACATGGTCTCTTATCAAATTGATCACAATGGTTGCTGCAAAGTAACAGTAACAGAGAGGGAGGCAATGCTTAGGAAGGGCACCAAAGCCCTCTACTCCTAGAATGGCCATATTTCTGAAAATCAGTGCATAGGGGGCTGGATATTATCCATTTTGATCTCCCAAATTGAAGGCCTTGTAGAATATCCAGAACGTACAGGGTGCTATTATGCATCCCACGACAGTCCCAATCACTTGACTCACAAACATAGATCTTGGGGATGACAAGGTCAGGTATCCAGTCTTGAAATATTGCATCAAATCTGAAGCAGTGGACACTATAGACATCATCACTCCACAGGCATCCATTCCTTCTATTACACCACCATCTTCCTTCCCTGCCCATGCTCCAAATATAAATATGTTAATTTACCATAAGTTGAGGCCAAGCTCCAATCTGTAAGCCCAGACCCATATGCATTACAGAATGCCAACACTGGTGCCACTATGTATGCTACCAACACAAAGTACCTTTTCATAGGACAAAAAATCTGTGGAATGACCCCTATGGATATAGCAGCAAGGGCTACATACCCTGCTGCAGCCACCCAAAGGGGTATACCGTCCTTCATAAACATCTCGTTCCACCGCTACTCATCATAGGGTACTGTTGCATCCACTGGTGCCTCGTTCCTGTAAGGATTCTGGACACCACATATCTCCACAATGGTATGATATTGTCCACTTTGGGCCTAAGCCCTCATGGCTTTGCTTATGGGCTTTACCCCAAAAAGCCTCATACCAATGGAGATATTTTTCCATCCTTATATACCCATGATCCTCCCCACTTCTAGTCAATGTGGGACTTTGGTCGTATACCCAACAATCCTCCCCTCGAACAAAGGACCATCGAGCCTCCCCTCAAACGATTATCCATCCGTCCACTCTCTACCAACCAGGATTCTCCGCTCCAATGCGTTGGAAGCACACGCCTTACTTGGAGCACCACCTGCTGCCTCGAGAGCTTGCTCTATCCCAGGTCAACTCCTCTTCACCGTGTTGGGACCAGGACACGTCCATGAAGAATCCGGAGCATACCGCCTATCTAACCGAGCTCATCCATGGATCCCATCATGATATTACCAGGTCTTACAGCAGTATGCCCATTTACATGTGAAATTAACTCCATTATAATGATGTTTTTTTTTTTTTTTTTTCATTGTTGCTGCTCTTTGTATGACCATTCTCTACATTCATACATGATGTCCTCTTCAAAGAGGACATCATAGTTATACATCAATGTCCATATAAAAATAATCCATCTACCAGAATACATGGGTCACCAGCCTCTGTAACCGCCAGTCCTCTAGGAATTCTCTTCAAATACATGGCTCATCAATTTAATTAATTCACCCGCAAATATTCTCTCTCATTGACACATTCTGTCAAACAATTTTCTCTCACAGCTAATGGCTTGCTATTCTAGCACATATTCTTTCACATCTCATGGATGCAGATAACATAATAATTGAGGGCGGTCCTGTCCATTGTAGACATATTTTTCGCCATCTCCAATAAAGCTTCCACCAGGATGACCATCAAAACCTCGATGGTTGCTTCATCCATGTCCTCCGCCTACAACAGCATTATCCTCGTCATCGTTGTGTCGACTCCAGCTCATGGAATGCTTTTCATCAACCAACGCAATGAACAACCCCGAGACCTATGTTCAATTCCCAGCCGTCTTGGTTGCAATTTTCCCTGGCTCAGCAGTCGCCCCTGAACATATTTTCTGTGTTTGTCGACTGTGCAGAATCCTTCTTCGTAGCCTTCGATCCAGCGATGACCACGACTCTCTTTGCAAATAGTGCAGCCAACCACCATCATATAAAACGCCAATCCTTTGATTTCCAATTTTATTTTGTCCCCAATGGTAAACATGCCCAGTAAAACTCCTCAGCATATTTTATCGCTCCACCTCTAGTGCCTTTGACAAAGCACCAGCAGTCCATTGAATACACAGAAAAAAGATTGCGTGAAACTGAAAGATTTCTGCGCATGTGTAGCTTGAATCTCGGAAATTTCCTCTGGGAGATTATTAGAATTTATTTAACGCTTTCACCTTGCATATGATATGATTAACACATACCATGCTTTGTGAAGACCTGTGGCAGTGTCATTGGCCACTTCATATAAATCTCAGATTCCAAATCTACACCTAACAGCAGATCCACGGTTTATCACTGCGTCCAGATTTGTCCCACCGATTAGTTCTTTCGTTACCTTGTCACCCTCATCAAGAATCCTCCTTGACACCATTTCTACTATTGATGACATCAGCTGAAATCTTTCTCAGTGCAATGGTCGTTTCCTGTACAAATTCCTACATCGTAATTTAGGAATTGATGCACGCCCTGCCGCATCCTTGCCACTAGTTTTCACCTCCTCCTGAACATCTACCAATGCTCTCGACATCGGGGCTGGGCTCCTTCTGTCTCATTCTGCACGTGGACCTTCACCATTGCGCTAATATTCCCCACTGCCTTCACATCATGAGATCCGTTGAGGCACGAGTCTTGGTCGGTGAGCGCGGCACTCAGATACGTTTCAATGTTGTTCATTTGAGGATCTAAGTTGCTGCGTTCCAAGTCCTCCATCTCCATGGCTGTTCTACTTAGATCCACACCTGGGCATCTCGTAGACAAAATCTGCATTGATTTATCCATTCAATAGGCCAATAAAACCCTTGGCTACAAAAGCGTCCCTCTGAAGCCAAATATGGCTCTGATACCACTAAGGCAGGATTCAAACGTGCGTCTTGAGCCCTTTGCACCGAGAATCCTCTTTCACAGTTTGAAAAAACGTATGGCCGAAGGAGCCTGAGACAACCAAAGAGGTGATGAGTTGGCGGATCTCAGGCTAACGGCATCCCACACTGATTTTCCATATGGAGACTTCACCGTGGGGAAAGTCAATGGGGGAGTAACAGGCGCACTGCAACTCCCTCTATTAATAATTTGCAATGGAAGCAATGCCCTTTGAGTGGCCAGTTGACTGTTGCCCAGACCTTTCAGCCATGCTATCAAAGACCCATTTCCAGATTAATAGGTCGCCCAACACCAAAATGAGACGAAGATATTCCACAATCCGCCCGCTCTGGGATTCTTGTGCAACCCTGTGTACTAACCTATCCGCAGTGGAGCTCCATCAACCCTGGCCGCATCGCTTCCGAAACACGTCAAGAGTTCGGATCCGTTGGCACTCACACAGCAGATCGTTGACAGATCTAACCATTTCGACCAGCTCACATCACAATGGATCAACTCACACTGCGTTCTAAATTTCTCACCGTTCCGGTGATCCTCTACAGAGGCGAACGAACATTACATGCATTAAGAGCAAGCCGATCTGCAATCTTCACGCAGGTCAACAACAGTCTTCACGCCTCTCCTTAGCACGCCGGTCAGGACAGTACAGTAGAACTGAGACGCCGATCTGATCTTATCGATCCCAAAACAGCATGTGCCAAAACAACAACAAATGATGCCATACCACTCCACCGATGCCAATCTGCTGGATCTGCCAGCAACAATACCATAGGTCTTGATAACAATGATCCACATACCCAAAAAATGGATTTGAATCATAGATCCATGATCCGGAATCCTTCACTCCCCATATTTTCAGCAGATCCCTGATATGTGTGACAAACACGACAGTCAACGGACTTCAAGTTCGCTGGTCAGTGTTGTCTCTAGCTCACGGTGCTTTTCCGCTATAAGCATCTGATCTCTAACGCAACTAGCAGCAATGCTAACAATACACAGGTTCACTTTTCAGCAACATGCAGTAGATCGATCAAGCTCCGATACCAATTGTAAGGATTCTGGACACCACATATCTCCACAATGGTATGATATTGTCCACTTTGGGCCTAAGCCCTCATGGCTTTGCTTATGGGCTTTACCCCAAAAGGCCTCATACCAATGGAGATATTTGTCCATCCTTATATACCCATGATCCTCCCCACTTCTAGTCAATGTGGAACTTTGGTCGTATACCCAACAGTTCCCATCACCGGTTACCACTGGAAGCTCTCTTTGAGACCTCTTCTTCCCTTGACTGTATATATTGGTCACATTAATATAGAATATTTTGAAGAAATTGTATAATCCATCACCCAATATGAGAGCAATAGACACAAAGACCTTGTAACCTTGGAGTCCATGCATAATTTTGTCATCTACAGTGTACCAGTCTCCTTTGTGGTTATGTATGAGAGGCCACATAAGACCCCAAGAGATTACTGCGCCGAACAATATGGAAAAATTCACCAAGTGGGGACAGATCATTCCAGCTCCTACATATGTCATACTGAAGTCGAAATAAAATCTGCATTTTACAGATTTAGGGTAAGTTTTCATAATCATAAAAATCTAGTTAGAATAGTTGTTAACAATTGTGGGGCTTTTTTTCAATTCCCCCCCAAATCTAAATTAGCTCTCATATTACATCTCTCAATGTAAATTTACAATAAAAAAATAGACAGCCCAAATACATACTTTTGATCCCTAGATTTTAATCCAAAAGTAGGAAACTGCGTAAAGCCACAATCATCGTCAGATATGAAAAACCACTGGAAAAATCCCCAGAAAAAACTGAATGTAAAATATTTTCCAAGCACTCTAACTTGCTTCTTGCAAAATTTAGGGGCAACACACTGTAAAATCAGAAATTTATGTACAGGTGGAGTAAAGAAACTACACTCATCCATTTCATACATAAATTTCCTTCCATTACAATAACATTACCTGGCTAGCTTGTCTCCCTGAGGAGTGTGGAATCCATTAATGAGAACTGATGTTGCTGTACCACTTGGATAGGTGAGCTTGTAGTCTATCACCATTATCTGAAAATTTTCAGGTAAGAAACATTCAATATTTGAAAAGAAGCCAAAAATAAACAAATTCCTAAATCACCAACATCAAAATGATCCCAAATTTCCTTACCTTCCGAAGAGGCACCATAGCTAACAGTCCCAGAAAACTCACAATGAAAAGAAAACCAATAATCCAACTAAGACTTGGATCTTTGATATTCTTTATAGTATTCCCAACTATATCTGTGCCTGCTTGTTGATAGATCTTTCTGCTCATAGCCAAAATATATGACCCAAATCCCCCTGCCATCATACCCAATTCATAAAACCAAAATCACATAATAATTCATCATAAAATGTTTCATATTGACTCATACATACTGCTGAATGCAATCCCATAAAAAGCCACCACACAAGTTTGAATCACAGTATTCTCTTGTCTGGTGAACGGAGTCTTCAATAACCCAAACTTCTCGAGGAATTTGGTCCATGTTTTGATGAAAAATAAACCCAACAATCCGACAGAAACATTGAGAGAAGGGATGATTCCAGTGGTGAGGTTCAATTTCATGACAATTATACAAAACATAATACCCAACAGCATGCTCACAAAAATTCCTCTGAATGTGATCTGATCCCACCAGGGAGGCACCTTCTTGGTGTTAAAGATCTGCTCTATGCTCAGCCCTTTCTCTTCAATCTGACCTGGCATTCCATCCTAGTCTTGCCAAGCTTCACCAGAGCTTAATTCTTCTCCGTTATTTGCATGATGAACTCATTTCACAAGTCCCCCATTATCTCGGCCATGGCCATGACCCTCCTCTACTTCCAGGGATATGCTTTCAGAGCTTAGATGATCCATCTTGGCACCACAGAGCAGAGAAAACAGAGAACCTATGAAGTCTTACTAATATTTATGCTCTCTCTCCTGTGTGAAACTAGCCATTCTTCTTGACTAACTAAGAGTTGAATTTTCTTGACTAACTAAAAGTTAAATTCCACAATGGCAATCTATGTTGACTAGAAGGGCCACCGACATGGAGAGGAATCGGGGATTCCAACGGATTCGATGGAGGGCACACGATAAAGATTTTCATGTTCTTTGGATGCTAGAAAGGAAATATCCCAAGAAAAGGTTACTGAATCCTCTGTATTTTGACAAGGTGCTTTGATTTCCAGGAAATCATACCCGTTCAACAGAGAAAGAGATGACAGCTCTTGGTGAGAGTAGGCTAAGAGCTCGTCTTCGAGAAGCAGCTGCTCCAAAGCTTTTATCTCCCGGTAGAATTTTGCAGCTGAGCAAACAGGCAACTTGCAAAACACCACCTATGAATGCTGGTACCAATGCCATATTTCTGAAGCCCAATGTGGCGTTTTTTAGATAAACGGTGGGCTCAGCAATGCTTTAGGGTTTCCTCAAGCTCAGTGCTCTGTTTTCAATTCAGCAGACAATAAATAAGACTGTTAATGCAGTTTAACCGGACACTACAACAAAAATATTTAACCATTATTGTGGAAGCACCTATATAAGCGTGGACATGTGTCACCTGCACTGCGGACAAAGAGCCAACACACAGGGGATGGGGATGTTAAGCGCAGAGAGATGCCAGATCTTACCTATGCGATTCCAAACCTTACAACTGTTCCTCGAACGAACGGTGGAGAATAAAAATGTTGACAATGTTGGTGGCGAAGTGTTTCAAAGAGAAACACCTTCGGTGTAATTATTAGCACAACTACATTAGTAAATGTGGTTGATATACGCCAAAGGCTTATAAATATGATTATTAATTAATATTACTTCTATTGTTAATTAATATTATTATTTTTATTGTAAATTAAATTTAATAACATTATTAATTAATAAATATTTAAAATTAGCTATTTATTTTTTATTTTTTATTAATTAATTATGGGTGAATTAATTATATAATCAATTGAATAATTCAATTAATGAATTAATTGATTCATTCATTATTAATTAATGAAATAAATAAAATAAATAAATATTATTATTTTTATTTCATTCAGTAAATAATTCATTAATTAATTTATTATCATGCTTTACCATCAATGATTTTCATGCTTATATAATATTTGTCACAATATGATCTTGGCCCACGGTTGATTTTCATACTGAGAAAATATATGGCACAATGTGACATTAGACCATTATTGACCATGGTTGACCATGATTCTAAACCCATGGGATTTATATTAAACCCTATGATTAATATTATAAACCTTATGAATAATATTATGCCCTAGGAATATGAGCCCTTAGATTAATAAACCTAAGGGATCGATATTATAAACCCTAGGGAATAGTAAAATGACAAGATTAATTCTAAAACCCCAAGGTATGATAAACCCAAGGGAAAAATATTAAACCCAAGGGATTAATATTATAAACGCAAGCTACATGAACCTTAAGATAAATATTATAAACCCTAAAATAAACATGGTTGACCATGGTTACCCATGGTTCATTTTCATATTGAGACAATATTTATCACAAAGCGACATTGGACCATGATTCATTTTCATATTGAGAAAATATTTGTCAAAACGTGGCATTGGACCATGGTTGACCATGATTATAAACCCTATAAATAATATTGCACCCTAGGAAAATGAATCCTTAAATTAATAAATCCAAAAGATTAATATTACAAACCCAACAGATCAATTCTAAAACCTGAAGAACCCAAGGGAATAATATTAAACCCAATGGATTAATATTATAAACCCAAGTTATATAAATCCTAAGATAAATATTATAAACCCAAGGTATTAATATTAAAACCCAAGCGATTATAAACCCAAGATATATAATCCTTAAGGTAAATACTCTAAACCTTAAAATAAACATGGCTGACCATGGTCGACCATGGTTGATTTTCATATTGACACAATATTTGTCACAATGCAACATTGGACTATGGTTGACCATGACTGATTTTTATATTGAGACAACCTTTTTCATAATGTGATGTTGGACAATTTTTTACCATGGTTGATTTTCATATTGAGACAATTTATGTCACAATGCGATGTTGGACCAAGGTTGACCATGGATTACCATGATTTTCACTATGTGACGTTGGACCAAGAGACAATATTTGTCATAATGTGACCATGGTTTATTTTCATATTGAGACAATATTTGTCACAATGTGACATTGGAACATGGTTGACCATCATTGGTTTTCATATTGAGAAAATCCTTGTCACAATGCAACATTGGACCATGGTTGATTCCAATATTGAGACAATATTTGTCATAATGTGACATTGGACCATGGTTGACCATGGTTATAAACCCAAGGGATTTATATTAAAATTTAAGATTAATATTATAAACCTTATGAATAGTATTATACCCTAGCAATATGAACCCTTAGATTGATAAACCCAAGTGATTAATTCTAAAACCCCAAGTATTAAAAACCCAAGAGAATAATATTAAACCCAAGGGATTAATATTATAAACCCAAGGTATATAAACACTAAGATAAATATTATAAACCCAAGGGATTAATACAATAAACCCAAGGGATTAAAGCTATAAACCCAAGGGATTATAAATCCAAGGGAATAATATTAAACCCAAGGGATAAATATTATGAACCCAAGGTACAAAAACCCTAAGATAAATATTATAAACCCAAGGGAATAATAAACCCAAGTGATTAATACTAAAAACCAAAGGGATTATAAACCCAAGGGAATAATAAACCCAAGTGATTAATACTAAAAACCAAAGGATTATAAACCCAAGGGAATAATATTAAATTGAAGAGATAAATATTAAAAACCCAAGGTATAAAATCCTAAGATAAATATTATAAACCCTAAGATAAATATTATAAATCCAAGGTATAAAAAATGCAAGATAAATATTATAAACATGGTTGGCCATGGTTGACCACAATTGATTTTCATATTGAGACAATCTTTGTCATAATGCGACATTGGACTATGTCTGACCATGTTTGATTTTCATATTGAGACAACCTTTGTCACAATGCGATGTTGGATAATGGTTTACCATGGTTTATTTTCATGTTGAGACAATCTTTGTCACATTTTGACATTGGACCATGGTTGTCACAATATGACGTTGCACTGAGAGACAATGTTTGTCACAATGTGACCATGGTTGACCATGATTGACCATGGTTGATTGTCATATGAGACAAAATTTGTCACAATGTGACATTGGAACATGGTTGACCATGGTTGATTTTGATATTGAGGCAATCCTTGTCATAATGTGACATTGGACCATGGTTGACCATGATTTATTTTAATGCCGAGACAATTTTTGTCACAATGTGACATTGTACCATGGTTGACCATGGTTGATTTTCATATTGAGACAACTTTTGTCACATTGCGACATTGGACCATGGTTGACCATAGATGACCATGTTAGGACAATGTGACATTGGACAAAGAGACAATCTTTGTCACAATGTGACCATGGCTATTGACATTGGTTGACCATGATTGACCATGATTGAGTAGGGTTGATTTCGATATTGAGACAATCTTTTTTTCAATGCGACATTGAAACATGGTTGACCATGGTTGATTTTCATATTGACACAATCCTTGTCACAATGTGACATTGGACCACAATTGACCATGGCTGACCATGTTTGATTTTAATGTCGAGACAATATTTGTCACAATGTGACATTTGACCATGCTGGACCATGATTGATTTTCATATTAGGAAAATCTTTGTCACAATGCGACATTGGACCATGGTTGACCATGATTGGCTTTCATATTGAGAAAAACCTGTGATAAACCCTATGATAAATATTATAAACCAAGTTATATAAAATGTAAACTTTATCTTTGCACTTTTTATCTTTTCGTAAAATACAAGGAAAAAAGTGTTCGGAAATACCTTATCTGCATGCTTTATCATTTTTCGAAAAGACATAAAAGAAAAAGCTTGAGTCCTCGTTTTTTTTAGGAATGTAGATAACCACTGGAAATTAAAATTACAGAACATTCCATGTAAAATAATTTCCATTTGGATCATGGATGGTCCAAAATATAAATTATTATGATTATGAGTGGTGGTGTTTGTAGTATTATCCTCAAAGGATGGATGAAAGGGTGTTTGATTATGATCATAGGTTATTATTCTAGAGTGATGTAACATAATGATCAAACTTCGTGGAGATGCAACACTTCCTGAGGTTGAAGCTGCCTCATGCGGGTGATCTCGACAATGTTGTGAGACCATTGGAATGTCCATCAAAAGAATGATGTGTTGAGCAAAGGCATGATGAGTGGAAGACAAGTTGATTTCCACCTAATCGTGAATTTCCATTAAATTGTTGTGGGGTTGGGGGGTTTGTGTTGGGGTACCCACTTTGGGTACTAATAACACATATCCTTAAACACTTACTTCACATATAAAAAATACATAACATCAAGCTTTCACTTTGTTGAATAAATCTAATTAATTATAAATCAAAATGTATACTTTTATATATTAAATTTTGAACTAATTATTACATTATATCGTATAGTTTCATCCAAACCACATGTTGATATTTCATCCAAACCACATGTTGATATTTCATAAAGACATTGCATTGGATGTTAATTTGACGTCCATTTCGAAATGGATTTCTTATACCACATGTTTTAAATATTATAAGGATTTTATCAAAATATTTATAACTTATATTGTGCTTTAATATTTATAACTTATATTGTGCTTTAGTTTAAAGTATATAATAATGTGTGAAGTTGTATATAATAATGTGTGAAGTTGTTAAAGTGCAAAGTTAATATGAATGCGTTGTTGGTAAAAAAAATACAATTGAATTTGAATAAGAAAAATAATTATAGTATTGTGATTAAATATATTTAATAATCAAGAACATCTTTTTCTATAAAATAATATTATTACATTTATATTATTTTAAATTGAAGAATATATTATTGGTTAAAATAGAATTTTAATAGGAATAATTAAAATGATTCGTTTTAAACATGTTGATTGAACTTAACTAAACCTAATTGATAATCAATTACATCTTTACATATAAAATAATAAAATTACAATTATTTTGCTTTAAATTAAACAACATGTTATTGGTAAAAATTAGATTTGAATTAAATAACATATTATATTATTATCTGTAAAAATTGAATTTTAATGAAAAAGATGATTTTTTTTTCGAACACCTTCACTAAATGTAATTGACAATCAATTATGTATTTATATAAAATAATATAATTACTTTTATATTGATTTAAATTCAACAACATACTACTAGTGTAAATTAGATTTGAATGAAAATGACAAAAAAAAAAACTCATCCATTAAATTTAATTGATAGTTAATTACATATTTACATATAAAATAATATAATCACTGTAAATGAGAAAGAAAAAAATTAATCCTCTCAAATACCTAGATTAAATTTAATAAATAGTCAATTACATATTTAATTCAATGAAAATTGAATTTGATAATTATTTCTCCTGGCCACTCTACCTTAACCTAATTAATAAAAAATTACATATTTATATATAATATAACTTAACTACTTTCATATTACTTCAAATTCAACTATATAAACCTAATTAATAAACAATTACATATTTATATATAATAAAACTTATTTTACTTTCATATTACATATAGTGAGATGCTTATTTCTCAAGGAAAACAATAAACATGTTTATATTTATATATAATATAACTTAACTACTTTCATATTACTTCAAATTCAACTATTTACATATAGTGAGATGCTTATTGCTCAAGGAAGACAATAAGCATGTTTATATGTATGTTATAAATGCAAAATCTAAATGTGTTGAATAAAGAAGATCTTGATATAGTTTATTGTTATATGTTTGTTTTTTGAGTTTGATGATCGGTGGAATGTCTATTCAAAATACGAGATGAAGAATACTCGTATATAATTCATATTTCAAAAATTAAGACAATATAAATAACTATAAAAATTTCCTTTCTCATATTACAAGACTTTGCTTATTTAAACACCAAATCTCTACAAGATTTCGGTCAACTTCAAGTTGGCATCACACTGTTAAATCACTCAAATCACTCTCTCTCTGATGATCTGAATATCGATCCATGTGATCTGCCATTGATCCATTGATCTGATGATCTGAATATCGATCCATGTGATCTGCCATTGATCCATTGATCTGCCATTGATCCTTGTGCGATCTATGATTTATCAGTCACTGCCCATGCTACATGGATTTGTTAATTTGATGACATTGAGATATGGTGGGTGTTGTGATTCTGGTTACCAGTACCGTAGCCGGAGAAGACCCAAAGTTGAAAAAGGGATAACTGTGCTTTGGAGAAACGAACATTCCACTGAAATGACCATCACCCAACCCAGCAGCCACGCCAAAAAAAATCATCAAGTTTTTATCAGCATGCACAAGTCTCTATTCAATAAATATAATTTTTTATGCATATGAGAAATGTTAAACAGCATGGGGAATGGCACTGAACAAGTGTTTATTGCTTATCACCAAACTTTCTCAAAATAGATCGTTATTATTCTAAAAAAAACAGGTGGAAAAGTTTCTCAGATTGGCGGCATCATATAATTTTCTATTTAGAGGAACATTGCTTTGGTTAATTTATTTCAAAAACATATAAAAAGTGTTTGAAATATAATTGATTTTATAATTCAATATGAGGATATATGTAATTGAGTTAACCAGTGTTTTTTTAAATACAATTAAAATGTATTTTAAATAATAAAAATATAATATTAATGATCTTACTTTTATCGTCATTGTTATTGGGCTGAGAGAACAAAATTGTAATGGCGTAAATGTTTGTTTGTAAATATGTCTAATGAATTAAAACATAATGAAATGTTAAAAAATATAGTCATGGAAAACAAAGTTGTAATGGTGTAAATGTTAATGTCTAATGAATTAAAACATAATAAAATGTTAAAAGATATAGTCATGGAAATTTTGTAGCCTTTGTAAATGAGTGTAAATAGTCAATTAATAATTAAAAGTTAAAAGTAATAATAATAATAAAATTTATTTTGTTATATTGTAATTTTATTTTTTTGAAATAAAAGAAATATATATATCACATTAAATATATAACATATAAATTAAGATCTATTTAAGCATATTTAATATTAATTAATAAGTCCATAAAAACTTAATACTTACTATATAATGTGAGATTCTTAACCATGGGGCTCACTTTACAATGGATATTATTAACTTGTAAATAGACTTTCTTACAATATGCCCAAAAACCTTAACTCATTTCACAATAAAAATATTTTATTTTAATTTAATTTTATAACAATTTTAAATTAAATCTAAAAGAAAAAATATTATAATTATTTTTCAAATAGATTTAAACCATAGATACTATTTGAAATATTTTTCAATAGAGATTTCATAGAAATTAAATCAATGTTTTAATAAATTAAAAATATAATACTTTTATATATACATGTGGAATTTATATAATATAAATAATATTATTGAGAACCATCATAGATCCATCTTAACTAAGGATCTACCAGAGAGAAATCAAACCTTTTGCAGACATTTCTTCAAGTTTTGCATTGAAAAAGAAGATTTCATATTTAGATATTCGATCCCTCTCACTTTATAGATCTAGAATTAAGATGGATCTATGTTGGTTAATATTACAACCCAATATGAAAGAGTTGTGGAAAAAACATTTCACCTTTACTCTAGAAGCCATAAATAAAACATGTAGATGCCTATATTAAGTAATATAATTTTATAAGAGAGATAAAGTAATTAAAAAACACTTATATTTGCCTTATAAATATTGCAATATAAGACTTGAATAAACTATTTTAATATATACATATACATGCGTATTTGTATCATAGTAAAATATTTCAATGTCCAAGAGGAAGAAGTAATTAAAAGTAAAATAATTGAGTTATTTTCTAATAAGATGGAGATGTGTAGTTTATTCAATTTTTAATAAAAAATTAATATGTGGCATTCCAAAAAATTAAAAATAATAAAAACATTTAGTATAGGTCATTAAAAATGGCATATATTTAAAAATATATTAATAATATAAAAACATTTTAATATGGAAAATGTGGTTCATAAATAAAATATATATGCCATATTAAATAAAATTTCAATATCAAATATGCATATATGCATGTATTATATAAATACAATAAATTGTTATGGTTAAAATATTTTAAAAGGTTTCTATTAGTTTCACTATTTTAAGTTTTTGTCCTTTTAAATATCTTTTTTTAGTCAGTTTGTTGGGATTACAAATTTTAAGTTGTGTAGTCTACTCAATCCATGTTCCCAAGGGGACTTTAAGGAATTGTGTCCATTTAAGCATTAAAAAATGCAATTTAAGCAATGAAAAATTACACATGAAATCCATATTAACCATGGATATATCAAGTTCCTAGAGGGATTAAATCTATTGAGGTGCAAACAATTTTCCAAGTTTTGTACTCTAAAAGTGGTCTATATATCAACAGATTTGATCCCTCTAAGAGCTTGGTAGAGAGATATTTACTAATTCTTTTTAAGGACACAAATTTTGTTCTTTAGTAGATGCATAATGGCTCAAATTTAGATTTAATGAATTTATTTTTATATGTGAACACTATAAAATATATATCATAATAAAATAATCTTTTTCCTTTTGTATTAGACATGTCTTGAAATTGAATAAGAGGATTCAAGGGAATTTCTAGTTGTGTATGATTTTTGGATGTGTGACACTTCTTTTGTATTTAGTTTTGGAATTTACTTGCAATTTGTGACAATGCACATGAAGAAATAAGGTATTAAAATCATCGTTCATAAGTAGAGGACGAAAAAAGTTGTTTGGTAAGCATTGCCAAAATTATAAAGGCAATAGTCTTTTAAAGCATTGAATTGTAAAATCTAAATGATAAACCATTGAATTTAATAATTAAAAAATGAAAAATATCAAATAATTTTAAATCAAAAGGTACTTTCAAGACAAAAGCGAATTATAGCACTTGACCAACTTGAAATTGAATAAGGCTTGGTCAATTGAATCATGAAAATCAATCATTCTAATCACAATTTACAATGAATGATCAGGAGTATTTGACACCCTAAGATGACATAAAATTAAGCATTATGATATACAAGAAGCAAGTGCAAGTGACCAAGACAAATAAACATATAATCAAGTGAAAAATGGGTAAAGAAATCAATTGTTTGTAGAATGCATCTCAAGAAATCGAGGAAATAAAATATTATATCAATGAATTGCATAATTTGCTTCTTGATCTTAAAGATCAAATAATAAAGGATCAATTAATTGAATCACTTCAAATAAAATTAAGATAAAGGTAAGATAAAATTGATGACATGTTTGATGCAATATCTACAACTAAAGTTGATGCAATTTGTGACACAAATTATCAGCAGCCTAGATCCATCTTAACTCCGGATCTATCAAGCGCTGAGAGGGATCAAATCTCTCGAGGTGAAAACCTCTTTTTTGAGTGCAAAACTTGAGGAAAGGTTTTCACCTCGAGAGATTTGATCCCTCTCGGCACTTGATAGATCTGGAGTTAAGATGGATCTAGGCTGGTTTCATTCGTGTGCGACAAAGGAAAATATATTGATAATATGAGGAACATATGCTTAATTTTATCAATAATATGTAAATACATCTAATATTAACATAACCATTTTAAATATGTTAAATATGTTTGAGATTTATTGAGTCATTTTAATTTTAAATTTTATTAGTTACCTCAGTTTGTTGAGATGATAAATATTGTAAAATAACTTTAATGATGAAATAAAATTTTGAATGCAAAGTGACAATATAATAATATTGAATGATAGAAACTGTGAATAATAAGAATGTAGTCAATTACGAATAGTATTCATTGTGATCGATTTCAAACTATTTTCTTCTACTATTCTTATTTTCACCCATGTTAGTTTTGTCATATTTTCATATTGATTATTTGAAAAGGACAGTTGGAATCGTAAACCATTTAAATATTTAGCTCGAGCTGTTGTAGTAAACATCATACCTTGTCTCTCTTGCTCTCTAATATTAATAGGTTGAATTACTATAACACAAAAATCAATGTACATTGTCAATAATTTTTTGTGCTTACACTGAAATCATTGTACACACACTATTAATACAATGAATTTAAAATTAATGTACCATCATACATCCAATTAAATCAAATTAGAAATCAACATATACACTGAAATCAATACAACTAATGCACGAAATCAAATAATAATAGAAAACAACATCTACACTAAAATCAATGCATCTAATGCAAGTAATGAAATATGATTAGAAATCAACATCTACACTCAAATAAATGAGTCTAGTGCAAGTAGGAAAATAGGATTTAAAGCCAACATTTGCACTGAAATCAATGCATCTAGTGCATGCAATCA
The DNA here is from genome assembly GCA_034641835.2 of Pinus albicaulis. Lineage (NCBI taxonomy): Eukaryota > Viridiplantae > Streptophyta > Pinopsida > Pinales > Pinaceae > Pinus > Pinus albicaulis. Next base: position 1,043,581,552 of record CM076572.1, read on the forward strand.
AATAGGATTAGAAATCACCATCTACAATGAAATAAATGCATTTAGTGCAAGGAATCAAATAGGATTATAAATCATCTACATTTAAATCAATGCATTTAGTTAAATCATCCACATTTAAATCAATGCATTTAGTGCAAGCAATCAAATATAATTATAAATCAACATCTACATTGAAATTAATGCATCTAGTGAAAGAAATCAAATAAGATTAGAAATCACCATCTACACTGAAATCAAGGCATTTAGTGAAAGCAATCAAATAGGATTAGAAATCACCATCTACATTGCAATCAATCCATTCAGTGCAAGCAATCAAATAGGATTAAAAATAATCTACATTGAAATCAATTCATCTAGTGAAAGAAATCAAATATAACCAAAAATCAAAATCTACATTAAAATTAATGCATCAAGTGAAATCAATCAAATAGGATTAGAAATCATCATCTACAATGAAATTAATGTATTTAGTGCAAGCAATCAAATAGGATTAGAAATCATCTACATTAAAATCAATCCATCTAGTGTAAGTAATCAAATATCATTAGAAATCAACATCTACACCAAAATCAATTCATCTAGTGCAAGAAATCAAATAGGATTAGAAATACCATCTACACTGAAATCAATGCATCTACTGTAGGAAACCTTCTTCCCTCTCTCCCCCATATATATCTATATATCCATACATCTCTCCTTCTTTTTCTATTTATCTCACCCCACCATACACACACTCTCTCTCACTCCATATCTATCAATTTCCTTGTCCCTCCCTCCTTCTCTCCATCTATATTTTTTTCTCTTCACCTTACATCTATATCTATATCTCACTCTATCTCTCTATATCAAATCCAAAACATAAACTCTCTTTCTCCAATCTATTTATCTATCTATCACTCCCTCTTCCTCCTCCTCCTCCTCCTCCTCCTCTCTCTCTCTCTCTCTCTCTCTCTCTCTCTCCCTCTCCCTCTCCCTCTCTCTCTCTCGCTTATATCTCTCTTCCTTCCTGCTACCCTTTCTCCCTCTCTCTCCATATTCTTTATCACTCCCTCTCTCTCTCTCTCTCCACCTTTCACCCTCTATGTCTTTATTCTTACCTCCCCCTCTCTCCCTCTCCATCTTCATATTTCTTTCCCTACCTCTCTTCACTCTCTCTCTTCCTTTCTCTGCCCCCCCTCTCTCTCTCTATCTTCACCTTCCAACTTTGTTACCATATGCCTCTCTCTCTCTCCTTCTCTCCCCCCTTCTCTCCATATCTCCTTATTTGTCTCTTTATCTCACCCCAAAACATACACACTCCCTCTTCATCTCTCCCTTGTCACTCCCCCTCTCTCTCCACTACTCACTCTCTATGTATTTATTCTTCCCTCCCTCTCTCCTCATCCAGATCCATCTCTCAATCCCTCCCTCTCCCCCCCTCCAAATCCATATTTCTATCCCTCCCTCTCTCCTCCTCTCTTTCAAGTCCCCTCTCCTTTCCTTCCTCTCTCTCCCTTTCTCTCCTACCTCCCTTTCTCTTCCCCCATCTCTCTCTCTCTCCATCTCTCAATCCCTCCCTCTCCCCCCCTCCAAATCCATATTTCTATCCCTCCCTCTCTCCTCCTCTCTTTCAAGTCCCCTCCCTTTTCCTTCCTCTCTCTCCCTTTATCTCCTACCTCCATTTATCTTCCCCCATCTCTCTCTCTCTCTCTCTCTCTCTCTCTCTCTCTCCTACATTCCTCTCTTCCCCCATCACTCTCTTCCTCTCTCTCATCATTCCTCTCTCACCTCCTTCTATTTGACCCCCCAGCGCTCTTTCTTTCTCTCTCTCTCTGTCCTCCAATCCTCTCTCTTCCCCCATCACTCTATCTCACTCTCCAACTATCTTACTATTTCTATCCCTTTATCCTTCTCTCCCCCCTTGTCTCCATCACTCCTCCTTTCTCCTTCTCTCCCCCTTGTCTCCATCACTCCTATGTATCTTTATCCCACCCATAAGCATACACTCTCTCTCTCCATCTCTCCCTTGTCACTCCCTCTCTATGTATTTCTTCTTCCTTTCCTCCGCCTCCAGCTCCATCTCTCTATCCCTCCTTCTCTCCTCCACCTCTCATCCTTTCTCTCTCCCCATTTCTCTCCTACCTCCCTCTCCCTTCCCCCTTGTTTCTCTCTCTCCCTCACTCTCTACCCTCCAATCCTCTCTCCTTCTCCCTCCCACTCTCCTTATCTCTCTCCCACCTTCATATTTATGTCTCCCTCTCCCTCTCTTACCCTTCTCTAACTCTCTCACTCTTCTCACTCTCTCTCTCTTCATTCCTCTTCTCCCTTCTCCTTCAATTTATCTCCATATCTCCCTTGTCACTCCCCCTATTTCTCCACCTCTATCATATATCATGATATATTACAATATAATAAACTTAATATTCTATTAATATAAACATATTAAATTTAATAATATTAATATTTTAATATTAATGTTAGGGTTAATAAATGACGTTTTGACGAATTTTTCTTGCGCTGCTAGGTCTGCCACTCTGCTGTAGCGCCTGCACACCTCTGTGCCTGCGGCCCCTGGCCCGTTCTCCTCTTGCCTGCCATGGCCCCTCCGGATGCTACCCCGGGGGCAGCCGCTACCCAATTAGCTTTTTCTGCACTGGTTAAATCGTTGTCGCCTCAGCGCCCTCGACCTGTAATTTCAAAGTTCGTTAAGAAGTTAGATGGTCTTCAAGAAGTGAATCTCCCACCTTCTCTCCCTCTCATGGCTGCTCTTTCACTGGCTGAAAGAGGGCTCATTGGGCAGTTCACTGGTCTATGGCCCTCCCCAAAGACGGTGCAAAGGTGGATCGAGTGGATCTGGGCTAATAAAATAAGCGGTAAAATCTCCATTCGCTTTTTTGGGAAAGGGTACTTCACCTTCCACTTCAAATCAAGAGAAGATAAGGACCTGATCTTCAGGAATGGCCCCTATTTTATGGATTCTAGAGGTCTGTACCTCAACAAATGGACCCCAGACTTTGATCCTGAGTTAGATGTCCCCAGTGTGGTCCCGGTCTAGGTCCGGCTTCCGCATCTTCCTCTCCATTGTTGGGGAGATGAATCGGTTCGAGCCATCGGTAACGCTGTTGGGAAGTTTATTGATCGAAATGAACCAAAGGACAATGTGGAAGCCTGTGCGCACATCTGTGTTGAAGTTGATCTCATCAAGGGTCTTCCGGAGGCTATCAAGCTCAAAGTGGATGACTGGACGCACATCCAGCAACTAGACTATGAACAAATCTCGTTTAAATGCAAGGTATGTCATGAATATGGCCATTTCACCAATCGCTGCTCTAAGTTAGTTGATATTGAAAACGCTTCACAAGATTAAAAATGGGAAACGGTTAAAAAAAAGAAGACTGCCCCTGTTCCTAAGGCAAACCCTGCAGCTGCTCCTCCTAAAACCATTCACTCAGGTTCCCCCTCCACCTCCTCCTTGGATCCTCCCCTTAACATTTCTGCTTCCGATCCTCTCTCTGAGACTCCCTTGGAATCATCTAACCCCTTTGGTGCCATTTCCATTCCTGAAAATGACCCCCCCATCCCCATCCCTCTTGAAAATTACCCCCCCATCCCCATCCCCCTTTCGCAAACTTCTCCCTTTTCATCACATGATCCTCCCCTCACTCAATCTACTAGGAGCTCTTCCAAAGAGCACGGTGTAAACCTGGAAGCGCATAAAAAACAAGGGCCTGGTAGAAAATCCATAAAGCAGCAGAGGGATGAGAATGCCCAAAAAGACATAGCCATGGGTACACAAAACCCCATAGAAACCCATATTCTGGGGAAAAATAGCAAAGAAACAGCTCACAAGGGGCAGGGAGGGCGAGAAACTTCTCCGTATACCCCATGTAATC